>OX608078.1:69829248-70188736 GCA_951509765.1 Sphenella marginata
GAAGGCCCCAGGTTTCATTTGTACTTCAATATATTTCGATAAATTGATGGATAACTGAGTCATCGGTCAAAATGCGATTGCCCGAAAACATCTATTTTTTCCTACAATATGGGTATCAAACGAAAGGAGAAGGCAGCAGGTTTGATTTGGACTACGATAGGTTTCGATAAATTGATCGATAACTGAGTTATCGGTGAAAATGTGATTGCCCAAAATCCTTAACATTACTCTATAATATGGGTATAAAACGAAAGGAGAAGGCAGCAGGTTTGATTTGGACTACGATAGGTTTCGATAAATTGATCGATAACTGAGTTATCGGTGAAAATGTGATTGCCCAAAAACCTTAAACTTGACCTACAATATGGGTATCAAACGAAAGGGGAAGGGCCCAGGTTTCATTTGGACTTCGATATATTTCGATAAATTTATCGACAACTGAGTTATTGGTCAAAATGCGATTGCAGAAAAACTTTAATATTACCCTACAATATTGTATCAAATCAACATTTGAATTTGCATTCATCCTGGCACAATTTGTCAAAATTGAATTGTTGAAAGGCCCCCTAACGTTACCAACGAATACCGCAAAAGAAAAAAAAGAAAATTTTTGAAAACCGGGTTTCAATACTCTTTTTTCAAAATTTTCAAAATATTCAAATTTGGTAAATTCTTCAGTAGGCAATAATCCTGATATTTCGCATATAGGTATAGAAAGATTGTACAATATGGGTATCAAACGAAAGGGGAAGGCCCCAGGTTTCATTTTAGCTTCGATATATTTCGATAAATTGATCGATAACTAAGTTATCGGTCAAAATTCGATTGCCCGAAAACCTTAATATTACCCTGCAATATGGGTATCAAACGAAAGGGGATAGCTCCAGGCTTCATTTGGACTTCGATAGGTTTCGATAAATGTATCGATAACTGAGTTATCGGTGAAAATGTTATTGCACAAAAACCTTAAAATTGCCCTATAATATGGGTATCAAACGAAAGGGGAAGGCCCCATGTTTCATTTGTACTTCAATATATTTCGATAAATTGATCGATAACTGAGTCATCGGTCAAAATGCGATTGCCCGAAAACCTCTATATTACCCTACAGTATGGGTATCAAACGAAAGGAGATAGCTCCAGGTTTCATTTGGACTTCGATATATTTCGATAAGTTTATCGATAACTGAGTCATCGGTGAAAATGCGATTGCCCGAAAACCTCTATTTTACCCTACAATATGGGTATCAAACGAAAGGAGATAGCTCCAGGTTTCATTTGGACTTCGATATATTTCGATAAATTTATCGATAACTGAGTTATCGGTGATTGCCCAAAAAACTTAACATTACTCTATAATATGGGTATAAAACGAAAGGAGAAGGCAGCAGGTTTCATTTGGACTACGATAGGTTTCGATAAATTGATCGATAACTGAGTTATCGGTGAAAATGTGATTGCCCAAAAACCTTAAACTTGACCTACAATATGGTTATCAAACGAAAGGGGAAGGGGGACAACTGAGTTATTGGTAAAAATGCGATTGCAGAAAAACCTTAATATTACCCTAAAATATTGTATCAAATCAACATTTGAATTTGCATTCATCCTGGCACAATTTGTCAAAATTGAATTCTTGAAAGGCCCCCTAACGTTACCAACGAATACCGCAAAAGAAAATTTTTGAAAACCGGGTTTCAATACTCTTTTTTCAAAATTTTCAAAATATTCAAATTTGGTAAATTCTTCAGTAGGCAATAATCCTACTTCCTATCCTACTAATATTATAAATGTGAATGTAGCGATGTTTGGATGTTTGTATGTTTGGATGTTTGGATGTTTGGATGTCCAGACGTTTGCTTTTGTTCCCTAAAAACGTGAAAATGGCTAGACGGATTTTGTTGAAATTTGGCACGCCTACAGGTTATAGTCTGGAAGGAGCTATAGGCTATTTTTTTTTTAATTTTGGGGGTTCCGACCCTTCTGGGGACCGTTTCTTTTCGAAATTTTTTTTATTCCATATAACTCTAAGTATATTGAACCTATACTTATGATATTTCGCATATTGTTATAGAAAGATCGTACAATATGGGTATCAAACCAAAGGGGAAGGCCCCAGGTTTCATTTTAGCTTCGATATATTTCGATAAATTGATCGATAACTAAGTTATCGGTCAAAATTCGATTGCCCGAAAACCTTAATATTACCCTGCAATATGGGTATCAAACGAAAGGGGATAGCTCCAGGCTTCATTTGGACTTCGATAGGTTTCGATAAATGTATCGATAACTGAATTATCGGTGATTGCCCAAAAAACTTAACATTACTCTATAATATGGGTATAAAACGAAAGGAGAAGGCAGCAGGTTTAATTTGGACTTCGATAGGTTTCGGTAAATTGATCGATAACTGAGTTATCGGTGAAAATGTGATTGCCCAAAAACCTTAAACTTGACCTACAATATGGGTATCAAACGAAAGGGGAAGGCCCCAGGTTTCAATTTAGCTTTGATATATTTCGATAAATTGATCGATAACTAAGTTATCGGTCAAAATTCGATTGCCCGAAAACCTTAATATTACCCTGCAATATGGGTATCAAACGAAAGGGGATAGCTCCAGGTTTCATTTGGACTTCGATATATTTCGATAAATTTATCGATTACTAAGTTATCGGTGAAAATGTTATTGCACAAAAACCTTAAAATTGCCCTACAATATGGGCATCAAACGAAAGGGGAAGGCCCCAGGTTTCATTTGTACTTCAATATATTTCGATAAATTGATGGATAACTGAGTCATCGGTCAAAATGCGATTGCCCGAAAACCTCTATTTTACCCTACAATATGGGTATCAAACGAAAGGAGATAGCTCCAGGTTTCATTTGGACTTCGATATATTTCGATAAATTTATCGCTAACTGAGTTATCGGTGATTGCCCAAAAAACTTAACATTACTCTATAATATGGATATAAAACGAAACGAGAAGGCAGCAGGTTTCATTTGGACTACGATAGGTTTCGATAAATTGATCGATAACTGAGTTATCGGTGAAAATGTGATTGCCCAAAAACCTTAAACTTGACCTACAATATGGGTATCAAACGAAAGGGGATAGCTCCAGGCTTCATTTGGACTTCGATAGGTTTCGATAAATGTATCGATAACTGAGTTATCGGTGAAAATGTTATTGCACAAAAACCTTAAAATTGCCCTACAATATGGGTATCAAACGAAAGGGGAAGGCCCCATGTTTCATTTGTACTTCAATATATTTCGATAAATTGATCGATAACTGAGTCATCGGTCAAAATGCGATTGCCCGAAAACCTCTATATTACCCTACAATATGGGTATCAAACGAAAGAAGATAGCTCCAGGTTTCATTTGGACTTCGATATATTTCGATAAGTTTATCGATAACTGAGTCATCGTTCAAAATGCGATTGCCCGAAAACCTCTATTTTACCCTACAATATGGGTATCAAACGAAAGGAGATAGCTCCAGGTTTCATTTGGACTTCGATATATTTCGATAAATTTATCGATAACTGAATTATCGGTGATTGCCCAAAAAACTTAACATTACTCTATAATATGGGTATAAAACGAAAGGAGAAGGCAGCAGGTTTCATTTGGACTTCGATAGGTTTCGATAAATTGATCGATAACTGAGTTATCGGTGAAAATGTGATTGCCCAAAAACCTTAAGGTAGGTAGGTAGGTAAAATGGCTGCGATCTAGAAAAGGTCGCTCAAGTAGCTTTCTTAGAAGCCGTTTTGATGCCATAAGGACTCGTCGAACCTACTAATAGTAATGCGGATGTATCTCTACAACCAACCAGAGTTGTTTATAAATTCTAGAATGCTAGGGATCCCTATTTCAGACACCCTCCCTAGATTTTCCAAAAAAGGGGTCCCGAAAGATTTTAATCGTGATCTAGCTAGAGCCGGGCATTTACACAGGAAGTGCTCAACGGTCTCTTTGGTAGTGGTGTCATTACAGCTTCTGCAGTGGTCGTTATGCGGAATACCCATTTTTTCCGCATGCGTGCCAATCGGCCAGTGACCTGTGCAGACCGCTATAAGTTTGTACGTATCCGCCCTGGACCTGCCTAGGAGACTCCTTGTTCTCCTCTGGTCGTACTCCGGCCAGGTGGCCCTTGATATTGCACACGTAGCGATGCCCCTCCACCTACGCTGTGCCTCACTTAGGTAATACTTATGGATGTCTCCCTTTGCTACTGCTAGGGGTACCCCCGTCTCGAGTTTGCTTGCTTCTTCCCCTGATGAGCCCCTACGTGCCAGTTCATCAGCTTTCTCATTACCCTCGATTCCCCTATGACCCGGGACCCAGGTAATGGATATTTCCAGATTATCGGCTAGCGCCGCCAATGCTTGCTTACATGCATGCACTACGCTTGAAGTAGTATGCGGCGATGCGATTGCCTTTATCGCCGCCTGGCTATCCGAGAAGATAGTAGCCTTACCAATTATGTTTCTTTGCTCGAGCGCTTTGCATGCCTGGCAAATCGCAAGAACCTCTGCTTGAAAAACGCTACAATACGAAGGGAGCCTGAATGCAGCAGAGATATCCAGGCTTCCCGAGAATATACCAGCCCCCACACCCGAGTCCATCCTGGAGCCGTCTGTGAAGATTTGTATACCCCTATCACTTATTATCTCGCCCCTCTTCCATTCATTCCTGCTTGGAAATGCTGTGATTGCATTGCTCTCAAACTTCAGTTTGTGAGGAAAATAATCTGTTGAGTTGCTAACTACTCCCGCTGGGAGATCGCTAAGGATACTGCTGTGCCCTTGTTGAGTATCCTTCCAGCACCCAGACTCCCGGAGCCTCAGTGCGGATTGTGCCGATATGCATAATATGTGCAAGTCAATTGGGAGCAGGTTCAAAATAGGATCCAATGCCGCAGTGGGGCAGGTGCGTAAAGCCCCGGTGGTGCCAACACACGCTGTGCGCTGAACCTTTTGCAAGCTAGTGAGGTTATAGTTCTTCCGAAGAGCTTCCCACCACACCACCGAACCGTAAGTCAGCACCGGTCTGACTACCGCTTCGTACATCCACAGCACTATCTTCGGCTTTAGACCCCATTTCTTGCCAAACATTGATTTGCAGGCGTAGAAAGCGATACAGGCCTTCCTCACCCGCTCCTCGATGCACGCTTTCCAATTTAACTTGCAATCAATTATTAGCCCCAAATACTTAGTGCTGGGAGACAGGGTTAGCTGTTGGCCATTTAGCCTAGGGAGTTTGAAGGTAGGTGGCTTGTACCTCCTCGTGAAGAGAAGAAGCTCCGTTTTATCCGGATTCAGCCTAAGGCCACTTTCCTGTGCCCACCTACTGAGTTTTGCCAACGTTTTCTCCATAATCTCGCTCATTACGGAAGGGAAGGGACCCGAAACTAGGATCGCCACGTCGTCGGCGTACGCCACAATCTTTACCCCATTTGTATTAAGTTTTAAGAGGATATCATTCATGGTAATGATCCAAAGTAGAGGTGAGAGGACGCCTCCCTGTGGTGTACCTCTACATACCTGCCTACTAGCCTTTGCTCCCCCGAGCTCTGCTGATATCTCACGCTTTTTAAGCAGGGACGAGATCCAATTCCTGATTGGCTCCTCCACCCCCACCCCCACTAGCGCTGATGTTATTGCTTCGGCTCTTACATTATTGAAAGCGCCTTCCACATCGACAAACGCCGCTAGTGTAAATTCTTTAAATCGAAGGGATTTCTCCACTGTCCGCACTACTTCGTGCAGCGCAGACTCCGTAGATCTGCCCCTTATGTACGCATGCTGCGCCACTGAAAGGACAGGCCCCTCCAGGAGTTCCCGTATGTGTAAGTCCAATAGCCTCTCAAATGTTTTTAGCACGAAGGATGTGAGACTTATTGGCCGGAAATCTTTGGCCAGCTCGTGCCCCCTTCTTCCAGACTTCGGAATGAAAACCACCCTTGTTTTCCTCCATGTGTCCGGAATGTGGTTATGGATGATGCACGCAGCGAAGATCTCCTTCAATTCCTTAACCAAAGATGTCTGAGTCTTCTGCATCATAATCGGGAGTATACCGTCTACTCCCGGTGACTTATATGGTGAGAAGCTGCTTATTGCCCAGGCAATTTTGTCTTCTGCTAGAAGTTTGTCTATAAACATACCAGGTGCCTCCTGTTGCACCCGTTCCCTATTCTGCTCCGCATCTCCGTCACCGTCCGGAAAGTGAGCTTCTATAAGAATGTCAAGGGTTTCCGCCGCTGATCCGGCCCACGTGCCATCTGCGCGTTTCACAAAAGTTTTGTTTGAGTGCTCCCTGGCAAGGATTTTCCCGAGCCTTGCTGAGTCCTTCGTGGACTCAATAGACTCGCAGTGCTCCTGCCAGGATTTTGCCCTTGCAATCCGCACTGCTTTCTTATATTCCCTCTGGGAGATCCTATACTGCTGAAAATCTCCCCTAGTGTGGCAGTCATTGAAGACTTTTCTCATTTTTGATCTTAGTTCGCTAAGGTTTTTGTCCCACCATGGGGGGAAAGTCTTCTTACTCCTTGATTGTGGACAGGAAGCCTTGTAGGCAACCCGAAAACTACTTTCTAGAGACCTAACTCGGTCGTCCAGAGAGTCTGGCGATTGAATGGGTGTTTTGTTCCTACTGAGCCTATCACTGACTATTTTTTCGAATAGACCCCAAGACGTCCGCCTAGGATTCCTATAAGGTCTCTTTATCTCTCTCTCCCAGTCTATTTCAAAGAGGATCATACGATGATCCGACAGGGAGATCTTTTGCGAAACCTCCCAGTTTCTTACCAGAAGTTCATGGGAGTCAGATGATATTGTTATATCGAGGACTTCTTCCCACCCTGCGAAGTTCTCCGAACCGGGAAACACAAAGGTGGGAGAGCTGCCCTTGTTACATAAACGTAGATTATTAGATAATAAGAATTCAAAAAGAGACTCACCCCGCTCGTTTGTCTCGCTGCTGCCCCACAGCGAATGCCTTGAGTTAGCGTCACAGCCGATGACGATCTCTTCTTTACATGCCAGTTCCTCCGCTAATTGTTTCACCTCCTCGGGAGGTGCGGGCCGCTCGTGAGCCATGTATGCGGAGGCGAACGTTAAGCTCCGTCCGCCTCTTGACTCTATCCTGACCACTGCAGTGTCGTATGTGCTGAAAATAGGTAAGAAGAAAGCATTAATGGTATCCCTAACGAGGATGCACGCTCTCGGTTTACCTTCTCCATGTGTGTAAAACAGGTTGTAATCCCTGGTATGGAGGCCCTTGACTCTTGACCGCCATACCCAAGGCTCCTGCACCAGGCAGATATCTATGTCCTCCTCCCTTAGGAGGACCAGAAGGTTATCCGAGGCAATTTTGGCGTGCTGCAGGTTTATTTGCGCCACCCTAATCATCGGATCGGGTGGGCGCACCTGCGTCGGAGACCGACTCAGAACCAGCCCCGGCTGGCACCGCCAGGCTAAGCTCCCCCAGGAGCTTATCGGCGTCGTCAATCTCCTCCAAGTTGTTGTCCGGTGCTACTGCCGCCGGGAAAATTTTCAGTTTGGCGGTCCTGACGCCAAACGTTAGCTTGTTTCCCCGCTTCTCAAGTTCCCCCAGGGACTCGTTATTTATCAGCAGTAGCACCGGCTGACTATTCTTCTGCTGATCTTCTACTTTTAGGATTTCCCAGTCGTCCATCGGGACGCCCACGTTCTGCACCTTAAGGCAGTGGATGATGCTCCCCTCATCCAACTTCATCCTGGGTAACCAAATGCGCGCCCGGGGCCTTCTGGGAATTTCCGAAGCGTTGATGATCTTAAGCGTAAGGCCATCATATGCGCCGCTGATCTTAGCAACGCATCGCTCTAGAAACTCCCGGGAGAACCCGTCCGCGCACTTGACCACCCTGCAGCCTCGGCAGATCTCCTCGCAATTGTATGTCGGCACTGGGGTTCGATTCCCCATGAGGTGCTCGACGACCATCTCAGATAGCCGTCCCTCAATGGAGGTCCAGACCGCCAACACCCGCCTTCCATTATTGCTTGCAGCATCTACTAGCGCTACCTGGAGGTGGTCCCTGACCACCTCACTGTAGGTGTGCCTCGCTGCAGCACTAGTGGAGGGGCCCTCATTATGTTGGCCGTATCTGCCCCTTTTGCCATCACGCTCGTTCACTTCATGTGACCGATTTCGCTTGGCCGACTGTCGTATCTTTGGTTGTTGCTGTTGTGGTTGAGCAGCGGGTTTGGTTGCGAGGGCGGCCTCGTAGTCCTTGACCACAGCCTCATACCTCACCCTGTCCTCGGCATCTCGCGCGTGGACTTCACCGCTCTCCTCATTTCTGCGGATCTTGGTTAGTATGTAGAGGGCCCTCTGGTACCTAGCTTTCTCGATGGTGCCAGAGGACTTCCTCGACCTCTTCTTTTTGGGAGCCACTGTGGCTGGTGCGCTTCCCTCTTTGTTGGTAGTCATTTGGCTTGGAAGAACAGGGGTACTGTGGCTGGTACCCTTGTCCTCCTTGGTTTTGACGCTCCCCTGGCTACTTGCCAGGAGATCGTCCTCTGAAAGCGTTCCCAGAACGCTCTCCTCCTCATCCTCTCTGTCTTTGTTTGTTTTTATGTTTGTTTGTTTTAAGTCCATGTAAGTCCCACGAGTAGTATGGAAGGGGTTCGTCCGCCCCGGCAGAGCCAATGTACCGGGGTAAGGCACTTATACAACCGACCTTGCCCGGGCATCGGAGGGGACCGTACGCGGTCAGCTATTCAATAAACACCCGCTGACCATTCAGCCCGTCGGCACGGTGCCTTCACACCTTGGGCTTAGGGTGGCGTTGGCGCGGATATCCTAGCATTCCCTGCATCAACCGTTGGTGCGTACACGTACACGCCGCCTGTTGCTGTAGGAAATAAAAGGTATTCCTCTTGGTTCGTCTCGCATTAGGACCCATCCACCAGGAGTGATCCCAATACGATACTTAAGCCCCTTCTCCACGACAAGGCGACCAACACTGAAGGGGTTATCGGTCAAAATTCGATTGCCCGAAAACCTTAATATTACCCGGCAATATGGGTATCAAACGAAAGGGATAGCTCCAGGTTTCATTTGGACTTCGATATATTTCGATAAATTTATCGATTACTAAGTTATCGGTGAAAATGTGATTGCCCAAAAACCTTAAACTTGACCTACAATATGGGTATCAAACGAAAGGGGAAGGCCGCAGGTTTCATTTGGACTTCGATAGGTTTCGGTAAATTAATCGATAACTGAGTTATCGGTGAAAATGTGATTGCCCAAAAACCTTAAACTTGCCCTACTATATTGTATCAAATCAACATTTGAAGTTGAATTCATCCTGGCACAATTTGTCAAAATTGAATTCTTGAAAGGCCCCCTAACGTTTCCAGCGAATACCTCAAAAGAACATTTTTGAAAACCAGTTTTCAATATTCTTTTTCAAAATTTGGTAAATTCTTCTGTAGGAATAATCATACTAAATAATATTATAAATGTGAATGAAGCGATGTTTGGTTGTCCAGACGTTTGCTTCTGTTACTCAATCACGTGAGAATGGCAAGACGGATTTTGATGAAGTTAGGAACGCATGCAGGTTATAGTCTGGAAGGAGTTATAGGCTATTTTTTTTTATTAATTTTGGGGGTTCGGACGCTTCTAGGGACCGTTACTTTTTGATATTTTTTTCCCCCATACAATTCTGAGTATACTTGACCTATACTTATGATATTTCGCATATATGTACATAGGCAAGGAAGGCCCCAGGTTTCATTTGGACTTCGATATATTTCGATAAATTTATCGACAACTGAGTTATTGGTCAAAATTCGATTGCAGAAAAACCTTAATATTACCCTACAATATTGTATCAAATCAACATTTGAATTTGCATTCATCCTGGCACAATTTGTCAAAATTGAATTCTTGAAAGGCCCCCTAACCTTACCAACGAATAACACAAAAGAAAATTTTTGAAAACCGGGTTTCAATACTCTTTTTTCAAAATTTTCAAAATATTCAAATTTGGTAAATTCTTCAGTAGGCAATAATCCTACTAATATTATAAATGTGAATGTAGCGATGTTTGGATGTTTGTATGTTTGGATGTTTGGATGTCCAGACGTTTGCTTTTGTTCCCTAAAAACGTGAGAATGGCTAGACGGATTTTGTTGAAATTTGGCACGCCTACAGGTTATAGTCTGGAAGGAGCTATAGGCTATTTTTTTTTTAATTTTGGGGGTTCCAACCCTGCTAGGGACCGTTTATTTTCGAAATTTTTTTTATTCCATACTAGCAGGGTACCTGGCGTTGCTCGGGATGTAAGTAGTTAGGGGGACTTTCAAAATCAATAATATACTTTAAGATTTCATATTTATATAATACTAGCAGGGTACCCGGCGTTGCTCGGGATGTAAGTAGTTAGGGGGACTTTCAAAATCAATAATATACTTTAAGATTTCATATTTATATAATATTATTGCCTACTGAAGAATTTACCAAATTTGAATATTTTGAAAATTTTGAAAAAAGAGTATTGAAACCCGGTTTTCACAAATTTTCTTTTGCGGTATTCGTTGGTGACGTTAGGGGGCCTTTCAAGAATTCAATTTTGACAAATTGTGCCAGGATGAATGCAAATTCAAATGTTGATTGGATACAATATTGTAGGGTAATATTAAGGTTTTTCTGCAATCGCATTTTGACCAATAACTCAGTTGTCGATAAATTTATCGAAATATATCGAAGTCCAAATGAAACCTGGGGCCTTCCTTACCTATGTACATATATGCGAAATATCATAAGTATAGGTCAAGTATACTCAGAATTGTATGGGGGAAAAAAATATCAAAAAGTAATGGTCCGTAGAAGCGTCCGAACCCCCAAAATTAATAAAAAAAATAGCCTATAACTCCTTCCAGACTATAACCTGCATGCGTTCCTAACTTCATCAAAATCCGTCTTGCCATTCTCACGTGATTGAGTAACAGAAGCAAACGTCTGGACAACCAAACATCGCTACATTCACATTTATAATATTAGTATGATTATTGCTACTGAAGAATTTACCAAATTTTGAAAAAGAATATTGAAAACTGGTTTTCAAAAATGTTCTTTTGAGGTATTCGCTGGTAACGTTATGGAGCCTTTCAAGAATTCAATTTTGACAAATTGTGCCAGGATGAATTCAACTTCAAATGTTGATTTGATACAATATTGTAGGGCAAGTTTAAGTTTTTTGGGCAATCACATTTTCACCGATAACTCAGTTATCGATCAATTTACCGAAACCTATCGAAGTCCAAATGAAACCTGCGGCCTTCCCCTTTCGTTTGATACCCATATTGTAGGGCAAGTTTAAGGTTTTTAGGCAATCACATTTTCACCGATAACTCAGTTATCGATCAATTTACCGAAACCTATCGTAGTCCAAATGAAACCTGCTGCCTTGTCCTTTCGTTTTATACCCATATTATAGAGTAATGTTAAGTTTTTTGGGCAATCACCGATAACTCAGTTATCGATAAATATATCGAAATATATCGAAGTCCAAATGAAACCTGGAGCTATCTCCTTTCGGTTGATACCCATATTGTAGGGTAAAATAGAGGTTTTCGGGCAATCGCATTTTGACCGATGACTCAGTTATCCATCAATTTATCGAAATATATTGAAGTACAAATTAAACCTGTAGTGCGATTCTGTAACTTTTAACACCTCGCCGAGTGTTAAGCTTGTCGCCGAATTTTGGCGTTTGCTCTTAACGAAAGTGCGATTCTGTAAATTTCCTTAACACTTTTTAGTGTTAGCTGTTTTATGTATGTATATCTGTTAAAATTGAGGGGAAAACTGCACTCATCTTAAGTACAGCATTTGACAGCGCCGACGTTCATGTCGCAGTAGCGCAGGTGATAAGCGTTCGGACTACAACGTGCGCGTCGCGAGTTCGGTTTCGTGTTCGGAGAACTTATTTTCTATAACTTTTAACACCACAAAATTTTTTCGCGTTAACTAAGGTGTTAGCTAACACTTTTCGGTGTTAAGGGAAGTTAACGCTAACACTTGGCGTTAAAAAGTTACAGAATCGCAAAAAGTGTTAAAAATGGTGTTAAGCGAAGTTAACGCTAACACTTGGCGTTAAAAAAGTTACAGAATCGCGCTACTGGGGCCTTCTCCTTTCGTTTGATGCCCATATTGTAGGGCAATTTTAAGGTTTTTGTGCAATAACATTTTCACCGATAACTTAGTAATCGATAAATTTATCGAAATATATCGAAGTCCAAATGAAACGTGGAGCTATCCCCTTTCGTTTGATACCCATACTGCCGGGTAATATTAAGGTTTTCGGGCAATCGAATTTTGACCGATAACTTAGTTATCGATCAATTTATCGAAATATATCAAAGCTAAATTGAAACCTGGGGCCTTCCCCTTTCGTTTGATACCCATATTGTAGGTCAAGTTTAAGGTTTTTGGGCAATCACATTTTCACCGATAACTCAGTTATCGATCAATTTACCGAAACCTATCGAAGTCCAAATGAAACCTGCTGCCTTCCCCTTTCGTTTGATACCCATATTGTAGGCCAAGTTTAAGGTTTTTGGGCAATCACATTTTCACCGATAACTCAGTTATCGATCACTTTATCGAAACCTATCGTAGTCCGAATGAAACCTGCTGCCTTCTCCTTTCGTTTTATACCCATATTATAGAGTAATGTTAAGTTTTTTGGGCAATCACCGATAATTCAGTTATCGATAAATTTATCGAAATATATCGAAGTCCAAATGAAACCTGGAGCTATCTCCTTTCGTTTGATACCCATATTGTAGGGTAAAATAGAGGTTTTCGGGCAATCGCATTTTGACCGATGACTCAGTTATCGATAAACTTATCGACATATATCGAAGTCCAAATGAAACCTGGAGCTATCTCCTTTCGTTTGATACCCATATTGTAGGGTAATATAGAGGTTTTCGGGCAATCGCATTTTGACCGATGACTCAGTTATCGATCAATTTATCGAAATATATTGAAGTACAAATGAAACATGGGGCCTTCCCCTTTCGTTTGATACCCATATTGTAGGGCAATTTTAAGGTTTTTGTGCAATAACATTTTCACCGATAACTCAGTTATCGATACATTTATCGAAACCTATCGAAGTCCAAATGAAGCCTGGAGCTATCCCCTTTCGTTTGATACCCATATTGCAGAGTAATATTAAGGTTTTCGGGCAATCGAATTTTGACCGATAACTTAGTTATCGATCAATTTATCGAAATATATCGAAGCTAAAATGAAACCTGGGGCCTTCCCCTTTCGTTTGATACCCATATTGTACGATCTTTCTATACCTATATGCGAAATATCATAAGTATAGGTTCAATATACTTAGAGTTATATGGAATAAAAAAAATTTCGAATAGGAACGGTCCCTAGCAGGGTCGGAACCCCCAAAATTAAAAAAAAATAGCCTATAGCTCCTTCCAGACTATAACCTGTAGGCGTGCCAAATTTTACAAACATCCAAACATCGCTACATTCACACTTATAATATTAGTAGGATTATTGCCTACTGAAGAATTTACCAAATTTGAATATTTTGAAAATTTTGAAAAAAGAGTATTGAAACCCGGTTTTCAAAAATTTTCTTTTGTGTTATTCGTTGGTAACGTTAGGGGGCCTTTCAAGAATTCAATTTTGACAAATTGTGCCAGGATGAATGCAAATTCAAATGTTGATTTGATACAATATTGTAGGGTAATATTAAGGTTTTTCTGCAATCGCATTTTGACCAATAACTCAGTTGTCGATAAATTTATCGAAATATATCGAAGTCCAAATGAAACCTGGGGCCTTCCTTACCTATGTACATATATGCGAAATATCATAAGTATAGGTCAAGTATACTCAGAATTGTATGGGGGAAAAAAATATCAAAAAGTAATGGTCCCTAGAAGCGTCCGAACCCCCAAAATTAATAAAAAAAAATAGCCTATAGCTCCTTCCAGACTATAACCTGCATGCGTTCCTAACTTCATCAAAATCCGTCTTGCCATTCTCACGTGATTGAGTAACAGAAGCAAACGTCTGGACAACCAAACATCGCTACATTCACATTTATAATATTAAAATTTATTAAATATTAAAATTAAAAAAAAAATAGCCTATAGCTCCTTCCAGCCTATAACCTGTAGGCGTGCCAAATTTCAACAAAATCCGTTTTGAGGGAACAAAAGCAAACGTCTGGACATCCAAACATCCAAACATCCAAACATCCAAACATACAACCATACAAACATCCAAACATCGCTACATTCACATTTATAATATTAGTAGGATTATTGCCTACTGAAGAATTTACCAAATTTGAATATTTTGAAAATTTTGAAAAAAGAGTATTGAAACCCGGTTTTCAAAAATTTTCTTTTGTGTTATTCGTTGGTAACGTTAGGGGGCCTTTCAAGAATTCAATTTTGACAAATTGTGCCAGGATGAATGCAAATTCAAATGTTGATTTGATACAATATTGTAGGGTAATATTAAGGTTTTTCTGCAATCGCATTTTGACCAATAACTCAGTTGTCGATAAATTTATCGAAATATATCGAAGTCCAAATGAAACCTGGGGCCTTCCTTACCTATGTACATATATGCGAAATATCATAAGTATAGGTCAAGTATACTCAGAATTGTATGGGGGAAAAAAATATCAAAAAGTAATGGTCCCTAGAAGCGTCCGAACCCCCAAAATTAATAAAAAAAAATAGCCTATAGCTCCTTCCAGACTATAACCTGCATGCGTTCCTAACTTCATCAAAATCCGTCTTGCCATTCTCACGTGATTGAGTAACAGAAGCAAACGTCTGGACAACCAAACATCGCTACATTCACATTTATAATATTAGTATGATTATTGCTACTGAAGAATTTACCAAATTTTGAAAAAGAATATTGAAAACTGGCTTTCAAAAATGTTCTTTTGAGGTATTCGCTGGTAACGTTAGGGGCCCTTTCAAGAATTCAATTTTGACAAATTGTGCCAGGATGAATTCAACTTCAAATGTTGATTTGATACAATATTGTAGGGCAAGTTTAAGGTTTTTGGGCAATCACATTTTCACCGATAACTCAGTTATCGATCAATTTACCGAAACCTATCGAAGTCCAAATGAAACCTGCGGCCTTCCCCTTTCGTTTGATACCCATATTGTAGGTCAAGTTTAAGGTTTTTGGGCAATCACATTTTCACCGATAACTCAGTTATCGATCAATTTATCGAAACCTATCGTAGTCCAAATGAAACCTGCTGCCTTCTCCTTTCGTTTTATACCCATATTATAGAGTAATGTTAAGTTTTTTGGGCAATCACCGATAACTCAGTTATCGATAAATTTATCGAAATATATCGAAGTCCAAATGAAACCTGGAGCTATCTCCTTTCGTTTGATACCCATATTGTAGGGTAAAATAGAGATTTTCGGGCAATCGCATTTTGACCGATGACTCAGTTATCCATCAATTTATCGAAATATATTGAAGTACAAATGAAACCTGGGGCCTTCCCCTTTCGTTTGATGCCCATATTGTAGGGCAATTTTAAGGTTTTTGTGCAATAACATTTTCACCGATAACTTAGTAATCGATAAATTTATCGAAATATATCGAACTCCAAATGAAACCTGGAGCTATCCCCTTTCGTTTGATACCCATATTGCCGGGTAATATTAAGGTTTTCGGGCAATCGAATTTTGACCGATAACTTAGTTATCGATCAATTTATCGAAATATATCAAAGCTAAATTTAAACCTGGGGCCTTCCCCTTTCGTTTGATACCCATATTGTAGGTCAAGTTTAAGGTTTTTGGGCAATCACATTTTCACCGATAACTCAGTTATCGATCAATTTAACGAAACCTATCGAAGTCCAAATGAAACCTGCGGCCTTCCCCTTTCGTTTGATACCCATATTGTAGGCCAAGTTTAAGGTTTTTGTGCAAGAACATTTTCACCGATAACTTAGTAATCGATAAATTTATCGAAATATATCGAAGTCCAAATGAAATCTGGAGCTATCTCCTTTCGTTTGATACCCATATTGTAGGGTAAAATAGAGGTTTTCGGGCAATCGCATTTTGACCGATGACTCAGTTATCGATAAACTTATCGAAATATATCGAAGTCCAAATGGAACCTGGAGCTATCTCCTTTCGTTTGATACCCATATTGTAGGGTAATATAGAGGTTTTCGGGCAATCGCAATCGATGACTCAGTTATCGATCAATTTATCGAAATATATTGAATTACAAATGAAACATGGGGCCTTCCCCTTTCGTTTGATACCCATATTGTAGGGCAATTTTAAGGTTTTTGTGCAATAACATTTTCACCGATAACTCAGTTATCGATACATTTATCGAAACCTATCGAAGTCCAAATGAAGCCTGGAGCTATCCCCTTTCGTTTGATACCCATATTGTACGACCTTTCTATACCTATATGCGAAATATCATAAGTATAGGTTCAATGTATTGTTAGTACTTATTTAATTATATCCTATATCTACCTATAATACTCTGGATATGTATGAACGGCAATAACAAACAAACAAAATTAAGTGCTTTGATTAAAATTTAAGAACGTTAAAATGTCACTAAAGCAAATACATTCAGGGATATAACGAATTGAAATATTACTTAGCTTGCGTCCTGGAACTGCCCACTTTTCCAAAGAATTTACAAATGTAGCCTATGTATGTCGTACCCAAGTTTGAAACAGATCAACCATAAACTTTGGACATTATTGAAGTACAAACAAAGCACTGAATACAAATTATATAATTCTTGACCAACGGACACACATATGCAAAAATCATTAGTTTAGACCAAAAATATTCAAAGTTATGTTGATTTAAATTTTATATAGCCTGGGGGCGTGGCACAACAATCTTCTGAACCAATCTGGAAATTTAGAGAAGATCGACCATAAACTTTGGACATTATTGAAGTACAAACAAAACACAAAAAAAGGGGCGTGGCACCGCCCACTTTTCCAAAATTACATAAATCTTGACCAAAGGACACACATATCCAGAAATCATTAATTTAGACCAAATATGTTCAGAGCTATGAAGAATTTAAATTTTATATAGCCTGGGGGCGTGGCACCGCCTACTTTTCCAAAAATTGATATAGCCTAAATCGTACACAACAATCTTCTGAACCAATCTTGACAGTTTAAAAGAGATCGACCATAAACTTTGGACATTATTGAAGTACAAACAAAACACAAAAAATGTGGGCGTGGCACCGCCCACTTTTCCAAAATTACATAAATCGTGACTAAAGGACACACATATCCAGAAATCATTAATTTAGACCAAATATGTTCAGAGCTATGAAGAATTTAATTTTTATATAGCCTGGGGGAGTGGCACCGCCTACTTTTCAAAAAATTGATATAGCCTAAATCGTACACAACAATCTTCTGAACCAATCTTGAAAGTTTAAAAGAGATCGACCATAAACTTTGGACATTATTGAAGTACAAACAAAACACAAAAAATGTGGGCGTGGCACCGCCCACTTTTCCAAAATTACATAAATCGTGACTAAAGGACACACATATCCAGAAATCGTTAATTTAGACCAAATATCTTCAGAGTTATGAAGAATTGTAGTTTTATATAGCCTGGGGGCGTGGCACCGCCCACTTTTCCAAAAATTAATATAGTCTATGCTTTAACCCATGATCTCAAGAATATATGTACTGTGAAAATTTCATAAAAATCGGTTGAGTCCTTTGGACGCCCATAAAGGACACACAGACATACAGACACACATTCATTTTTATTTATAAGATTGTACTGTGTAAGTATACATATATGAGTGAGTTTGCGTAATTCATACCTCCGATTATTATCTTCCAACTTTTCTTGTGAATGTTGTATTGAAGATTTCAAATCTGGACCCCCCCGAAAAATTTTCCTGGATCCGCCCTGGTGTTCTGCACAAAAATTCCATGGATCCCGCCCATAGAGGGCAACCAGCCGAAATTGGAATGGCGTAGCCCAGGGTTATTTATATTAAGCGCGGCCGAAGGCCGCCTACGCAGAAGGACTTGGAATAATGTAGTCCAGGGTTGTTTTTTAAATTAAATTTAAAATTTTGCACATACGCGGTTTTGCGCCCACAACAGTGGTACCTCATATGAAAGGTAGCATAATTACCTATTCAATACATAATTTGAATTTATTTCACACATAAAATGGGGATTTCGTGTTGTGGATTCTGATTTTAGGGATTTTTCCTTTGGAGATTTTGAATTTGGGGATAATGTGGTAGACCCGTTTTCAGCACTTTTGACACTATTTCCATTTCAGTTTGGAAATAGTGTCAATGACTTATTTTCCGGCCCCTATTATGATAAAAATTCGATCTTCGACTGTGATCGAAAAAGTTGATCGAACGAATTTTCATTTGGTATTACCACAGCCATTCGACAAGAACTGGCGTCATTGTGAATTTCGATGTTTTTATCTGTTCACAATAACACATTTCTGTCAGCTGTTATTAAGTAAAAAAAAATGTTAATACTTTCCATCCAACGTCAAGTGTAAATACACGTCTAAAAATCTAGGTAGAGGTATCAATAGACGCGTCTTCACCTCCGTAACAATAATCTGGAGGGGGAAATCCGATATTTTTAGAATTTTGCGGGATATTTCCAGTTAAAGTTCACAATTTTTCTGTCATTTGCATGTGGTTGTTGTAATCACATTACCCTGTGACAAAAGAGTGGCACGCGGAAGGACATCACCGCGGCGGTAGCCACTGTTATGGCAACCACCCGGAGTTGGAATGGCATAGCCCATGGTTATTTTTTGAAGCGCGGCCGAAGGCTGCCTACGCGGAAAGGTGTTCTGCACATAAAAAACGTGGATCGGGCCCCGAATTGGGGATCTGACCCGGGTCAATTTTCGGTTTTTCACTAATAACTTTTCACAGAAACAAAATATTGCTTTTCCCCCTTCGGATTATTGTTACGGAGGTCAAGACGCGTCTTTTGATACATCTACCTAGATTTTTGGACGTGTATTAATACTGACGATGGATGGAAAGTATTGCCAAAAAAATTAACAGATCAAAACGAATCAAGTGCGGTATTATTTATATATTTTTGTGAAGACAAACCAAAAAAATATGTGGTTCGATAGTTCATCAGAGGAAGAGGAGAGCTTACTGGAAGAACAGAATTAGAAAACGTTTGAGGGATGCGTCCAATCCTTTGTAAATGAATACAGCTGCGTACGTATATCTTTAAAAAAGTTAATCATTTTGTAAAAATAATAACAATTTTTATAGATTTACAAATAATTTTAGATTGCAATTTTCGCCAGGTTCGTATTTTGTTCCATTATTGAAAGCAATGTTTCCAGCTGTTTCTTTGTACTAACGCCCTTTGACCTTTATACAATAAATGAAAATAGATAAATATTTGCATTATAAATCAAAAAAGTAAAAGATAAATACAAAAACTTATATTTCTTAGCAATTGCATAAAAATTCGATACAGGATCGACAGCAAAATTATATTCGATCAAATAATAGATACACAACGAAAATTTCGACAGCGATGAGCTACTCATAATACGAATTTGAAATTCGATTTTCGATCTTCGATAGCCAGCGAACATCGAACACCGAAAAATGCTCATAATAGGGGCCTCCATTTTCTTGTTGACACTAATTCCATTTCGAAAGCGCAATAGTGTCAATTGACACTATTTCCAATTTACCACGGAAATAGTGTCAATTGACACTATTACCAGTGACACTATTACCTGTCACCAGTCGGTCCAGCCGTTCTCAATTGATGAGTTACTACACATTTTTTCCCTCCATTTTTATATATATAGATAAGGCAAACAGCTCTATGAAAAAGCTTTTGTATAATAATTTTTTTCTTGAATTCAGATGAATCTAAAATTCACTCTAAGCGGAGACAGTCATCATCACGTTTGATATGATATTTATTATATGAGCATATTCTTGGGTCAGCCTTGGTCCACCTAATGGTCAATATCTTGGAAACGGGTTAAAAACTGTTCCTTGTGAAAACTCTCATCAACACCTTTAATTTGATACGCATATTGTTAAAATACATTCGGGGTCACCCCTGGTCCACATTTTGGTCAATATCTCAGGATTCCAGAAACTTTTTTAACTTTTTCTTTCTGAAGAACCCTCTCGGGGCACAAACAAATACAATAAAAAAAATTAGTGAAATCAGTCCAGCCGTTCTCACTTGATGAGTTACTATACATTTTTTCCCTCCATTTTTATATATTTAGATAATGCAAACAGCTCTATGAAAAAGCTTTTGTATACTAATTTTTTTCTCATCAACACTTTTGATATTATAGCTATATTATATGAGCATATTCTTAGGTCAGCCTTGGTCCACCTAATGGTCGATATCTTGGAAACGGGTTCGCAGATGAACCTGAAAAATGTTCCTTGTGAAAGCTCTCATCGACACCTTTAATTTGATACGCATATTGTTAAAATACATTCGGGGTCACCCCTGGTTCACATTTTTGTCAATATCTCAGGATTCCAGAAACTTTTTTAACCTTTTCTTTCTGAAGAACCTTCTCGGGGCACAAACAAATACAATAAAAAAAATTAGTGAAATCGGTCCAGCCGTTCTCAATTGATGAGTTATTATACATTTTTTCCCTCCATTTTTATATAAATACTAGCAGGGCACCCGGCGTTGCTCGGGATGTAAGTAGTTAGGGGGATTTCAAAATCAATAATATACTTTAAGATTTCATATTTATATAATATTATTGCCTACTGAAGAATTTACCAAATTCGAATATTTTGAAAATTTTGAAAAAAAAACCGGTTTTCAAAAATTTTCTTTTGCGGTATTCGTTGGTAACGTGGCCCCCCTCAAGAATTCAATTTTGACAAATTGTGCCAGGATGAATGCAAATTCAAATGTTGATTTGATACAATATTGTAGGGTAATATTAAGGTTTTTCTGCAATCGCATTTTGACCAATATCTCAGTTGTCGATAAATTTATCGAAATATATCGGAGTCGAAATGAAACCTGGGGTCATTCTTACCTATGTACATACATGCGAAATATCATAAGTATAGGTCAAGTATACTCAGAATTGTATGGGGGAAAAAAATATCAAAAAGTGATGGTCCCTAGAAGCGTCCGAACCCCCAAAATTAATAAAAAAAAAGCCTATAACTTCTTCCAAACCTGTATGCGTTTCTAACTTCATCAAAATCCGTCTTGCCATTCTCACGTGATTGAGTAACAGAAGCAAACGTCTGGACATCCAAACATCGCTACATTCACATTTATAATATTAGTATGATTATTGCTACTAAAGAATTTACCAAATTTTGAAAAAGAATATTGAAAACTGGTTTTCAAAAATGTTCTTTTGAGGTATCCGTTGGTAACGTTAGGGGGCCTTTCAAGAATTCATTTTGACAAATTGTGCCAGCATTTTTACCGATAACTCAGTTATAGATCAATTTATCGAAATATATCCAAGTACAAAGGAAACCTGGGGCCTTCCCCTTTCGTTTGATACCTATATTGTAGGTCAAGTTTCAGGTTTTTGGGCAATCACATTTTCACCGATAACTCAGATATCGATCAATTTATCGAAACCTATCGTAGTCCAAATGAAACCTGCTGCCTTCTCCTTTCGTTTTATACCCATATTATAGAGTAATGTTAATTTTTTGGGCAATCACCGATAACTCAGTTATCGATAAATTTATCGAAATATATCGAAGTCCAAATGAAACCTGGAGCTATCTCCTTTCGTTTGATACCCATATTGTAGGGTAAAATAGAGGTTTTCGGGCAATCGCATTTTGACCGATGACTCAGTTATCCATCAATTTATCGAAATATATTGAAGTACAAATGAAACCTGGGGCCTTCTTCTTTCGTTTGATGCCCATATTGTAGGGCAACTTTAAGATTTTTGTGCAATAACATTTTCACCGATAATTTAGTTATCGATCAATTTATCGAAATATATCGAAGCTAAATTGAAACCTGGGGCCTTCCCCTTTCGTTTGATACCCATATTGTACGATCTTTATATACCTATATGCGAAATATCTTAAGTATAGGTTCAATATACTTAGAGTTATATGGAATAAAGAAAATTTCGAAAAGAAACGGTCCCTAGCAGGGTCGGAACCCCCAAAATTAAAAAAAAAAATAGCCTATAGCTCCTTCCAGACTATATCCTGTAGGCGTGCCAAATTTCAACAAAATCCGTCTAGCCATTCTCACGTTTTTAGGGAACAAAAGCAAACGTCTGGACATCCAAACATCCAAACATACAAACATCCAAACATCGCTACATTCACATTTATAATATTAGTAGGATTTAGATAAGGCAAACAGCTCTATGAAAAAGCTTTTGTATAATAATTTTTTTCTCATCAACACTTTTGATATGATAGCTGTTGTTGTTGTTGTAACACTACTTTGCCCTGCCTAGGTAGTCAGTATCAACCTTACCCAATATTGTCATCGAACTCTTCTAACGGAAGTCCTAGAAACCTAGCGGCTTCAACAGGGGAGGACCAGAGGGATATGGGTGTTAGAAGAGTAGGCTCGGATGAGCAGACAAAAAGATGGTTAGTAGTATGGGGGGACAAGCCGCATGCCGGACAAACATTAGGCAAGTCGGGGTTCAGTCTGGATAGGTAAGAGTTTAACCTATTACAATATCCAGAGCGGAGTTGGGCCAGCATCACTCTAGTCTCCCTAGGCAGCTCGCGGTCCTCTTCGGCAACGGGTGGTGTTGTTGCCTGAAGAACGGCGTTCACCGGGAGAGAGCCAACATATGAATTTACCGAATTCGTGTGGATGAGGGTGAGGGCCTGCCGGTGCACCTTAGGATCAAACGGCGTGGAAATCAGGTGCCGGATCTCATCGTAGTGTTTGCGTAGATGGCTCCTTATGCTCCTGGGGGGCGGATCCTCGTTGATCAGGCGTCAGTTCGGATGCTGCGGTTTGCAACAGTTGAACAGGAATTGCCTGGTCAACATGTCGCTATGCTCTTTAACAGCGAGCATTTTCGCTTCATTATGTAAGTGATGCTCAGGAGACATAAGAAGACACCCAGTGGCGGTACGAAGGACGGTGTTTTGGCAGACACCCTCTGGTGGGGGGTGGGGGGGAAGTTTCGATATATAATAGTTGAACAGGAACGGGGATAGGACACCACCCTGTGGCACCCCTTGTTTAACTATTCTGGGTTTTGATCTTGCGCCTCTGAACTCAACCGACGATTGACGACCACTGAAATAGTTGGCTAACGTTTACGACAGGGAGGAAGGAACGAATCTTCAAGATCTTTCATTAGTTGCGCATGGTTGACCGTATCAAAAGCTTTGGCCAAGTCAAGCGCAACTAGCACTGTCCTGTGGTTTGGACGTTTTTGGTTTAGTCCGTCCCCTATCTGAGTGGTTATGGCGTTCAGCGCGGTGGTGGTGCTGTGATTTTTGCGAAATCCATGCTGATGTTCGGCGAGCCGCAGGTTTGCGGTGAAGTACGGCAACAAGGTGGATTCCAACACTTTCACTACTGGCGAGAGGAGAGATATCGGGCGATATGACTCCCCTACGGCAGCTGTCTTGCCAGGCTTTAGTAGTGGGACCACCTTTGCTTGTTTCCATCTTTCAGGAATAACAAAGGTGGAAAGGGAAATTTTGAAAATTTGTGTGAGGTATCTTATGCCTTCGTCGCCGAGGTGTTTCAGCATCAGCATGGAAATGCCATCGGGGCCGATATACTTGGTGTTCTTGGATCTCCGAATAGCCTCATGAACTTCTGTTGTGCAATGGGCGCATCGCTGTTTTTGTGTTTGTGCGCTTCCCTGGTGGCTCGGCGAATATCTTTGTTCAACGTAGGATGCATTACAAATTGTCGGCAGAAGGCGCTCGCGCATCTTTTTGGTTTCGACTGAACCTTATCACCGAAGGCGATGGATATTTTGTCGTTAGGTTTAGTCGGGTTGGACAAAGATTTCACCGTCGACCATAATTTGCCAACTCCAGCCGAGAGGTTGCAAGACCTTAGGTGCTCTTCCCACTTAGCGCGTTTGTGTTGGTCTACTAAGCGTCTGATTTCCGCATTGAGATCCGTTATTTGAGGATCCGTAGGGTCAAGGCGTCTAATATGGTCCCGTTCATTTGCCAGGGCCGCTGCCTCTGCGGGGAAGAATGGACGCACTTCCTTTATTCTACCTGACGGAATGTGTTGACGGGAGGCTGAAATTAGGGCCAAACGAAACGCCTTTTCCCCTTCTCGTACGTCAGACGGGGTAGGAAGAGCAGCGAAGGCGCTCTCTGTGATGTTGAGAAAACCCTCCCAGTCGGCTTTATTGAAGTTAGTATAAGTGCGTTTCTCAGCGGTGACAAAGTCGGTGGGGCGATCGATAGAGAGCACTATAGGTAGGTGGTCTGAAGCAAGCGTCAGCATCGGTCGCCAGTCAACGCAGTTTATTAGACCAGCGCTGACTATGGTGATGTCTGGCGAGCTAGAGCAGTTTACCGCCACTCTAGTGGGGGCATCCCCATTTACCGTGCAGAACGTCGAATCATCTATTTGGTCAGCCAGCTCCTGTCCCCTACCATCGGCCTGCAGGCTGGAGTGCCACAGGTCGTGGTGTGCGTTGAAGTCACCAAGGATGACGCGGTTCTCGCCCCTGAGTAACGCACGAATGTCAGGGTGGTAATCCCTGGGACAACAGGTGACAGGAGGTACGTAAATGTTTATGATTTCAAGGTCGACATCGCCTGACCGGACAACCATACCTTGACTTTCTAAGGTGGTGTCCCTCGGGTCGATGTCAGGCTCAAATAGACGATACTGCACAGATTGATGCGTGATGAATGCCAGGCCACCCCCAAGCCCTCTCGCACGGTCACAACGGTGTACATTGTACCCGTTGCAGGTCAAAAGAGACGACCTTCCACCTAACTTTGTCTCCTGAATCGCCGCGATCTTGATGTTCAGTCGCTTCATTAAATTTATCACTTCAACAATTTTGCGGGTAAGGCCGTTGAAATTAAATTGCAGGATACCGAAGTGTGTAGGGGGAGCAGAGTTGATGGTGGGGGTCAAGGACTGGTGCGTATGCCTAGGTGGTAATAGGCTGGGTCGCGCACTACGGCGCAATCTTGAAGTCGAAGGAATCGCGTTACCAGAAGGTAGAGGCGAGGCGGACGACGTTGAAGGTTGCGTAGCTCGACAGCATGGCACAACGTACGTATCAGTCCATAGGTTCCTGTTCGCGAGTCCAGAGCATATGAGCAAGTGACACAGGCCAAGGCAGTTATTGCACTTGACTGATGCCAACGGCGTATATAATCTTAACCGACAAACAGTGCACGTAGTATAAGGGACCAGGAGCTGATGGTTGTGGCTTATACTCGTGCTAATGCTGGAAGAAGAGGGGCTGGCCGAGGGGGTGGGAGAGAGCGGACGCTCAGCATTGCTCAAATCCACTTGGGAAGTGCTACGTAGGGAGTAGCTGTGAGCTGCTGTGTGAGATGTTGACGCCTGTGGGCGTGAGCGGCCGCTCGGAAGGTCTACTTGCTGATGTGCATTGTTAGTGCTGGTCGTGGAGACTGATGTGACAGAGTCAGACATATGTGGCGGAGCGATACTTGATCGACGACGGCCACTGGACGTCATAGGACGTGAACAGCAAGGGGCCACAAAAGTTTTATAAAAACTAGCGGGTCTATGAGTAGAGGGATTTAGTCCGGAGCAACTAGTTAGATGCAACCATCTGCTACAATTAGAGCATTGTACAGAATGTGAACGTTTCACATAAATTTTCTTCCAGCATACACAGCAGATCCATTCTCTAGGTCCGGGGTTGGATTCAATACCAGCCCGGAGCAGGAGAGTCTTGAGCAGTCCCGCTGCAAGGAGCTGCTCGGAGGATGAAATTATTGTGGAAGGATAACTGACGGTTTAGGCAGGGGGGTAGTGAAATAACAGCCCTTGGTCGGGGAAACCCCGAGTCATTCCGGTACGTAGAACCGGCTTATATGAGAATATTCTTGGGTCAGCCTTGGTCCACCTAATGGTCAATATCTTGGAAACGGGTTCGCAGATGAACCTGAAAACTGTTCCTTGTGAAAGCTCTCATCAACACCTTTAATTTGATACGCATATTGTTAAAATACATTCGGGGTCACCCCTGGGCCACATTTTGGTCAATATCTCAGGATTCCAGAAACTTTTTTAACTTTTTCTTTCTGAAGAACCTTCTCGGGGCACAAACAAATACAATAAAAAAAATAGTGAAATCGGTAAAGCCGTTCTCAATTGATGAGTATTCAGATGAATCTAAAATTCACTCTAAGTCATAAACACTTTGGATATGATAGCTGTATTATATGAGCATATTCTTGGGCCAGCCTTGGCCCACCTAATGGTCAATATCTTGGAAACAGGTTCGCAGATGAACCTGAAAACTCTCATCAACACCTTTAACTTGATACGCATATTGTTAAAATACATTCGGGGTCACCCCTTGTCCACAATTTGGTCAATATCTCAGGATTCCAGAAACTTTTTTAGCTTTTTCTTTCTGAAGAACCTTCTCGGAAAACAAACAAATACAATAAAAAAAAAATAGTGAAATCGGTCCAGCCGTTCTCAATTGATGAGTTACTATACATTTTTTGCCTCCATGTTTATATATATAGATAAGGCAAACAGCTCTATGAAAAAGCTTTTGTACAATAGTTTTTTTCTTGAATTCAGATGAATCTAAAATTCACTCTAAGCGGAGACAGTCATCATCACGTTTGATATGATATCTTTATTATATGAGCATATTCTTGGGTCAGCCTTGGTCCACCTAATGGTCAATATCTTGGAAACGGGTTAAAAACTGTTCCTTGTGAAAACTCTTATCAACACCTTTAATTTGATACGCATATTGTTAAAATACATTCAGGGTCACCCCTGGTCCACATATTGGTCAATATCTCAGGATTCCAGAAACTTTTCTAACTTTTTCTTTCTGAAGAACCCTCTCGGGGCGCAAACAAATACAAAAAAAAATTAGTGAAATCGGTCCAGCCGTTCTCAATTGATGAGTTACTATACATTTTTCCCACCATTTTTAGATATTTAGATTTAAAAAACAACCCTGGGCTACATTATTCCAAGTCCTTCTGCGTAGTACACCATTCTGCGTAGGCGGCCTTCGCGCCGCGCTTTTTATAAATAACCCTGGGCTACGCCATTCCAACTTCGGCTGGTTGCCCTGAACGGTGGCAACATGCCACCGTTCCCACTCTATGGGCGGGATCCATGGAATTTTTGTGCAGAACACCAGGGGCGGATACAGGAAAATTTTTCGGGGGGGGGGGGGCGGAGATCCAGATTTGAAATCTTCAATACAACATTCACAAGAAAAGTTGGAAGATAATAATCGGAGGTATGAATAACAAAAACTCACTCATATATGTATACTTACACAGTACAATCTTATAAATAAAAATGAATGTGTGTCTGTGTGTCCTTTATAGGCGTCCAAAGTACTTAACCGATTTTTATGAAATTTTCACAGTATATTCTTGGGATCATGGGTTAAGGCATAGGCTTTATTAATTTTTGGAAAAGTGGGCGGTGCCCCCAGGCTATATAAAACTACAATTCTTCACAACTCTGAACATATTTGGTCCAAATTAATGATTTTTGGATATGTGTGTCCTTTGGTCAAGATTTATGTAATTTTGGAAAATTGGGCGGTGCTACGCCTACATTTTTTGTGTTTTGTTTGTACTACAATAATGTCCAAAGTTTTTGGTGGATCTCTTTTAAACTTTCCAGATTGGTTCAGAAAATTATTTTGTACGATTCAGGCTATATAAATTTTTGGAAAAGTAGGCGGTACCACGCCCCAGGCTATACAAAATTTAAATTCTTCATAACTCTGAACATATTTGGTCTAAATTAATGATTTTTGGATATGTGTGTCCTTTGGTCAAGATTTATGTAATTTTGGAAAAGTGCCACGCGCATGTCATGTATTAAAATCAAAACAAAATATTAGGGGGGCGTGCTACGTCCCATACAATTTTATTAATTTGGATGTTATATTTTGTGGCTATGTATGATACAATTGCTATGTATGATAAAATTGGGTCTATTTATGCGAATATTGGTTGTTGTCTTTGTCGCCTATGTTTATCTTCACTACTGTGCTGTAGATGGCCAGAACGTCAGATGACGCTAGATGGTGCACACCAACACACACACACGCTGTACACAATTGCCTTTGTTGCTGTTTAGATTAGTACAGTAATCTATATATATTCTATATCTTACTAGCAGACCCGGCAGACGTTGTTCTGCCTGACCAGTGACTTCCCTAGAAATACATTTTCAAGAATTTTTCTTTAACTTTTAACATTCCATTTATTGCAGTGCTTTAGGATATACAATGTTTCTGGCTTTAAATATAAACAAATAAATTTTTTGGATGTCCAACTCAAAAAACGGATCTTTTGAACTCAATGGGTATGATAAAAACCATTATGCGCTGCTGAGCAGATGTATAGTTAGTACTTATTTAATTATATCCTATATCTTCCTATAATACTCTGGATATGTATGAACGGCAATAACAAAGAAAAAAAATTTGATTAAGATTTAAGAACGTTAAAATGTCACTAAAGCAAATACATTCAGGGATATAACGAATTGAAATACTACTTAGCTTGTGGTCCTGGAACTGCCCACTTCTCCAAAGAATTTACAAATATAGCCTATGTATGTCGTACCCAACGAAGATTTTAACGTATTGGAAAAGTTTAAAACAGATCAACCATAAACTTTGGACATTATTGAAGTACAAACAAAACACAAAAAATGTCCAAAGTTTATGGTCGATCTCTTTTAAACTTTCAAGATTGGTTCAGAAGATTGTTGTGTACGATTTAGGCTATATCAATTTTTGGAAAAGTAGGCGGTGCCACCCCCCCAGGCTATATAAAATTTAAATTCTTCATAACTCTGAACATATTTTGTCTAAATTAAAGATTTTTGGATATGTGTGTCCTTTAGTCAAGATGTATATAATTTTGGAAAAGTGGGCGGTGCCACGCCCACATTTTTTGTGTTTTGTTTGTACTTCAATAATGTCCAAAGTTTATGGTCGATCTCTTTACAACTGTCAAGATTGGTTCAGAAGATTGTTGTGTACGATTTAGGCTATATCAATTTTTGGAAAAGTAGGCGGTGCCACGCCCCCAGGCTATATAAAATTTAAATTCTTCATAGCTCTGAACATATTTGGTCTAAATTAATGATTTCTGGATATGTGTGTCCTTTAGTCAAGATTTATGTAATTTTGGAAAAGTGGGCGGTGCCACGCCCACATTTTTTTTGTTTTGTTTGTACTTCAATAATGTCCAAAGTTTATGGTCGATCTCTTTTAAACTTTCAAGATTGGTTAAGAAAATTGTTGTGTCCGATTTAGGCTATATAAATTTTTGGAAAAGTAGGCGGTGCCACGCCCCAAGTCTATATAAAATTTAAATTCTTCATAGCTCTGAACATATTTGGTCTAAATTAATGATTTCTGGATATGTGTGTCCTTTAGTCAAGATGTATATAATTTTGGAAAAGTGGGCGGTGCCACGCCCACATTTTTTGTGTGTTGTTTGTACTTCAATAATGTCCAAAGTTTATGGTCGATCTCTTTTAAACTGTCAAGATTGGTTCAGAAGATTGTTGTGTACGATTTAGGCTATATCAATTTTTGGAAAAGTAGGCGGTGCCACGCCCCCAGGCTATATAAAATTTAAATTCTTCATAGCTCTGAACATATTTGGTCTAAATTAATGATTTCTGGATATGTGTGTCCTTTGGTCAAGATTTATGTAATTTTGGAAAAGTGGGCGGTGCCACGCCCCTTTTTTTGTGTTTTGTTTGTACTTCAATAATGTCCAAAGTTTATGGTCGATCTCTTTTAAACTTTCAAGATTGGTTAAGAAAATTGTTGTGTTCGATTAAGGCTATATGCATTTTTGGAAAAGTAGCCAGTGCCACGCCCCCAGGCTATATAAAATTTAAATTCTTCATAACTCTGAACATATTAGGTCTAAATTAAAGATTTTTGGATTTGTGTGTCCTTTAGGCAAGATGGATATAATTTGGGAAAAGTGGGCGGTCCCACGCCCACATTTTTTGTGTTTTGTTTGTACTTCAATAAGTTTATGGTCGATCTTCTCTAAATTTCCAGATTGGTTCAGAAGATTGTTGTGCCACGCCCCCAGGCTATATAAAATTTATGTTGGCGGGTCGAAAAATAAACACGTATTTTGAGCTGAATTACATACCTTGTAATCTATTCATTTAATTCAGATGTATGTTGTTGTACAAAGTAAACGATTGCTTATATTAAGTTATAATTGATATTAAACGTGATTAATATGAGATTTGATATGTCGTGCGGCTAAAATATTTGTGCCTTAGTCCTGTATGTTCGACTCCGCCAACGAAAAGAAAAAGAAAGGACCCAAATGCAATATGTTAACGTCAGGTGAACTCGTGTAGGCAATTTAGGTGACATACAGACACAAGGCTGCATTTTTCTGTAGTAGACATTTTTAGCTTTAAACACTCAAGGGTGTACCGGTTTGTTGCGCGCTAACAATTTAAATCATCATAACTTTGAATATTTTTGGTCTAAACTAATGATTTTTGGATATGTGTGTCCCTTGGTCAAGAATTATATAATTTGGGAAATATGGGCCGTGCCACGCCCACATTTTTTGTATTCAGTGCTTTGTTTGTACTTCAATAATGTCCAAAGTTTATGGTTGATCTGTTTTAAACTTTTCCAATACGTTAAAATCTTCGTTGGGTACGACATACATAGGCTACGTTTGTAAATTCTTTGGAGAAGTGGGCAGTTCCAGGACCACAAGCAAAGTTATATCAATTCGTTATATCCCTGAATGTATTTGCTTTAGTGACATTTTAACGTTCTTAAATCTTAATCAAAGCACTTAATTTTTTTTCTTTGTTATTGCCGTTCATACATATCCAGAGTATTATAGGTAGATATAGGATATAATTAAATAAGTACTAACTATACATCTGCTCAGCAGCGCATAATGGTTTTTGTCATACCCATTGAGCTCAAAAGATCCGTTTTTTGAGTTGGACATCCAAAAAATTTATTTGTTTATACCAAAGACTTTAAAGTCAGAAACATTGTATATCCTAAAGCACTGCAATAAATGGAATGCTAAAAGTTAAAGAAAAATTCTTGAAAATGTATTTCTAGGGAAGTCACTGGTCAGGCAGAACAACGTCTGCCGGGTCTGCTAGTATGTATATAAAAATGAAATGGTGTTCAGTTGTATCGCTAAAACTCGAAAACGGCTGAACCAAATTATATACTCACCACCAGATGGCGGTGTTAGTCATGAATTGGTACAAAGTTAATTGAACGAAAAATTCTTTATTTCAAAGCTTTTCACGGTAAAAAATGCGATTTTTTTGGAATTTTCCATTGTCAATTGAAGTTTTGCTTTGATGTTACTCTTCGTGTTGCAATCGAACATGTAAAATGTAATGCGCGTTGGTCCATTGATATACATACATATCCCTACAAACCACATACCGGTTACCAATGTAGCTAAATAGTGGGTTTTATTAATTTCTCATATGGTCTATAAAGTGGCTATTTTTGTTCAGGCGGCGTGAAGATTTTAACCATATGTGTGACTTCGCATCTCCCTTGCACTTATCGAACTCTCCCATTAACAAAAACTATAGCTTCCCTTTCCAAAACCAGTTAGTGTTTTGGTTAACACCTAGTTGGAAATAGTTGTTCAAATGGTTTTTGTTTTGGCTAAATAGTGGGCAGAAATATTCGTTCAGTTGGTTTTTATTTTGGCTAACCTATGGTGAATATTATCTGTTGAATTGGTTATCAAAGTGGCTAAAATATGGTTAATATTATTAGCTGAATTGCTTAATGAAATACCAGTTGAAGTGGTTATTGTCAAATGGAGATACCTACACATTTTTTCCAAATAAATTGCACAAAAATGCATAATTTTCATTAAATATTTGTATATTTTATTGAAATTTTTTTGTAATACATTAGAATAATACGTATTAAAACTAAATTTTTCAATATTTTAAAAATTTTTATAGTCTTTGAGAAAAAAAGTTAACAAAAACAAATTGTTAATAATTATGCTTGTAACAAATAATAAATAGTATTTTATTTTAGCACTAACTATTAATATTAAAGCTTTATTACAACTTTTTTTTAGTTAGATAGTGTTATTCGATTATTAATTAGACTAAAACTAGTTTACATTGTGGGAGTTTATGAAAGTTTGTTAAGAAATCCATGAGGATGTTACAACTAGTATTTATATACATTGGTCTAGTTTATAAACATTAATGAAGATTAGAAAAAGATACAATACTAAGTATTTAGTAATATATTTTTGGTTTGTTTAGGATTAAAAACATTGCGAAAATTATATTATGTTTTCTTAAATATAATTGGAAGATAATAATAACGAGATTAAAAATTAAATATCATTAATTAATTGAATTACAAAAATGCTACTATTTACAATATTCATATTTTATTATCATATACAAAGTAAAAATCTGTTAATTGCAATGCAATAAAGCTTAAATTTATATTATTAACAATGCATCTATTTTTAACATTTAGTTTTTGAAGGATTATTTACAAAAGGGTTACTATTTACAATATTCATATTTTATTGTTATAAACAAAGTAAAAAAACTGTTATTTTGAATGCAATAAAACTTAAGGATATATTACTATTTACAATATATCTTTTTTTAACAGTTGGTATTTGAAGGATTATTTTCAATATTCGTACTTTATTGTTATATACAAAGTAAAAAAAATGTTATTTGCGAATAACAACAGTTACTTAGTATTTCAAAGATAATTTTTAAAAGTGGTACTGTTTACAACATATACATATTTTATTGTCGATTCAGGACAATAATATGAGTTTTTATAAATAATCGATTAAAACTAGTAAAAACTAAACTATGAATATTGTAAAATAAAAATTAAAAATGTATTATTTGGAATGCAATAACAGTCATAATTCAAGGATTATTTACAAAAGGGTACTATTTGCAATATACATATTTTATTGCCAATTCGTGACAATAATACAAGTATTTGTAAATAATGGATTAAAACTAGTTACAGCTAATGTATTTCCAAAATGTACCAAGTAATAACTAAAATATTAATATTGTAATATAAAAAGGAAAGAATGCAGCCCTAAAATGCATATGCATGTAATAAACACTTTATGACTGCAGTCTTTTCTTTTTTAACACAAGCTGTTTATGCCGGTTATGGCTAAGGGACAAAAATTTTCCGCTCCTCGTGAGTCACCGCCACTTCAAAACTTCGTCTTTAAACTGTTGGTCTAAGGAAAACAAATGTTAAATTTAAAATTATATGAAAGAAAAAATATCAAAATACCTCTGGCAACTTGGCTGCTCGATCATGGTACCTCACTTTCGTCCGATTGCAATGGTGGATCGTGATCTGTGGATCGTGTTCTGTAATAAAATGAAATTATTTTTATGGTTTAAAGCGATGCTTATTCGTATATATGTTTTAGGTGTTTTAGGAGTTGGGATAGTATCTCATTTATTGGTTTAAAATTTTATCGGTTATACATAGGTGCAAATCATGCTATCATATAACTTATATAACATAATAAGATTTCAGTAAAACAAAAAATTAAATTTCGACTTCGGATCATTGATACCGAGGTCAAAACGCGTCTTTTGATACCCCTATCATATTTTTAGCTAACTTATTAGAAGTTGAGTGCCAAAAGAAACAAATATCCTAGTTCGATATCAAGGTTTTATTCTGTTTCGTATAGCTAGTCTTACATAACTGGTTCATAAAGAAATTCTTCTAGTTAATACATTCTACCGTGAATAAGTTGTATTGACACTGTGAATTTGACAAATCTATTCTGAATGTATTGCCGAAAAAGAGGAAAAACATTTGTAAACAAAAGTATTCGAAGGAAATACGCAAAAGTTTTCGTCCTTCATATAAACAAGTCGTCGAAAATATTAAACTACTTTTACATTGGTCAACATTAAAGTTTCAGTATCGAATGATCAACAAGTATTCTCAATTATAGGTGATCATATAAAACAGCGTCTAATATATGTACTGGTAGAGGAATGTCTTATGCCAGTGTTATTTAAGGTAAACATATTTTCCTATTATAAACAGGCCAAAATTCATATTTATTTTATCCTCTGCACTTTCAGTCCAAACATGAAGTAGATATTACTTACATATAAAGTCTTGGTTGAAACTTGAACAATTGAAAATGATATTAAATGCTTCGCTGCAAGAAATTACCGAGCAGAGGTGTGTAAACAAAGGCATAGATAAAAACAAACAGTTTATGCAAGTGAAACATGCAACTTGTAAAAACTAATATATTATTATTAAAATGTTATGTCAAAAGATATCAACACATATAACTACTTTTAATGGAATGTATTAAAGTATGCAACTTCTAAAACACACCAAAAAATAAAGAGAAAGGTATCAAAAGACTCGTTTTGTTACCTCTGCAACAATAATAGTAAATTCGATTTTCTATTTTCAATTGAAGTTAAATTTTTTTTTGTAATTTTCATGTGATTGTTGTTGTTTTAACAACTAAAACACTCCCCGAAAATGAGGCATCATATCCGGAGATAAAGCATCAAGTTGCACCTCATTAGGTTTGTGGATATTTGCCGCCTTTTACTACCGGCCCACTTCGGGCATATTCTAAGCCCCTAACCCGGTGGGGCTATGTAATTTTTGTCGACACGGATATACATATGGTGTTTCGAAAATTCAAATGTGTTGTGCACAGAAATATCTGATATCTCGTAGCCGGTGTTGGACCGGCTAAGGGTTATTTTTATAAAGTCTGACGGCCACTCAGTGTGATATTAGAATTTTTAAAGTGGAAGTGCTACGTAAAAGGTAGCTGTGAGTGGCCGTTTGAGGTGTTGGCGCCGGTGGGCGTGAGCGACAGCGGGCATTAGACAATATTTGCTGGGGGGAGTTAAGAGTGCGAGCGACAGGGACTAGAACAGTTGGCGGTGCGATGCTAGATCGACGTTGGCCACTGTATGCATTGGGGGGCGCACAGCAAGTAGCCCCGAAAGTTTAGAAGAAACTAGCAGGTTTGTGTTCGGAGGGATGTAGCCCGAAGCAACTGGATTTGTGCAGCCATCTTTTACTTTTAAAACATTGAATTGATTACGAACGTTTGACATGGACATCGAATAACAGCCCTTGATTGGGGAAAAAAACAGTCATTTCGGTACGAAATAACAGGCTGTTGTGGGAATGTGGTGCCACTCGTTATGATGCGCTGTTCTTTCATAATTACAGGTGGTAGGGTAGGGTCGACCATATCAACCGTTATTACCACTGCGGTTATCCAGCAACAAAATACACATCACTTGCAAAACCAACATTTGGCGCAACCATTGGGTGCTTCAATTCACCACCAGAACCACAACAGCAAGTGCAGCATAGTATGCTGCCACATAATCAAATAACAACACAAAAATTTGCATCATTATTATAGGCCATAGACACACTATCAACCCCAATTGTATTCACATAATCGCAAATTTCTAGTAGCGTCGAGATGACGGCACCTGTTCCACTGCCATTGGAAACCAGCAAAATCACCCGAAAGAACAGCAAAATCTACACGCACAAATGGCACAACATCATCGGCCTACTGGCGGGCAACCTAGTTTTCCGATAAAAATTATTCTCCTCGAGAAATTGGCCAAAAGGATCAGGCGCTTGGCGACTGCCGGAGGCAAATTGAAGTGGCATGATTATATTATAATAAACAAATAAATGACATTTTCACAAAATTAAGCAAGTTAAGTTATTTATTTTCTTAAGTTACTTACCTTTTAAACACCAATTATTTCTGGGCAGGATTGTTCTCCAAGAATGTTGTGCTGGATTCGTTCACACAACTCAGGATTCGTTACCACAATTTTCACAATTTTTTAAAATAAATTTGTTGTGAATAATTCTATATTTAAAAACAGTTTATTAAAATTTTTTGAAAAATTTTTCATTTCAAATCGAAATGAAATTTTTTTGATAAATGGCGCTGAAGTTTTGATTTGGGATATTTTTGAAAAGCTCTTGCTGTTTCATTCGCACTCATAACATAATGAATGATACAAAATCAGCAAGGTTTTCTCTTTTTCACAATTCTTGTGCACATTAACCCTAGCATAGATGTTTGTTACTTATGGGCACATCTTTTGATAAAACTTAGAGCAATTTTTTTTTGGTCACCTAAGGTTAAGTAAATCATTCCAAAATTTTGGAAATATGGGAATCTAAAAATGCATATGTGTTGGTATTTTTGGAAAATGTGGTTAGCGGCGGTTTGCAGGGATGTTACTAATATACAAAAACGTAAGTGTGTGAGTGACTGAATTTTTGTGACTCTTTCACGTCTAAACTAATGCCTCGAACTTTACGAAATTTTGCACACTAATTCTTTGGAGTACAGAATAGAAACACGCATAATTATATTTCGATATATTTATCGATAACAGAGTTATCGGTCAAAATGTGGTTTCGGCTAAACTTTGGAATATCCGCACACAATTGATATCAAACGAAAGGGAAAGACGACAGCTTTCATTCGGACTTTGGTTCATTTCGATATTCGCACAAAATTGGTATAAAAAGAAAGGGGAAGGCCACAGGTTTCATTTGGACTTTGCTTCATTTATGGAAAAATCTATTTTGAGAACGGCTGGACCTAATACACATATCTAAATTTGGAAGGTAGATTTTGTATCCGCTCGAGATGGTTATACGCTAAAAAATAAAGGCATTTGGAAAGGTTTTGGAGATGTCCCTAAAAATGTTGACCACGGTATCCTTATAAAGTGTTCTTTCAATATGAGCCCGTTTTCGAGATATTGGTCAAAATGTCAACCAGGAGGGGCACTCAATCAAATGAAAGGTGTTGACAAATGATTTAACATGTTTTAGCTATTTTCCCATATAAAACGAAGGTTTTTAGATATTAACCAAAACGTGGACCAAAATGGGAGCTAGAAGGTTTTTGTCTAAAATGAAAGGTCTGCATGAGAGTTTTAAAATGGAGTAATTTTAAGTCCTTTTGGATTGGGATTGAGAAAGGGATAGGTATATGCATGACAATTAAAAAGCAATATGAAAAGACAAAAGCATATGAAGAGGATGGACGGAGAGAAAGATGTGGAGCTGAAATTAGGAGGGCGACTCACATATTTTAAATGCAAACAAGTTAATGTTTGGGTAGGACAACGTCTGCCGGGTCTGCTAGTATAATATAGATATCATATCAAAAGTGATGATGACTGTGTCCGTTAAGAGTGAATTTTAGATTCATCTGAATTCAAGAAAAAAATTATTATTATATAGAGCTGTTTGCCTTATCTATATATATAAAAATAGAGGGAAAAAATGTATAGTAACTCATCAATTGAGAACGGCTGGACCGATTTCACTATTTTTTTTATTATTGTATTTGTTTGTTTTCCGAGAAAGTTCTTCAGAAAGAAAAAGTTAAAAAAGTTTCTGGAATCCTGAGATATTGTCCAAATTGTGGACAAGGGGTGACCCCGAATGTATTTTAACAATATGCGTATCAAATTAAAAGTGTTGATGAGAGTTTTCACAAGGAACCCTTTTCAGGTTCATCTGCGAACCCGTTTCCAAGATATTGACCATTAGGTGGACCAAGGCTGACCCAAGAATATGCTCATATAATACAGCTATCATATCAAAAGTGTTGATGACTGTGTCCGCTGAGAGTGAATTTTAGATTCATCTGAATTCAAGAAAAAAATTATTATTATATAGAGCTGTTTGCCTTATCTATATATATAAAAATAGAGGGAAAAAATGTATAGTAACTCATCAATTGAGAACGGCTGGACCGATTTCACTAATTTTTTTTTGATGTATTTGTTTGTGCCCCGAGAAGGTTGTTCAGAAAGAAAAAGTTAAAAAAGTTTCTGGAATCCTGAGATATTGACCAAAATGTGGACCAGGGGTGACCCCGAATGTATTTTAACAATATGCGTATCAAATTAAAGGTGTTGATGAGAGTTTTCACAAGGAACAGTTTTCAACCCGTTTCCAAGATATTGACCATTAGGTGGACCAAGGATGACCCAAGAATAAGCTCATATAATATAGATATCATATCAAAAGTGATGATGATTCATCTGGATTCAAGAAAAAAATTATTATACAAAAGCTTTTTCATAGAGCTGTTTGCCTTATCTATATATATAAAAATTGAGGGAAAAAATGTATAGTACCTCATCAATTGAGAACGGCTAGACCGATTTCACTAATTTTTTTTAAGAGCTGTGTGCCTTATCCATATATGTATGAAGGGTTTAGAACCAAATGGATCTAAGTGACTCCGAAATTGATTTGAGATATTCAAATTTAAAGTTTACTGCCTTTTGAAAAATATATGTAACATCTGGGTAGAGCGTTTATTGTATAGGAAATAGATGGCACTACAATGTCCGAAATGACTCGGATCTCTTTACCAACAAATAAACGCCTCATTTCACTATACAAATATGGGTATAACTCAATTTCAAAAAAAATGTCACTTAGATCCTTTTGGTTCTGAGCCCTTCATATATAAAAATGGAGGGGAAAAATGTATAGTAACTCATCAATTGAGAACGGCTGGACCGATTTCACTAATTTTTTTTTATTGTATTTGTTTGTGCCCCGAGAAGGTTCTTCAGATAGAAAAAGTTAAAAAGTTTCTGGAATCCTGAGATATTGACCAAAATGTGGACCAGGGGGGACTCCGAATGTATTTTAACAATATGAGTATTATTTTATTTTTTTTATTGTATTTGTTTGTGCCCCGAGAAGGTTCTTCAGAAAGAAAAAGTTACTGGAATCCTGAGATATTGACCAAAATGTTGGCCAGGGGTGACCCCGAATGTATTTTAACAATATGCATATCAAATTAAAGGTGTTGCTGAGAGTTTTCACAAGGAACAGTTTTCAACCCGTTTCCAAGATATTGACCATTAGGTGGACCAAGGCTGACCCAAGAATATGCTCATATAATATAGCTATCATATCAAAAGTTATGACGACTGTGTCCGCTTAGAGTGAATTTTAGATTCATCTGAATTCAAGAAAAAAATTATTATACAAAAGCTTGGTCATAGAGCTGTTTGCCTTATCTATATATATAAAAATGGAGGAAAAAAATGAGAACGGCTGGACCGATTTCACTAATTTTTTTTTATTGTATTTGTTTGTGCCCCGAGAAGGTTCTTCAGATAGAAAAAGTTAAAAAAGTTTCTGGAATCCTGAGATATTGACCAAAATGTGGACCAGGGGGGACTCCGAATGTATTTTAACAATATGAGTATTATTTTATTTTTTTTATTGTATTTGTTTGTGCCCCGAGAAGGTTCTTCAGAAAGAAAAAGTTAAAAAAGTTTCTGGAATCCTGAGATATTGACCAAAATGTGGACCAGGGGTGACCCCGAACGTATTTTAACAATATGAGTATCAAATTAAAAGTGTTGATGAGAGTTTTCACAAGGAACAGCTTTCAGGTTCATCTGCGAACCTGTTTCCAAGATATTGACCATTAGGTGGACCAAGGCTGACCCAAGAATATGCTCATATAATATAGCTATCATATCAAAAGTGTTGATGACTGTGTCCGCTTAGAGTGAATTTTAGATTCATCTGAATTCAAGAAAAAAAATATTATACAAAAGCTTTTTCATAGAGCTTATATAGTTCGGGACATTTCACTGCTTGATTTGAGATATTCAAATTTAAAGTTTACTGTCTTTTGAAAATTATATGTAACATCTGGGTAGGGAGTTTATTGTATAGGAAATAGATGGCACTACAATGTCCGAAATGATTTAGATCTCTTTACCAACAAATAAACGCCTTATTTCACTATACAAATATGGGTATAACTCAATTTCAAAAAAAATGTCACTTAGATCCTTTTGGTTCTGAGCCCTTCATATAAAAAAATGGAGGGAATAAATGTATAGTAACTCATCAATTGAGAACGGCTGGACCGATTTCACTAATTTTTTTTATTGTATTCGTTTGTGTCCCGAGAAGGTTCTTCAGAAAGAAAAAGTTAAAAAAGTTTCTGGAATCCTGAGATATTGACCAAAATGTGGACCAGGGGTGACCCCGAATGTATTTTAACAATATGGGTATCAAATTAAAAGTGTTGATGAGAGTTTTCACAAGGAACCAGGGTTCGAATTTGCACGCACGTGTGCAGCACATTTGTATATTTTTCGCTCTTACACATGTGCTATGTGCTACCAGAAAAATTTTGTAGCACACAGCTCACGTGTGTGCTGATACGAATTAGACACATGCACACGTGTGTGCTTTTATATAAAATATTTATGCACGAACTCTCGTGCTGAGTGTAGAAAAAACTTTCAGTTGTACACGCACGTTTCTATTTCAAAAACAAAACACACACATTTTTTACTGCCATATAAAAATCAATAGAAAAATTTGAGAGCAAATAAAATAAAAAACACACGCATTAGTATGTGCTTTTATATTTTCAATAAAAACACACACACGTGCCAGTGCTATGTTTCAAACTGCACACACGCGTGCTGTGTGCTTAATATTTTTTTTAAAAGCACAGCTCATGTGCATGAGCTAAAAATTTTGGTGAGCATTTTTTTTACGCGTGTGAGTGCTGTGTGCGTGCGTGCAAATTCGAACCCTGCAAGGAACAGTTTTCAGGTTCATCTGCGAACCCGTTTCCAAGATATTGACCATTAGGTGGACCAAGGCTGACCCAAGAGTATGCTCATATAATATAGCTATCATATCAAAAGTGTTGATGACTGTGTCCGTTTAGAGTGAATTTTAGATTCATCTGAATTCAAGAAAAAAAATATTATACAAAAGCTTTTTCATAGAGCTTATATAGTTCGGGACACTTCACTGCACTCACCTTTGCACTCACTTCCGTACTTTAAATTAATCGAAAGAATAATTGGTTTTAAAAATTGTAAATATATTTATTCGGTGTTTGCTCAGGCGATATGCGACCGTTTTGCGCAGAAATTTACGAATTGTGTATGTGTTGGTGTATGTTGTGTGGTGAAATTTGTGCTGGCGGCAGGGTTGCTACCGCCAGTGATGTGGCTGGTCAGGCTCTCGTAGCCATCCCGGCCCCCCTAGGCGAATCAGCCTAGAAGCCGTTGCAGCTGCTGCAGGGTGCGGCCACGTTGCTGAGTCCGTTGGGGCGCCGGTTGCGCGACCTGTGGTGATGCGGGACCGGTGTCTGTGCTGGAGGGCGATATCGGGCCCCAGAGTGAGTCCAACGATGTTGTTGCTGGTTGGCCCGCCAGGTTGGGCGTCCAGGTTGCGAGCCGCTATTGGGTCGCGCTCGAGGTCGCACGTGGGTGCGAGGAGGTGGTGCCGCTGGGCGCTATTTCGAGGCGTCCGATGCAGGAGGGTGTGGTGAGGTCGGCCACAAAGCTGGCACAGAACACTGGACGTGCACGCGTCGGTGGTATGCCACAGTGCCAAGCAGTTCAGGCAGTAGCCATGCGCCTGTGCCACTTGCTGCCTTTGGAGCGGTTGCATGGCTTTGAAGATTCCACACAGGCGTAGGGCGTGTGGACCGCGACAAAGTGGGTATCGAACGCTATGTGCCGCTACAGGATCCCTTGCGGGAAGTTCGTCGGTGGCTGCTGCATCTGACCTTCGAGTTGCCGTATGAGGCGTTGGCGTGGGCGTTGTTTCTGCCCGTTGATTGGCAGAGCGAGGTGTTGCCATTGGTAATGCCCTAGCTCGGGGAACCGTGACCGCCGAGCGGATGGCTGGAGTAGGGGTGACTGCGTCAACTTCCATATTCATTGTTATCTATATGGAAAAGAGAATTGACTTTAGTGCCTTATAATGATATAGGGGTGCATGATTTTAGCACTTGATCAACATATGGTTTCAAATGTGATAAGATTATTTTATCTGTTGTACGGGTTTTTATTTGCGGTATAATTTCACGTTTAGTTCGAGGAAACGAGAGTCCTTCGAGCTACCTCTTTAGGAGTGAGGTATTTATTTCGGATAGCAACATCGCTTCGTTGGATGAATTGCTCCGTATTTGATTTTATATTGTTTTTACGTATTTACGCGATCGGTATTAGCGGTATTAGACTCGGTTGGTAGAAAACACAGTTTTACGAGCGGTCGAGTTAGTTTGCCGCTTTGCGTACGTAGATCAGCTACTCGGATGTGACCGTCGGAACCGTAATGTACCTTTTCGATGCGGGCTAGCCGCCATTCGGTAGGAGGTAGACATTCGTCATGAATTAAGACGCATGCTCCAATTTGAGGTGCTTCTTGAGTATTTTTCCACCGATATCGTTTGTGAAGGTCTTTAAGATATTCTTCCTTCCATCGGCGACTAAACTCATGATGGAGGATTTTGATCCGTTCCCATCGATTTATGAGGGAAAGTGAGTCCACGTTTTGTTCTGGTATGGCCAGCAGTGGCGCTCCTCTAAGAAAATGCCCAGGGGTGAGGGCTGTAAAGTCGGAGGGATCTTGCGAGAGTGCTGAAAGCGGCCGTGAGTTTAAAACGGCTTCAACTCGAATGAGTAGCGTAGTGAACTCTTCGAATGTAAATTTGTTATTGCCAGCGGTTTTCTTAAAATGCGATTTAAAGCTTTTAACCGCTGATTCCCATAGGCCACCCATATGTGTGGCACTTGGAGGGATAAATTGCCAATTAATGCCTTGAGGTGCGTATTTTTCAATGATGTGCGGCGAGACTTCTTTGGCGAACTGTATGAACTCCTTTTCGGTAGCTCGTTGAGCGCCGATAAAGGTTTTGCCATTGTCGCTCATGATTTTCGAGGGAAATCCTCGCCGTCCGACAAAGCGTGCAACTGCCGCGAGAAAAGCTGCAGTTGTCAGATCTGAACATAATTCAAGGTGAACGGCTTTTGTCGTAAAGCATACAAAAACAGCCACGTAACCTTTCATGGTGGTAGAAGACCTTAACATCGAGGCCTTTAGCTGGAAAGGCCCGGCAAAATCTACACCCGTGATGGGGAAAGGCATAGAATAATTGCAGCGTTCGGGTGGTAGAGCTGCCATGATCTGCGTGCGCATCTCTTGCTTGTGTAGCGTACAGACTTTACACATAAAGATGCATTTTTTGATAAGAGGCTTCAATTGAAGGAATATAATACTCTTGTCGGATCATTTGTTGCATTAGCCTGTGCTCGGCGTGTAGCATTAAGAGGTGGAGATAGTTGAGAAAGATTGTGGCAAATACGGATTTTTCCGGTATTATTATAGGGTGGCGCTCATTGTAGCTCAGACTGGAGTTCGCTAGCCTGCCATTGGCACGAAGCAGTCCCTTAGAGTCTACAAAGGGGTTAAGTACTAAGAGTGTGCTCTTTTTGTCAATGGGCTTTGATGCCATTAACAGTGATCGTTCACTACTGTAGTAGCGAGTCTGCGTGGACTCGATTAGGGCTATTTTTGCCCGTTGCAAGCCTTGATGCGTAAGTGCATAGCTTGCGGTATTGGCTATCCCTTTCACCTTATTCTTTAAGCGATTTACAAATTGAAACATATACGCTATTACTCTTAAGGCTCGGGGGAACGACGAAAATTGCTCTAGGATGTCTGCATCCTCCAACGTTGAATGAAAGCCTTCTATTCTTCTACTTTCTGGGGCTATTATATTGCGCGCAGGCGACTTTGGCCATGCGTCAGGTGATTCGACCATCCAGTTGGGGCCATTCCACCATAGTGCGGTGGTTGTAAGGTGCAGGGGTTTGCAGCCTCTTGTTCCAAGATCCGCAGGGTTATCAGCACTGGCTACGTGTCGCCAAGTTGCTGGCCCAACCAAGTCAATGATTTGAGCTGTGCGGTTAGAAACGTATGTTTTCCACGTATGTGGTGGCTTTTCTAGCCATGCTAGCACGATTTCTGAATCGGACCATAGATATAGTTTCCGATCGCTCAGGTTTAAATGTGCTTGCACGGTCGAGGCTAGTTTTGCGAGTAGGAGTGCGCCGCATAGCTCGAGCCGTGGGAGGCTTACGGTCTTAAGAGGTGCGACCTTGGCCTTTGCCACTAATAAGTGATTTGTTGTTTTGCCATCGTGCTAGGTTCGCACATAAATAGCAGCGCAGTATGCTTTCTCAGAAGCATCGCAAAAGCCGTGGATTTCGACTTCATGATCGGGTGAGAAATTCACCCACCGAGGTATTTGTATCTCGGAGATAGTGTGCAAGTTACTTGCAAATTGGGACCATTTTATTAAGCGGAGTGGTTTCACCACTTCGTCCCAATCGGTACCATCTAGCCATAATTCTTGAATGAGGATTTTTGCTTGTATCATGATTGGTGCAAGCCATCCTGCGGGGTCAAAAAGTTTTGCCACAGATGACAAAATTTGTCTTTTCGTTTTTGCGGATTTTGCAGATATCGACTCAAGAGTGTAAGAAAATTGGTCTGATATTGCATTCCATTGTATCCCCAGAGTTTTAGTGGTGCTCTCTTTTTCGAACTTTAGAAAATTAGTATCCAGCAAGTTTTCTTTATTTATTTTTGCCAGTATTTCTGGATGGTTGGAAGTTATCTTTTTTAATGGAAACCCTGCTGATTCGAGGGCTTCGATAACTTGCGCTGGTGACTCGCATGCTAGAGGAAGGCTGTGGCTTCCAGACAATATATCGTCTACGTATGTTTGAGAGTTTAGCACCGGGGCGGCTAGAGGTAGTTTTTCTTTCATATCTTTTGCCAGTTCGTGTAGGGTACGAATGGCTAGGAAAGGGGCGCAGTTTACGCCAAATGTCACCGTTTTTAGCTTGTAGTCGCGAATTGGACTGCTAGGTGAATTGCGGAATATAATGCGCTGGTAGTCTTGGTCGTCGTCATGTACTAGGATTTGTCTGGATTTGTTTGTTAAAAAAGAGTTAAATACTTAATGTGCTTCACAACTTGGTGTGAAAAAGTTTACTTAAAGCTTTGAATAGTGATAAATTATCTAAATTCATTATACTGATTTTGTGTGTGCCGAGTTTCTTTTTTTGCATATTTTATTTGTTGCATTTGAAAGGCTCGTTCTTTACATTGCAATTGTTGTTGTGTGCTGATTTGCTTTTTTAATCTTTCTTTTGTTACAGCTGTTTGCGTGGTTTTTTAAACGTCAATTACAGTGTGTCTAAAACTGCTCGCTCAGTTCTGTGCCCTTCAAACTGTCAGGGTTGCTTTTTCTTGTGATTTGATAACATTAATTTTCACTTTAATTTTCATAAAACTAAATTTTTTATCTCTTAATTTTTTATATATTCTTTTAATTAACTTTTTTAAAAAAATGTCGTTTTTGTTTGAAAATTGTCAGATTAAAAGCCAGTCCGAACGCTTTGTAGCGTGTTGGCTGTGCGATGGACTTGTCCACGCAAAATGCGCCGGGTTAACTGGTAGGATAGCTGACTTAATTAACGACGGCAAAGGCCTGCGCTGGTCCTGTGCTAAATGTCGATCGACGGAAGTTGAGCTATGTAAAACCTTTAGGCACATTAGAAACGGGTTTTCTGAAATCGGCAAAGATGTTTCACTGCTGACTGAAAAGTTCAAGAAGTATGAAAATATTTTCAAGACTTTAAAGCCTGTAGTTTTAGACATGGAATGCCCTGAAAATCGCGAAGCCAATCGCGAAAACACGAGCAGACGTACGGTTGATCTGCCTACTACATCAACGGCGCTGAACTTGCCTCCAGCCATTGAACTTATAGATTTGGTATCTCCAGTACCTAGTACGGTTGTTCGGGCAACGTCCAAAAACGCCCCCCAAGGTCAACAAATAAAAAAACCCTGGAACCTCCAACTATTGCGATGGAGTCCGAACCGATTGTTAGAAAGCTGGTTGTGGTCCCTCAAAAAAAATCGATTTTTGTGTATCGGTTCCATCCAGACACTACTGAAGATGATTTGAGGTACCATATTTCTTCTAAGATTAAAGATAAAACCTTCACTGTTAGAAAATTTAATTTCGGTTACCAACGGAATATGTCTTCGTTTAAAATTGACGTATCCGGAAAAGATTTTGACTCTCTTTTGGACAGTTCTTTTTGGCCTCCCGGGGCTCTTGTGCGGGAATTTGAGTACAGGCCGGACAGAAATGTTGACAACGTAGCTAAAATCTCTCGTAATGTTGAGTCAAAAAACTGAGTTCTAAGTCCGTTAATATCTTCTACCAAAATGTCAGAGGTTTAAATACCAAATTAAATGATCTGTATTTGAAATCTTTCCATTGCAGTTATAACGTTATTGCTTTTACCGAAACTTGGCTAAAACCGCATGTTTTCAATTCCGAGTTGTTTTGTAACGAATATCAAGTTTATAGACATGATCGCTTGAACAAGGTGGGAGGTGGTGTTCTAATTGCCGTTCATTCCTCCATTCCTTCAGAGGAGGTTAATGTACCTAACACGGATTCCATTGAGTTTAAATGCGTCCGCATCCAGCTAGAGAACGTGTATATGTACTTATCTGTTTGCTACATCCCTCCAGCATCTGATCTTTCAATCTACATGCAGCATGTCTCTCTGCTCAAAACTGTTAACTTATTGACTAAAGCTTCTGACTCGATGATTGTTTTAGGTGATTTCAACCTACCGCATATATCGTGGAACATATCTGATGGAAACATTATTCCAAATCCATCCAAACTGGGCTTCAATGACTTTTTGGATGGAATTTCCGATCTCTGCCTTAGTCAAATAAATGTTAACTCTAACAAGTTTGGTAAAATCTTAGATTTAATTTATGTTGATGATAAAAACAAATTTTCTGTGAATCGTTGTGATCCATTGGCTTTACCCGAAGACGTCTACCACCCTTCTATGGAAATATTTCACGAAACCTTAAGTAATGGCCAATGTACACAATGCTGATCAATTAGTAACTTTGATTTTAGCTTCTCAAAAGCCAACTATAAGAAATTAAATAGAGAACTGTCTAAATTAACTTGGCCTGAGCTTTGTGGCGATATCGATTCAAACGTTTTACACTTTAATCAAACTATTTACTACTTATTTGAGAAGTTTGTTCCTAAACGTAAAATAACATATGATCATCCAAAGCAAGCTTGGTTTACTAAAGAGCTTATGATGTTGAAAAATAGAAAAACGCGCTCTTTCAAATTATTTAAGAAATCGGGGTTAAACCAACATTACTTGTTGTATTCTGTTCTACGTAAGAGGTACATCGACTTGCATAAAAAGTGCTATAAAGCCCATATCTCTAAAACAAAAAGAGACATTATTCGCAATCCGAAGTCATTTTATGATTTCGTAAATTCTAAACGAAAAGTAGTGGGATTTCCCTCAACCATGAAATATAAAGACATTTTATCTAGCAATAATCAAGATATCGCAAATTTCTTTGCGCAATTTTTCACTTCTAACTATTCTGCCGTCACCAATTCTGACTTTGTAAATTATCCCTGTGAGCTACATGGGAACAATTTAATTAATTGTCCAACTATATGCGCCAATGATGTTCTTGTTTATCTGAAAACCTTGAAAGAATCTTTTAAATGTGGTCCTGATAGGATTCCTACATGCTTCTTGAAGAAGTGCGCTAACAATATTTACAAACCCCTTACCAATTTGTTCAATCTGTCACTAAAGTGTGGTGTTTTTCCAACAGCATGGAAAGAGTCGTTTCTTCTACCGCTTCATAAAAGCGGAAGCAAGGCTTCTATATAACCGACGTTATTTATACTGATTTCAGCAAAGCTTTCGATAAAGTGTGTCACTCGTTACTTATTCACCACTTTATTTCTCCTCTGGAGTTCCTCAAGGAAGCCATCTGGGCCCGATTCTGTTCTTGTTGTTTATAAATGATATTTCTACAGTAATAGAATTTTCGAAAATGTTAATGTAAAGCTTTTCTTGTCATTCGCATCACCCGAAGATAGCAATAAGCTTCAATCAGATCTAAATACACTAGTTACTTGGTGCGATTTAAATTATATGCCGCTTAATCTAAAGAAATGTAAATACATGCGTTTTTCGAGAGGAATTTCACAGCCAGCTTCCTATACAATTAACAATTATAATCTTGAGCAAATGTATGATTTTGTTGACCTTGGGGCTACTATGGATTACAAACTCAGTTTCAACTGCCACATTAACGTAACAGTCAATAAAGCTAGAGGCGTTCTAGCATTTGTTAAACGATGGTCTAAAGAATTTAGCGACCCTTATGTAACTAAAACTCTCTTTACTACATTAGTCAGACCGATACTTGAATACGGTTCTATTGTTTGGAACCCGCGTTACCAGGTCCACGTGGATCGCTTAGAATCAGTTCAAAAACAATTTTTACTATTTGCCTTAAGAGATCTTCACTGGGATCCCGTGTATAATTTGCCATCGTATACGAGTCGCTTAAAGCTAATTAATCTTCACAGCCTTTCTAGTCGGAGGGAAACGCTTGGAATTGTCTTCATGATTAAATTACTAAATGGTTCAATCGTAAGCCCGTTTCTTTTGAGCGAAGTGAACTTCAATGTACCTTCTCGCATATCAAGACGTTTTAAACCACTTACATATCTTGAAACAGTGCCGGACTAATTTTGAATTAAATGAGCCTTTTCGTTGTTTGTGTCAAGATTATAATTCTCATTCTGGTACGTTCGATATCTCAGACTCACTATACAGCATAAACAAGTCGATTCTTTCTATCCTAAATACATAGCAACAAAACTTTTTTTTTCATATCCTTTGATTCTTATCTTTATTCTTAACACTAACTTTTCGTTGTCAAGTAATTATTTATTAATTGTGTAATCTTTTTTACTTAGCTGATGAGGTTTTCTCTGTAGCTGAGCAGTTTTAGATCTCGACGATTAACAAACCAAAGCCTTTCAAAGACTCGGCACGATAGAACAATCCGCGCGTCATGCGGATGCGCCCGTCGCGCCGGTCGGGCGGGATATGGTGGGTAATCCGTTGGGCATTATTATTATTATTATTTTTTCGACGTCACCATTGAATACGTTTTTATACATCCGCCACTGTAAGATAAGTAGCATTAAGTCGGGTTGTAATGTTGGACCCGTGTATAAAACGTCATTCAGTGAATTGCCTGAGCTTGTGCATTTAGATGCATTGAACACCACTCTTACCTTTGTTGTAAGTTTTTCTGGTTTGACAACCGCGTGGTGTGGTAGATAAAAGGAGGCGTGTTTGCCTTTTGTAATTTTTCATAGGAATTTACTGATTCCATATGATCTAGTGTTAGATATTAATCAAGAATGTTGTCATATGAGGTTTTTAGCTCGCCTTTTTTAAGTAGGTTTCTTTCCATACTTAGAAACTGCTGTAGAGCTGAGGTTCGTGAGTGACCTAAGGCGAGTGTATCAGGAAATTGTTGTTTGAATGGTAGTCGTACGACGTACCGCCCGTTTTCTGATCTCGTAGTTGTGGACTCGTAGAAGTCTTCACAATACTTGTCGTCAGCTGTAGTAACGGGTATTGGGGGTAGTTCTTCTACCTCCCAGAATTTTCTCAATTGTGAGTTAAGATAGTCATTCGAAATATCTTCCACTTGCGTTGTGAAGCTGGAGATTTTCTCATTGACTTGACCGCTTAAAATCCATCCAAAGATGGTATTTTGGGCTAGTAGGTTGTTGGATATTTTCTCAACACCTTGAAGTATTTATTAGATCGCTTCCCAATAATATGTCGATTTGATCGGGTGTATGGCAGTTGGGATCGGCTAGTTTCAGATGTGAAAACTTTTGCCAGTGTTCGCTATTTATGTTATAGCTTGGAAGCATATTCGTAAGTCGCGGCAGAACAATAGCTTGTGCTTCTATTCTTTGGTCCGCGCTTGTTGAAACCAGGGTCATGAAGCAGATTTTATTTGAGTTTTGAACAACTCTTCCGCCCATTCCTGAAATTTCGAAGTTAGCTTGTTTGATTGGCAGATTTAAACTTTTTTGGACCTTAGATACTATGATCGCTGTGATCCTTGATCTATTAAGGCCCTTAGCTTAAATAGTTCTCCTCTGTGTTCGATGGAGACTATTGCTGCCGGTAACAGTGTTTTGCTTTCATTTTCTGAATGAAGCGTTTGTACTCTGGCTGCATTTGAGCAGCATGGTTGTTCTTGACAACTTTCTGGATTTTCCGATCTAGCAGTTGCAGCTATTCCCGTGGTTCTTTTGCCATTTGAATTATTTTGGGCATTGTTATAATTATTATTATGGAGCATCGAATGATGTCTCCTACGGCAATATGAACAAGTGTATTGACTCGCACATGTCTGTGCAGTATGAGTAGGCGATAGGCAATTGTTGCAAAGTTTCTTAGTTCTGACTAAGTAATTTCTTTCGTTTATTGATAAATTTCTAAATTTCTCGCAAGATCTTAGTTGATGCCCTCCGCTGCACACTTCGCATGACATATTTCTATATTGTTCAGATGTGAACGATTGAGATTTATTGAAACTCTTGTTATTTGAATTATATTTATTGGCTTGGGGTTTAAAGAAGCTTTTATTTTTGTCTTCATTTGCATTTTTCGGCTTTGTTTCTTTTGTGCCTACCCGTTCTGCAATTTCGAACTGGGTGGTGAGAAAATCTTTCATTTGTTGCCACGTTGGGCATTTTTTCGAGATGAGAGCGATTGCTCCCATAAGATTAAAGATTTTTCTGGTAATGTGGCAGCACAGATATTGACCAGAATGGGGTCCCAGTTTTCAGTGGGGACGTTTTGGGTTGCTAGAACCGATAAACAGTTTGTTACTCTCGACTGTAACTTCAGAAATTCCTCACTTGTTTCTTTTTGAATTTTTGGTAAATTCATTAAGGTCGTTATTTGTTTATCTACCAAGACTCTTTCATTTTCATATCTAGCCTTTAACGCTTCCCAAGCCAAATTAAAATTGTCATCATTGAGAGCGAACTGTTTTACTATAGCCGCTGATTGACCTTTTGTTTTATTTCTTAAATGATATAGTTTTTGCGCCTGTGATAGCTTTGGGTGGTTTATGTACACGGCTGAGAACATATCCCGGAAGGATGGCCATTGTTCATAACCCCCATGAAATACTTCAGTATCACAGGCTGGCACTTTGAGATATATGCCGGAACTTGTGTCGTTCATTTGTTTTTGGGGCAGCTCTACTCGCTGGGGTGGAGTAGGTGCAGTTATAGGCTTAAGAAGTTTTAATTGATCGGAGATCATATCCTTGTTTCTTCATATTGGTCTAAGCAGTTTTCGTATTTCGAATAAGCCGAGTCTTTGAAATTGTCAGGCAACTCTGAATCATCGGTTTGGATGATTGCGTCATATGCCGATTGGAGTCGTGTCCAAAATTTGTCGAGGGACTTTTCTTTCACCTCGAGAACAGATTCTGTATTTTCCTCTATGGGGATTGAGGAGAATCTAGTGAAGTATCTAATGATACTGTCACTTTCCGCAATGAATATTGCGGCTGAAAATTCTTTTAATTTTTTTTGGGCTTACACCCCGTTTTGAGCGGGTGCTTTCCGCAGGGATATTTTGAGGGTTTTTCTCGTCGCCTTTCTTAGGCACATCTAATTGTTGGGATGGGGCCATATTGTGTATATTTTACAATATGCGTATGTATAAATTAGTAAAAGTATTGATGTATACTTTATCGTTTTTGTTTTGCTCGCTAATGTATTTTCTAGCTCGTTATTAGTATAAATAAATATTTATGCCTAGCTAGTGTATTTTGTAGCGTTATAAAGCAGGAAAATTTATTTTTGAAAGTACCGGTTTTTTTTGTACGCTGCTTTTATTTTGCACGCGACTGTTTTTTTTTTCTAGATTGGTTTTTTCTTGTTAAGAAAAGTCCAAGACTAATTGCAATTCTTACCGCTGTAAGGAATGGGGTAGTATTCCTTAAGGTTTTCTCGATACTAACTGCCGGCCAGAGCCACGAATGTCTACTTGGCGTCAAGATAGTATTGAGAAGCTCGACCTTCTCGCAAAATTAAATGAGTCCTAACTCCAACGTTGTACAATGCTCAGTATTATCTGCCAAACAGAGCCACGAATGTCTACTGTTGTCAAGGTAACGCTGAGTAATGTACGCAGTGCAAAGTAAAAGACGGGAGACAATTCAGTTTGATGAGCTTTATTTGCAAGTCGGCGGTCAAGTGACTGTTTCGCTTGCTATGCTGTTCCTTTATAGGCAAAGATCATACAAAGTACATAGGTGAGAACAATAACATTGACCGTTAGGTATTTTAGAACAAAAGTAATAACAGTGGTGGTGGACAATATTATGACTGCAACAAATTGTAAAACATAACAGTCTCGTCAATATAAAATGAACGTACATAAAATAATATTTACACGGTACAATGTTAGCAAGCAAAATTAAGTAGTTAATGAATATCGTATATATGTATAAATGCAATATAATTAGCGCCGTTACATCCTCCCCCTCTGACGCAGAAATCGTCCCGATGAAGCAGTCAGCATTCAATGTGCTTTCCTGGTCGTAATTTTCTACCAGCAGTGGAGTTGCCTTCGTTGTGCTGTAATTCGCTATCACTACTTATTGGTTGCGTGTTGCTTGGTTTAGCTTGAGGCGTTTTACTACGCCTCCCTCGTTTTCGGTGCGCGTAAATTGTGTCCGCATTTGGGCCATCATATGGCGTTAAGTCTGAAGCGTGATGTGTTGCTATGGGGTGATCATTATCAAGCGAAGAAATGACATAACATGCTATACCCTTCTTTTCCATGATTCGATATGGACCATCTCGTCGTGTTGCAAATTTCGATGTTACACCTTCGCTAGCGTTGCTTAGGACATGTGTAGTGACCAGCACTTTGTCACCAATATTGAAGTTTGGTTGCTGTCTTCTTTTTCGGTCAACTAAGCTTTTATTTTTATCTTGCTGCTTTACTTGAATTTCCATTGCCAATTTTAGGGTGTTGGCAAGCTTTAGCAAATGAGGCGTTAATTGTGGTACGAAGTTTTCTACTTCGACTATGGCTTTCAGGTCGTGGTGGACTTCAAGCGGGCTTCTCAGTTCTCGGCCAAACGTGAGGTATGCTGGTGTATGGCCAGTACTTTCGCACTCTGCTGTATTCATAGCAAATCTTATTGAAGGTAAACAAGTATCCCAAACCGTATGGTTCTTGTTGACGTATATGGACAATTGGGTTTTTAAGTCCCTATTTTTCCTCTCAACTGGATTTGCCTCCGGGTGATAAACAGGTGTAAACGATTGATCAATGCCGAGGCAGTATGTTAGCTTTTGCATCACGGCTGATACGAACTGGCTTCCGTTGTCCGCATGTATGCGCCTAGGCACGCCATATCTCAATATAATTTCATTTAGAATGATTGCTGCGCAGTTTTCCGCTGTGGCATCTCTTAATGCAAAAAGTTCTATGCATCTGGTGCAAATATGTTCGACTACGAGGATCCATCTATTACCTTTATTGGTGCGTGGTAAAGGACCAAATAAATCCATGGCAACAATTTCAAATCTTGTATTGCTACACACAGTTTGCAGCAGGCCAGCAGGCTTTAGGTTTGTCGGCTTGTATTTCTTGCACTCAATGCAGGACTTTACGTAATTTGCGATTTCTGTGCGCATACCTTTCCAATAATAATGAGGGCTTATGCGACTGGTGGTGCAATCTATACCGTAGTGACCGGCTGTAGGATCGTTGTGAAATTTATCCAAAATCATCGCTCATCGATTTAGGTACCACTAATTGGCCATTCTCGGAATCTTCTTCCGAACAAAAACGATATAAAACACCGTTGGTCATTATGTATCCGCGACCAGTATGCCTCGTGACATTTTCGTCTTCTTTTTCGAAAGAATCGATAATTTCTCTAATGTCATCGTCTTGCATCTGCGCGTTTCGAAACTCTGCCGCACCTTTTCGTGGAAAATCAATTTAGACCGCATGACACTCGCAGTGTACTTCTACGTGGTCCACAAGTTGACAAGGTGGACAAGAGAGCATATCAGCTACCACATTCTGCTTGCCTGCAATATAATCAAATTTTAAATTGTATGTTTGGAGCTGTAACGCCCATCTTGCAAGGCGTCCAGTTGGCGTTTTTAGGCTAAACAGCCACTTTAACGGCTGGTGGTCAGTAAGCACTGTCACTTCAGCACCTTAAATATAGCTACGAAACTTTTGCGTCGCCCATACATCAGCCAGGGCCTCGCGTTCTGTTGTGGAGTAATTTCTTTCTGCCGGGAGTAGCAGACGACTAGCATATTCAATTGGGTGCTCTTCTTCCTTCTCCCCCTGGAGTAGAACAGCTCCGAGAGAATAGTTAATTGCATCTGTTTTTAATACAAATGGCTTCGTTTCGTTGACTTGTTGCAAAACTGGTGGTGATGACAAAAGTTGTTTAAGTTCGTCGAAAGCTTTTTGCTGCTCTTCTGACCATTTCCAGGGCACGTTTTTCTTTGTCAAGTTTGATAATGGCTTCTAAACTTCTGCGAAATTGGGGATAAAGCGTCTATACCACGAACATGTTTGCGAAAAGGATACCAATTGCTTTAAGTTTTTGGGATTCGTTCGCTTTACGATGGCCTCCGTTTTTTCGCTATTGACTATCAAGCCATTTATTGTTAAAATGTGTCCAAGTTATTTTACTTCTGAACAACAAAATAAACACTTCTTCCTATTCAGTTGGAAGCCAAAATCATTCAATCTTTTTAACGTAAGACGCAAATCTGTCAAGTGTGACTCAAAGTCTTTTGAACAGACAATTACATCGTCAAGGTATGCCAAGATCAAAATTTGCGGTAAACCAGAACGAAATTTATCTATCAGTCGCTGGAATGTGGCCGGGGCGTTTTTCAAACCGAACGGCATGCGGGTAAAAACAAATATACCAAATGGTGTCGTACAAGCAGTTTTCTCTTTGTCTTTATCATTCATTTTAATTTGCCAATATCCGGCTCTCAAATCAATGGTAGACATAAAAGGTGTGACCTTTGCTGCATGAAGCAAATCATCTATTCTTGCCAATGGGTATGTGTCCGTCACGGTAAGAGCGTTTAACCGCCGGTAATCTACGCAAAATCTTAGCGCTCCATATTTTTTGGGGATTAAAACCACCGGAAATGACCAAGGTGATTCACTTTCCTCAATTACATTATTTTTTAACATTTCATCCAGTTCAGTTTTAAGCTTGGCTTTCATAGCTGGCGAGATACGATATGGCTGGCATGAAGTTGATGCATGATCGCTTGTTTTAATGCGGTGTTCTACGTGCGCTGTTGGCTTCGCAGCGTTATCAAATATATCGCTTTGTTCGCAGAGCAACTTTTCTAAACCAGATTTTTGATTTTCGCTAAGATGTGTTCCTTCCTCCCTACGCAGCTTTATATCGAAGGAGTGCAATTCTATTGCGCAGCCAACCTTCTTTTCAGCTTTTTTGACTTTCTTCATAGGTGGGAACAAATCATTACCTTCAGGTGTTTTGTAACCCATTCGTACAGTATCTTTAAAAATATCATGAATAGCTTTTGGCGAGTATTCGTAATCGTTTTTGGAGGCTTCGCTGTTGCTTTTCTCAAACCAGGACATAAAGGAATACGCCTCATTGTGCTTGGCATTATGATTTCGCACATTTGTTGCTGTGAGCGTTAGGCCTTCTTCAGCTTTCGTAGACCGCATTTTAAATTCAAAGATATTATTAGGATTATCTTTAAAGTGCCATGTTCTTTGAGCTAAGTCCATAACTACACCAGCTTGTTCGAGAAAATCAATACCTAGCAACGTCCGGTTATTTTGAGCAGACGATAAGCATATAAAACGGATACGCTTATATCGCTTGCCAATTGTCATATCGAAGATTGTTGAATACACCTTTTGCTTACGAGGAATGCCATCAGCCAATAAAACTTCAGCAAATACCTCTTTGAATTCTACGCCCTTTTGCTTAAGCTTCTCAAATAGCCTAGTACTAGCTACGCTCGTGCGCGCAGCAGTATCTAAATATGCTTCGCCATTTAACCCATGCACATTAATGTCTATGGTGGGTACATCTCTACCAACAATAGTGGTTTGAACCGAGTTAAAGTCGAGATTTTGAGGGCTATTTATAGGATTTTTCTTATTACAATTTGGGCATTTTGATCGATAACAGCCAGCCGCACCGCAGCCATAACAACTTTCGGTGGTTTCTTTCACCTTTACCGCTTTCTTCTTTTCATCTTCTACTTTTTTGTAGCAACTTTCAGCGGTATGGTTTTTCTTCCTACAATAGGTACAGCGCGCAGCGGACTTGACAGGGGCTTCGTCGATCTTACATGCTGTTTTGCCAACGTCATTGTTATTCTCAGCGATGAACAACTCGGCTTCTCTTGCTTTATCTAGCAGCTCATGGAATGACTTTACCCTTTCGCGTGGTACCCTCTCACGGACTTTCAGCAAAAGCTGAGAGTAAATTATATATAGCATAGTTGCCTCGCTAAGCTTTTCTTTTAGTTGTGCAAATAACTGCCTCTTTTTACATATAAAACATCTATTGATTTGGAAAATCTTTGCTTATCTTGAGTGATTTCGGCAAATATACGCCAATCAGGTTTTGGTGGTGAAAATGCTTTTTGCAGAAGTTCGATTGCATCAACAAAAGTCCTAGCCTCATTTTGAACACCCTGCCACCAGCTAGACGCATAACCCTCTAACAGCAGCGGAAAACTAATCAGAGCTCGGTCTTCAGTAATGTTTTCTGCTTCTTTGTAAACTAATATTGTGGATATAAAATCTTCCACCTGGCTTACACCTTTTGCACCACTAAATCGTGCACTACATTTGCTAAATGTACCCCTAGGCTCTTGGTTGACATGCACATTCCCTATTAGCTGGCGAAATTGGTTTTCGGTTAGTGTCACATTTGCAGAACTGTTGTTAGTATTCGGTCTATGATTTGCAGACGTATTAACACTAGTATTGGCAATAGGGTTTTGCACACCACTTACCAAACGATTTGCCAAAATTATTTTAGTTAGGCGCCAATGTAAGCGCCAAAAATTATTTTATGTTAAAGCGAATTTATTTTATGTTTAGTTGGGCGCCAATGTAAGGAATGGGGTAGTATTCCTTAAGGTTTTCTCGATACTAACTGCCGGCCAGAGCCACGAATGTCTACTTGGCGTCAAGATAGTATTGAGAAGCTCGACCTTCTCGCAAAATTAAATGAGTCCTAACTCCAACGTTGTACAATGCTCAGTATTATCTGCCAAACAGAGCCACGAATGTCTACTGTTGTCAAGGTAACGCTGAGTAATGTACGCAGTGCAAAGTAAAAGACGGGAGACAATTCAGTTTGATGTGCTTTAGTGGAAGTGACTGTATCGCTTGCTATGCTCTTCCTTTATAGGCAAAGATCATACAAAGTACATAGGTGAGAACAATAACATTGACCGATAGGATTACATGTTTCAGAGTTTCCAGGCTCATCATCAGATCCCTTTTCGGACACTGGGATGCGAACCAGTGTCTGCACCAAAGCCGCTGTTAGAAAATTCTAACACTAAGCTATGATGCCCTGTGACGTCACAATGCACTTATCTCCACTTCAATTAATTCCCTTTTGTTTGTTTGTTCTTGCCAACAGTGAGCACACATTGTTGTTAGACCTTCGGTCATACGTACGAATGTGTGTGCTTAGTTTTATATTTTATGTATTTTTTTTTTTTTATGTTTAGTGGTTTTTTTTTTTCGTCACCCTAGTGTCTGTGCTTGTTTTTTGCACTTTTATGTTTTAGGGCACTGCTCCTAAACTTTTTTTTTTATTTTTTTTTTTTTTTCCACTGTCCATAGGTGCCTGTCTTTGAGGCGATGTAGGACCATATATAGTTCGGGACACTTCACTGCACTCACCTTTGCACTCACTTCCGTACTTTAAATTAATCGAAAGAATAATTGGTTTTAAAAATTGTAAATATATTTATTCGGTGTTTGCTCAGGCGATATGCAACCGTTTTGCACAGAAATTTACGAATTGTGTATGTGTTGGTGTATGTTGTGTGGTGAAATTTGTGCTGGCGGCAGGGTTGCTACCGCCAGTGATGTGGCTGGTCAGGCTCTCGTAGCCAGAGCTGTTTGCCTTATCTATATATATAAAAATGGAGGGAAAAAATGTATAGTAACTCATCAATTGAGAACGGCTGGACCGATTTCACTAATTTTTTGAAGTTTACTTCTATAGCGGCATGCATTTGGGAAAACTGTCACGAAAATTGGAAGACAACAACCATATGAGTGTTGTTGTTGCTAAGCGACAGCGATTTACAGTATGTAGGTATACACACGCATTGATAAACACAAAGCCTACTAGTAGTATAGATATGTATTTATAAAAATAGCAGACGCTGTTCATTCGTTGCTCATGTGCGCATATTAAATTTTCTTTGGACAGCTAGAACGTTTCAAAGCAATATCGTGTAATTCTCATCCACTTTATTTGCTAGTTGATTGAAATAGTTCGTTTTTAGCTGACGAAAGCATACTTACCTGGCGTAGAGGTTACCGTGATCATGAAAGCGGTTCCTCCGGAGCGAGGCTTGGCCATTGCACTTCGGCTGAGTTGACCTTCGCGATTATTCCTAATGCGAATAACTTTGACACTCAAAACATGTTGGCAAATCTATTTCATTTGACTCAATTTGTTTGTGGAGTCGGGTTCGCACCCCAAATTTGTGAAAAAAATTTTTGTTTCCTTTTTTATACTATTTTTTATATTTTTTCCATTTTATATTATTGTTTTCTTTTTTAATTCTGTAATATTACCCTTTTGTGGTCGGCTATGTTATATTCATGTCTCAAAATTGTATGTTTTTGTGTCGGGGACAAAACAAAAGAGTGAAAATATATGGAAAAAAAAGTACTTCCAGTGAAAAAACAAAGAAAAGTTAATAAAAATTTAAAAAACATCTAACAAAAGTTGGGGTGGGAACTCCCTACCATACAATTGATAGTGGAGTAGCTTGTCAAACAACTGACTGGGCATCAGTAGTGAAAACGGGACGTCAATCGACTGACACCACAATTTGACGTCAGTCTTTGACACGCTCTGCTTTATCGACTTCATGCCACTTTTTAGGTCGTATTGAAAACACATTTGACACCAAATCGCCATAGTGTCAGTTAAGTCAGTTTTTGTGGTCAGTCATTTTGACCTAATGAAAACCAAGCGTAAAGGTATGTTGAAACACGGCATCAATTGCTGTTTTTGATCGCGTTGTAGATTCAGCGCGACTGCTGCAAAGCTTTAAATAAAATTTGGTGGCGAGAAATTCAATTATTGAGATTCTGTGCTCATGACAAATTTGTCAATCTTGATAAATATTCATAAAAAAAATTTTATTAAGTGTTTTGAATTCTGCGTCAAAAAAAGTTATTAAAAATTAATTTGAATAAAATAAAATTTGGCTTTGACTCAAAATTCAAAAACACTTGATAAAAATATTTTTTCCCTGAATATTTATCAAGATTGACAAATTTGTCAAGATCACAAAATCATCTTGTTAAATCTTCTTCTAAATATTGTGAATATATGTACATATTTTGTAACAAAATAATAGTTGAATTCCGCATAAACCAAACAAAACTCATATAGCAAAAGCACCATAGACGGCATTTGACATAAAAACAAAAATGTCGATATGGCATATGTTGTAAGCGTGCGAATGAGCACGCAAAAGGTTGCGGGTTCGAGGCTACTTTTTTCCAATTTGTTTTTCTTTTTAATTATTTCATGCAAAACGTCACTTACATCATAATTGCATTTGATTTTTCTTTGTAATGGAATTTATTACGGTTGTGATATTTTGTGAGAAATAGAATTACCGATATCTGTAAACAAATGAATTTTCATAATTTTGTTGGTTACGTTTAGGGACCGATATGCCGAAAGATAGCAACAGGGCTCGTGATAGACGGCGAAATGCTAAATTATAGAAGTAAACTTCCCCTGGGTGTGCACGGCACACACTTTCTTTTTTTTTATTGTATTTGTTTGTGCCCCGAGAAGGTTCTTCAGAAAGAAAAAGTTAAAAAAAATTCTGGAATCCTGAGATATTGACTAAAATGTGGACCAGGGGTGACCCCGAATGTATTTTAACAATATGCGTATCAAATTAAAGGTGTTGATTAGAGTTTTCACAAAGAACAGTTTTCAGGTTCATCTGTGAACCCGTTTCCAAGTTATTGACCATTAGGTGGACCAAGGCTGACCCAAGAATATGCTCATATAATATAGCTATCATATCAAAAGTGTTGATGACTGTGTCCGCTTAGAGTGAATTTTAGATTCATCTGAATTCAAGAAAAAAAATATTATACAAAAGCTTTTTCATAGAGCTGTTTGCCTTATCTAAATATATAAAAATGGAGGGAAAAAATGTATAGTAACTCATCAATTGAGAACGGCTGGACCGATTTCACTAATTTTTTTGAAGTGTACTTCTATAGCGGCATGCATATGGGAAAAACTGTCACGAAAATTGGAAGACAACAACCATATGAGTGTTGTTTTTGCTAAGCGACAGCGCTTTACAGTATGTAGGTATACACACGCACAAACACACGCATTGATAAACACAAAGCCTACTAGTAGTATAGATATTTATAAAAATAGCAGACGCTGTTCATTCGTTGCTCATGTGCGCATATTAAATTTTCTTTGGACAGCTAGAACGTTTCAAGCAATATCGTGTAATTCTCATCCACTTTATTTGCTAGTTGATTTCATAGTTACCTGGCGTAGAGGTTACCGTGATCATGAAAGCGGTTCCTCCGGAGCGAGGCTTGGCCATTGCACTTCGGCTGAGTTGACCTTCGCTATTATTAATAATGCGAATAATTTTGACACTCATGTATGTATATCATTTGACTCAATTTGTTTGTGGAGTCGGGTTCGCACCCCAAATTTTGTCAAACAAATAAATTTTTCCCTTTTTTATCCTATTTTGTCCATTTTTTTCCATTTTATATTAACCTTCGTGATTATTCCTAATATCAAAAGTGTTGATGACTGTGTCCGCTTAGAGTGAATTTTAGATTCATCTGAATTCAAGAAAAAAAATATTATACAAAAGCTTTTTCATAGAGCTTATATAGTTCGGGACACTTTACTGCACTCACTTCCGTACTTTAAATTAATCGAAAGAATAATTGGTTTTAAAAATTGTAAATATATTTATTCGGTGTTTGCTCAGGCGATATGCGACCGTTTTGCACAGAAATTTACGAATTGTGTATGTGTTGGTGTATGTTGTGTGGTGAAATTTGTGCTGGCGGCAGGGTTGCTACCGCCAGCGATGTGGCTGGCCAGGCTCTCGTAGCCATCCCGGGCCCCCTAGGCGAATCAGCCTAGAAGCCGTTGCAGCTGCTGCAGGGTGCGGCCACGTTGCTGAGTCCGTTGGCGTGCCGGTTGCGCGACCTGTGGTGATGCGGGACCGGTGTCTGTGCTGGAGGGCGATATCGGGCCCCAGAGTGAGTCCAACGATGTTGTTGCTGGTTGGCCCGCCAGGTTGGGCGTCCAGGTTGCGAGCCGCTATTGGGTCGCGCTCGAGGTCGCACGTGGGTGCGAGGAGGTGGTGCCGCTGGGCGCTATTTCGAGGCGTCCGATGCAGGAGGGTGTGGTGACGTCGGCCACAAAGCTGGCACAGAACACTGGACGTACACGCGTCGGTGGTATGCCACAGTGCCAAGCAGTTCAGGCAGTAGCCATGCGCCTGTGCCACTTGCTGCCTTTGGAGCGGTTGCATGGCTTTGAAAATTCTTCGTGACGAGTTCAATAATATGTTACCTTAACATCGGATGAAACAAATTTAAATTGTTTAACATTTCGAAAATCTACCTGCTAACTAACTGACATACGAATACTAACACATACGTACCAGTAGGGTACTTAAGCATTAAATGGATATATTTACTTGAATGCTTATAACTTTTGTATTAGTTCATCGATTTTGTTCACTGATAGCTTATTTTTTTTGTAATAAAACAGAGCTTAGAGGGGGAAAAAATATCTGCAAAAAAACAAAAAGTTTTCGAGATGCTTCCTCGCAAAGTACAATTTTTTTTATATTTTTACAAAAAAAAATTTAAAAAATCCGTAATGATTGTTCAATATGTTTGAATCTACAGGACCTACCAAAAAGTGTTGTATGTGCTGATTATAGTAAATTTTTCAAACCGTTTTGGAAGAGCTCAGTTTGTTCTTGAGATATACACGATTAAGTGGAGCCATCTTTTTTGTTTTTTGAAATAACGGTAAATATCTCAAAAACGGTACCATTTAAGTAAAAATAACCTTGATTTTCGGAATTAGGAGGTGATTTTACATAGAAATTTCACTATGGCGTCTCTGGTGCATTTTGGCTGTAAACTAGTGTATCATGAGAGTGCTCCCCCAGTCGTTGCTCTGAAAGCTGCGTGGAATCGCGTCCATTCCACCGGCACCACACATATATCAACGTATACAATTAAACAACCGGAAATAAAGTTTGTCAATACGCGAATAGGTCCAATCGTCCGCTGCGCGGAATCACGTCCATTCCGCCAGCAAATCTCATATCGCTCTGGTATTAGATTTTACATAAATAAATATTCGACCGTATGTCAGGATGGATTGAAGACTCGGCCTCTTCAACCATCCTGTGAATAATTCAAGACTTCCAAGCACAACATTCATTAATAATTCTATCGTATGTGAGAGGGACCACCAACCACCCGGTGAGGATTGAACAGTCAAAATTTTCAAGACCATCCTTAATGGAAGAACGCATCGTTTTATAAGATGGACAGCAATCACGGCCACTCTTATCTTTCCAGTTAATAACCAACTAGCTCTGATGACAACACTGAGTGAATAATCGACCGTATGTGAGGGTGGATTGGAGACACGGCCTCTCCAACCATCTCATCTAATACTTTAATTCATATTGTCTAGTTTTTAAGTTATGTGCAATCCGATAGACTAAGTTTATCTTGCTTTGTTAATTTTAATAGTATCTGTCCTCAGTCGACCTCTTTGTTTTTGTCGACTTAAAACAAAGTAATAAATAAATAAATAAATAATAAATAAATATCTGTCATTAGTCGACCTTTTTGTTTGTGTCGACTTAAATCAAAATAAGTAAAATAAAATAAGTTAGAAAGGTAAAAGTAAACTGTCAACGGTTAATAATAACTCTTATTTGAAAATTTTTTTTAAATAATTGTTATGAAGGAGCATCCCAAAGTAAGCAATGGAAAAAAACTGTTTGATCCTATTCAACAACAAACATAGGTAAAACTGCACAGCCTAATGGTTAGGCAGCTGCAGTTGCAAAAAAAAAAAACAGAAGTGATCAGATTCGATTCACCGAAAGACCTTCTGACATAGCAATTTTTTTTTTGGAATTGAAAAAAAAACTTTGCGCAAATGTAATTTCTTCTCAAATACTTTCGAAAGGAATTGAAAATGTAATTGAAATTTTTCCAATTACATTACAAGGAATCCCAAATGTAATTTCAAATTTAAAGGAATTACAAAAGTGATTGAAAAACTGATAAATGTTTATTTGCTTATTAAGTTTGTTAATCTTACTGGTGTTATCGTTAACTATTAGTTTAAATGATGATTGATGTCAGGATGGGACATACCACATACAGGGAGTGCATTCGGATAGGTCAGATTGACACTAGTCTTCCGGGGAAGCGCGCTCTCTTGATCTCTTTTGAATTTGGAAGGCTGATCTTCGACCAAAAGAGACTTCCTGCTTAATATAATAATTCTTTAATATACATTTTTTTAGTTTCTTGGTAGATGTGGGACATAAGCACAGCTAGAAGATACCCGTAACAACTTTGAGTCCTCCAGGTGGTGTCATTTTCATTCGGCGACCACATACATGGAAGGTCCTCTCCAGAGTGTATTTCTAGAACGGAAGGCTTGTCAGCAAAAATTCATCTATATTGCAGGTGCCTTTCGGAGTGGACAAGAGAATTTGTAGAAAAAAATTAGAAGCAGCACAGTACAAATTGGTAGAGAAGCTCTTTCTTAACTATAGCGCTGGAGCTTTGTTGTAGACGACCATTGTTTGGCAGCGGTCTCCTTCTGTTGGACGTTGTTAGGTGTTGAAGGCGTCAAGCAAAATATATCAAAATATCATGGCGTGGTCAGCACTTATTTGCTTTATATCTTTTGTCATAGGACCTCCTGTCTTCGTATTTCTTCCGGTCCATCAGCGCAAGGACGCGGACAAAACATATATTGAAGAGCCTGCCTTATCGGAGATTAGCGGAAAATTACAAGTTAATCTCTCTCTCACGTTCTTTAAGTCGTTCTTCAATCCCTCCATGACATACTTTCAAGAAATCGTGGACGTTTCCAATATCATATGAGCCTTCTAGTGATAGGAATAGAGGCTCTCACATTTTTGTTGTTTAAATGATTAATTCAAAGTAAATTTACTTATCAGATAAAACCCTTTACATGCCTTACGCTCAGGCAGGAATCCCCCCCCCCCCCCTCCTGAAATGGGAAGTTAGTACAATTTTTTTGTCTGTCTGCAAATTGAAAAAAAAAGTAATTTTCAGATCATGAAATGATATTAAGTTTGTCGAACGGGTACAGGGCGCAAAAGCAAAAACCCGGTATAAGTCTGGTTTAATACTTCAAATGAGTTTTTATTTTGTCTTTTAAAGTAGTAGTAATGTATGTATCTATACACCGAAACTATATTAAACAAAGAAGTAGCGAACTTGACAGTTCTCTCTTTTCTGTAGGAGTTTTAACAAATCGTGGTATCTGTTTACGACTGCAACCGAGTGCTCAAACACGTCCAAAAATTGCCGGGAGAGGTATCAAGACGCGCGCTCAGTACCCATAAATAATAATCCGATAGCAAGATATTTGCAAACTAATGAAACAATTTGTGTACCGAGAAGACGGGATCGCGTTATTTTTTTAAACCGTGTGAAGCAATCGTCACAGGTGCAACGATTCTGGTTAACCGTGTGAAGCAATTCTGCTGATGACTGCTGTCAACCTGTGGGAAAGCATTCGCGCTGACTTGGCTAACTATGTAAAGTGTGGCTAGATATGTAAAGGTGGCACGGTTGGGACATTAGCGTGTCCGTTATGATAAGTCTTCCCCCTCTAAGTGAGGGACGTCTGCGGGCCTCTTCACAACGCTCTCGATTGCCGCTTTGAAGGATTTGGTTATAGAGACCTTCTTTTTGTTTGTTCGTATGCGTTGATATGCGTATGCAAGCAGTCCCATAGTTAGCAGTGCTCCGAAAACGGCAAAACTCGTTATGTGACTACGTTCGATGCCACGTTGCAGGTGTTTAATGTGCTCCAGGTTTTGGTGGTTTATATGATGTAGGTAAGGCGCACTCAAAATCTCTAGGTGATCGGTAAGGTTTATAGCGGGAGACCACGCTGCCTCGGGTTTTAGCGGCTTGGTGGAATTTTCATTGTAATACAAGGTGCCATTGATTTTTACCTGTTTATCGAAGACCACCAAAAAAGTGCCGTTTACTGTAATTTGCAACTCGTTATATTCCTCTATGGTGGCCACTTGATCGTTTATGACAACAACACCGTCGCCAATTGGTGCAATGGGTGCCAAATTATTAAATGTCGTACTACAGTTAGCTGTATTGCGTGTCATTAATTGTAGTGCGCCAGGCAGAATGTTGGGGTAGTGTCGCTAAAATTTCTCACTGATATGGTGTGGTTATAACATGTCGCTAACGTAGATTCTTGTAAGTGTAGGACTTGGTGGCCGTGAGCTACTGGTAAAACTATAGTTTTCTTACATCTAAACTTAGGTATGGGATATTTTATCAAAAAGTAAATTTCTTTATTATATTGGACGACTTTAATCTTAGCTAAGGACGCAATATCGGCCACCGTAAGGTTCATGAAGTGCTCTTTTTGTAATATTGATTCTATTTCCCTACTGTCCAATATAGTAGGACTCAAAATTCCAATTTTTGCAAAAGTGATAGAGGTGATTATATTATCTAGTTCGGTTATCATAGCCCTGTTTCTAGCTAGGAGTATATCATAAAGGTGGCCCGTGTCTATTTCCCTTTGTTTAGATGATTTCAAAATTTTATTTACTGTAACGGTGAGGTCATTGATTTCCCTTTGGACTTCTGTATTGATGGTGAACTGTGTTTCCTGTGATTCGATTAATTTTTCTGCGGAGTTAGTTAATATTTCAAAGTCGTCGTGATCCGGAGTGCCTGTACTGTATTTCAGTATTGTACCGAGAGCGTTCAAGCTCCTTGTCTGTCTTTTGTGTGTGTTTAGTATCTGTAAAAGTCTGTCCATTTGGTTTATGTCCGCGATCAACAGCTTCCTCATGTGTGTTTGCGGGAAACGCTCTGTCGCGTTAAATGTCTCATCCCTTAGCCGTTCGTACAGGGTTAGATTGGTGAGGTGTTTGATATGTCCAAAGTTTTCCCAAATCACGACATCTCCGGCAGTCACCGGGATATATTTTGCGGAGGTATATTCAATTATGCGTGCTGTCAAAGGCGATGCCGATATCGCTACAACCAATGCCAAGATGATCCTGAAACAGATTACTTTTATTAGTGGCTATAAAGTTTCAGCGGAGGTTGTCCTTATGGACCCTCCTCCCTCTTACAAGCACCGTAGTGCCCAAGTCTTTTCCGATTTCTGCTTCTGTATAGAGAGGTGTTAGCTTATTTCCTAATCTTTTGTTGTTCTTGACGAGAACCTTTTCGCCGGTGTCGAACTCCCTATCCTGCCTACGCCTATTATGAGCATCAAGATCTTTGTCTTGAGCTTCTTTTAGACGAGTTACGTCCTTTGTCGACCGAAAAATTGTGATTGGTTTCATTCCGGTCACTGAATGGATAGACTGATTGTATTGCACGGTAGCTAAAAGGACTATTTCCTCGATATCGTCCAAATTCTTATCAAGTTTAAGGCATCGCGCTATTTCCATCAGTGTGCTATGAAAGCGCTTCACCTGGCCATTTGACGTACTATGAAGGGGTGGGGCGTTCACGATGTCGATGCCGAAATGGTTTTTTAGCGTAGCTTTGACGCTATGTGAGTTTAGTGACTTTTCATTGTCACAGTATATGGTTTTAGTACCAGAAAACACGTTTAACAACTGTAAGAGTTGTGGCTTAACGTCCACAATCGTTCTGGACCGAAGTGAGAGTACTATCGCAAATTTGGAAAATTTGTCGATGCACGTCAAGAAATGTTTTGCTCCGGTGGAGAAGATGTCAATGTGGAGTATTTCCCCACAATATGTTGGTATTGGTGTACGAGCAATAACTTGTTTTTTTGGGTGGCGATCATACTTTGCCAAAGAGCACACGCGGCAGTTCAACCCGAACTGTTTAGTTTTCTTTTCCATTTTGGGAAAAAAATAATCCTCTATTATCTGTTTGACATTCTCCTGAGCTGCTCGGTGAGCCCTTTTATGCTCCATGGCGATAATTTCTTCTTGTTCCTTAGGGTCTGTTATATCAGTGATGCGTTTCTCTGTGTGCCTGAACTTAACGGTCGGGAAAAGTTCGACTAAGTCATGTTGGATCTGCGCCAGTGTATGTAGGTCGCATTGCAGTGCATTTACCACATCCACCTTTACAGCCTCCTGTAGAAGCCTCATTAAGTCTTCCTTGGTTTTATATATAATTAAGTGTCTTGTCTTTTTCCCAAAAATTATAAATGTTCTTCTTTGTGGTTCTATACCTTCCTATACCAATATTTGGTTACGGAAGCAATTTACCGGTTCTTTCGATGGTGTTGGTTGATGACTGTTCGCTGCGAATCGTCTCAACACTCATGTCGTCCAAATTATTCATATGTTGTCTAGATAACGCATCCGCGACAACATTCTCTTTTCCGTGCTAGTAGATTAGCCTTGCGTTGCATTCATCGATAAATGCTTTCCACCTTTTAATTTTTGAGTTCGGATTCCTATCTGACACCGCAAAGGTTAACGGTTGATGATCCGTAAACACATTTAATCTTGGCACACCATAAAGATAGTGTCTAAGCGTCTTCAATGCCCAGACAATAGCAAATAGTTCTCTCTCGTTTGTCGCGTAATTTTCTTCAGTAACGGACAAAGTGCGAGAGATCATAGTAATAGGTTTGCCTTCCTGGGATAGAACGGCCCCTATGGTGTGTGAGGAGGCATCTGTTATAAGGTCGAACGGTTTTGTGAAATCCGGGTACGTAAGCGTAACGTCCTCGGATGCTAATATTTGTTTAAGAGTATCGAATGCCTTTTTCTGTTCTTCAGTCAAATCTATCTTGATTTTTTTTGACTGGGTTGCAGCAACTCGGCCGAACTCTCCCCTCAAAATGTTTGATAGCGGTTTAGCTATCTTCGAAAAGTCCTTTATAAAGCAGCGATAATATCCCGCCAACCCTAAGAATGACCTTAGCCCTCTCAGAGTGGCCGGCTCTGGAAACTTTCGAATTGTGTCAACTTTTTCTGGGCACGTTTTAATTCCCCCCCGTGAGACCATGAATCCTAGGTACTCGACTTCAGTTTGAAAAAACTTCGACTATTCCGCGGATACTCTCATGTTGGATTCGAACCGACTCCTTAAAACGGACTCGACGTCCTTCAAGTGCTGCTGCTCGTCCTTTGAAAATACTATAACATCATCTACATAGACAAAGCATATTTTTGCAATATGCTCCCTTAGAACGTCATCTATTGCCCTCTGGATATGCTGGGGGCGTTTTTAAGACCAAAGGCCAATCTATTAAATTCATATTTCCCGTTTTTTACCGAGAATGCAGTTTTCTCTCTATCCTGTTCTGCTAAGTTAATTTGATGGAACCCAGATTTCAGATCTAGAGTGCTGAAAAACTTGCCTCCACCAAGATTCGACAATATCCCTGTAATATCGGGAATAGGGTATTTGTCACTGATGGTCTTTTCGTTTAGTTTACGAAAGTCTATGACCAATCGGTTTTTTTCTTGGCCGTTCTCATCGATGCCCTTCTTCTTAACCACCCAAATAGGATTGTTATATGGTGATCTAGACGGGCGGATAATGCCGTTGGATAGAAGGTCCTGGATTTCTTTGTTCACAAATTCCGAAACTCCCAATGGATATGGGTATAACCTGGAGTATACCGGGTCCTCATTTATAGTGTGTATGGTTGCCAGTACGTTTGTGTTATACGGAAGGGCCTCGTTGGGGTCTGCAAATACCCCATTCACATTACTAATAACTTTTACGAAGGCATCTACCACACATTTTGGAACCGATTTAACTTGCACCTGTAGGTGATTTATATCTTGGTTCGTGATGAATAGAATTGTTTCCTTTCCGAAGTCATGCGCTGTAAGGATCAGCAGTAGAAAATTGACCTATTGACCTTATAATCCAAGGCAGGAGGGACTTTGCCCTAAAAAATTAATCTCGTCATTCTCGATACTATATGCTGCCTGTTCGGCTTCCTTTTCATACTTTGTTTCGGTATCTAATTCATCTCCCAGGTGATTAACACGTTGCACCTTAGGTCCGGTGTAACGGCTTGAATTTGCTGGCCGCTTCTGTAAAGATGCTTCTGGTCCTGGCCAGGACTGTTAGATTGCTGCCTAAACTGGGATATGGAAGGGTCCACTTCCATTGGTTCGACGCATCTCTGGCCTGAACTGTTACTACTATTAAATGGCCTATGGTTACCGCCAGGGTTTTGTGTAGACGGTTTGCCTTGTTTGCCCACTGAGTAGTGCGGATTCTTTTGACCCAAGGCGGGCTCTTGGTTCGAGCTTTCCTGACTCCGATTCGCGAAATTAGTCGCGAAAGCATAACGTTCGTTATTGGCGTCCACCTCCTGCGCCAAGGCCAAGGCGGATGGTAGATCTGCTGGCCGTGATGCAAACAGGATATCGCATAAAGGCTTTCTCAAGCCTGATATAAACACCCTAAGTGCGTCAGCCCTATACTTTTCGTTGATGGTGTTCGCTACGCCGCTTTCGTAGGACATACTTGTTTTGTTTGCTACCAATGTTAGCTTTTTCTCAACCTCGTCGTAAAACTCTAGACAGGACATCGAACCCTGTCTCAAAGTGGACAATTCTTGTTCAATTAGATATATCGCGTTAAAGTTTAGGACAGTACTAAAGGACGAAAGGACTGCATCTGCAGCACCTCTCACTTTATTTCTAAGGATTGTTACCACTTGGTAGTGTCGTTCACTACGATCGTACCTTTTGAATAGCTCGAACGCGTGATGCGCAGCTTCACGCCAAGATACGTATGTCCCTGGATGGCCAAAAAATTCTGAAGAGTTTTTATGGCGTCCAGTGTGATATCACACGACACTAACGGGTTTATTGTAACCTTAGAGAATTTTTCTATTTTAGGCTTTGTCAGGGCCACCTGATTTTGGATAAGAGTTATCCTTCTTTCAAATTCTAATTTCTGCGCGGCTAGTGCCCTCTTCAGCTCAGCCCCAAATTAGCTCGCTCACTTGTTGTGCGTCCATGACTTTTTCCTCTTCCCTAACGCCTTCTAATCTTAACCGATTAAACAGATTGTTAAGCACCTCTTCACACATGCGTCGAGAAAAAACAAATATAATTCCTTTTGCTCTACTAGACTAAGAACCAACAATCGCTCTAGCACTTCACTTACCCTTCCATAGGCCTTGTAGTATTACGTGTTGTTTTCGCTTAATCTTTAACTCTCCACAATTTTTTATTTATCTCTTTATAAATTTCAATTTCTAAAATTTTTTTATTTAATCTTTAATTCTCCACAATTTTTTATTTATCTCTTTATAAATTTCGGTTTTCAACTTAAAAGATTTCAACTTTTATTTTCTCATTAATTTTTCACAATTTTTTTTTTTTATATATTTTTTTTTTATTTCTTATTTATTATTATTTTTCTTAAACATCGTAACTTAGATTTTTATCTTGAGTTGGCTTGATGTTTGCTGATTCCTGCTTTGGCTTGCTGTTTGTTGATTGGTGATTGCTTAGGTTCACTTGACTGGACTTGGCTTGTACTGTTACTACCACTCCTATGCCAGCCGTTGTTTGCCGTTAATCACTTATCGTTTCGAAAAGAAAAATTAAACTTAACTTTTACTTTATTACTGCCGCGGGCCCCACGTTAGGCGCCAGTTTTAAATCTTTATTTTAGAATTTATCCTTTATTTAATCCGCAATATGTAGCGGAGCGAATGATGAGTTGTTACAAACTGAAAAACTTATTCTACCCTAAATCCCTAACCAGCCACCACGTCAAGCTGCGCTGCTGATGTTCTGCCGGCGCTGCTGCTGACTTGCGCGACCGTCGTGAGAAAGCGATTATGTTGACACAAGCAATTTGATTCTAGTTAACCGTGTGAAGCAATCGTCGCAGGTGCAACGATTCTGGTTAACCGTGTGAAGCAATTCTGCTGATGACTGCTGTCAACCTGTGGGAGAGCATTCGCGCTGACTTGGCTAACTATGTAAAGTGTGGCTAGATATGTAAAGGTGGCACGGTTGGGACATTAGCGTGTCCGTTATGATAACTTATACACAGCTTTATGTACCTACCTATAAAAATTCCCTGAGGCGTAACCATCTCCCATACAACATTTTTAAGGCGTTTTCCATAATATTTCGAAGTGCAAAACTTCGGCTCAATCAATAGTTATCTGAAGTCAAAGTTTAGGTTTTGATAAATTTGGTTTATAAGTTAAGTTTAGGTTTTGATATTTTGGTAAGAAAAATAACTTTTATCTAAGTCATTTCCACTTTCAAGTCAAACAGTTTTTTTTGAATAAAAAATATTTTCTGGATACGCGCCTGCTTTCGCTACAAAGGGAAGAGGGTGGCCTAACGTGGCTGGCAAAATCAGAACAACTTTATGCTCCCTGGTGTTTTCGAGAATGGGTTATTATCGCTTAGAAGGGATCCCTTTTTGAAAAAGTGAAAAATAGTTATTGCAAGAAAAGTCGATTGAAATATGTTTTTATGCAAGAATTAACATTTCGCTTTTCAATTACTTTTACAATTCCTTTGAGGAATGTAATTAGAAATTCAAGAGCACTTTTGGCATTCCTTGTAATGTAATTGGAAAAATTTCAATTTCATTTTCAATTCCTTTCGAACGTATTTGAGAAGAAATTACATTTGGTATTTTTTTTGAGGAATTGAAATGTAATGAATTCCTTTTGTGTGGGGCAAAGGAATTGATTACTTTCCCCAATTCCTGAGGAATGGAATTGTAATTGTAATGGAATTGAATTTACCCAGCTCTGTATACGAATTAGTCTGTGGAGCCAATACTTCATATCTTCTAACTTTACTATTCTTAAAAAATATGTCTTGAGTTTTCATTGAATTTTAAGAGACATGAAATAATAAAATAATGGGGTAATTACTATGGTGATATCGAGCCAGCAGCTGATTTGTATAGTTTTTCGCCGGTACCGTACATGCTTGTCAAACTGACTTGTTTTAAAAATTATTTGTCAGCTGAAAATAACATGTCCAAAATATACCCAACAAGCAAAATAAACTTAAATTAAATGCTTAAAAGGCTTGCCACAATCAATACTAAGCTTACAAAATTCCGACTTTTCATTTACAAAACGTTTGAAAACAAAGGTTTTTTTTATTAGAACGGCACGTAGATAAAAAACTTATTAATGTAAGCCTTCAAAAAAGTTTCAAACAAACTTTTTATAAGCCTTTTTTCTAAAACATTATATTTTCCATATTTTTTCGTTTTTGCAATAAAATACGGAAATAAAAAAGTTGTAATTATATATTGAATGCTGCAACTTAAACCAATTGTTAGTACATTACAAAAATAGCAGCCATCATTTTCGTTTTTCATCGTCTTTCTCCTATAAAATCTTTTCTGAAATTTTTTTTATATATTTCAAGCTGAAAAGAAGAGAACTGACAAATTGTTTTTTCATTTCACTTTGAAGTTGAAATGATTTATAACATTTTTTTTTATTTATAGTTCTTTTACTTATGTTTTTCAATGCTTATCTTTCCAAACGCATTCACTTATTACACTTTATTAAAACTAGTTTTAAAGGTATGTATATATGTAATAACAACACATAGTTTTGGATTCAAATTGCATCAGGTCTTATCTATTTTCGATTTTTTAGTATTACACGTTCTACGATCGGTTGAGCCACTTACTTTATAATTGAAGAGATCTCACGATTTTGACTGTGCGATGTATATAAAAAAATTAGCTTATAAAAATAGATGGCTCAGATCTTGCCTGTGAGCCCCATAATAGGTATCGAATAACCTGAAAGAGCTGAAAGCCGTGCGCTCAAATACTTCCACGGCATGTGTTGTGTCCCCTAATGACACTTTTAGGAACAGTAACAACAACAAAAACAAATCGCAAACAAGAATTCCATTATAACGCATTTTTAATGGGAAACTGTTTGCGCATTTTGTAGTATATGTACGCAATTTTTCAGTTGTGAAAACGAAAACGATTTCCATATCCAAATCGCAAGACTAAAGTAGCAGCTTCGAAATTTCGAGCTGGAGAGGATTAATTTAAAAAAGGGAAAAGGAAGAAAACGAGGCATTAATAAATAATCTGAAAGCTCACCCTGGGCAGCTTGTTCACTGGAGCTTGCTTGATGTATCTAATGCAGTCACACTCCATGCGGCATGACCTCGTGCGTACAGGCTCTTATAGGAAAAATGGTTTTTACTACCGTGCGAAGCGACACTGCAAAAATATATGCAAAAGCTGAAGTTCAATTAGTATATTTCACTTCATTTTTGAATGAATGGAAAACGTTAACGAACTGTTGCCATAAGAACGCTTGACTGTTTTCCCATTCGCATGATCCCTCTAGTGACGTTGTTTGAAAGAACGCCCATAATGTTCATGTAGTCATTGCATGTGGCTTAAAGTCTTCGTGGGAACAGCAAATATTCCATAGGTTTGACCAAAAAATTACTTCAGCAATATTGATGGTGATTATACATCAACTCCATATTGCTGGGTATGCCGTGGTTGAAATATAGCTTTTTCCCCCCACAGCTGCGAGTGCGATAAGGCGATGCTATGTACAGGGCAAGGACGTCTTCAATCCCTGTGAAATGACTGCATTTTTCGACCAGGTGAATGACTGGTTTGATCTCCTGAACTCACAGTTGTGTATTTTAAATCAGGAGATTATACTTGAACGAATGAGCCAATTATTTGGTCAGTATCCCGTTTCTGTAACTTTGCGTTAACTTAACGTATAAGTTTTTATCGCATGGCTCGTATCGAATTCGTTATGAAGAGTGTTTCTGTATGAAAAAAGTTCGTGGTGTGTTATGTAAAAATGATATGAATAGAACATTTGGCGCACGCTAAGCAATTGTCTTAATAGCCTAGTAGTTGTGATAGTGCCCTAACCAGCAGGGGACTCCGAGTTCGAATCATGGCAAGTTTTTCTTTTTTTCAACTTTTTTTTAAATATTTTTTTTGTTTTTATATTTTTCTAAGAACTAACTTTAGTAAATATTATAATAACATTAAAAATTTCTACGCTTGTTATCACTTCCACTATAGGCTGCGTTAAATTCATCGATCGCTGTAACGAAAATACATTTACATGAATTGTAAAAATATAATAATTTTCATTGAATTACCTTATTATATCATTTTTATATATTATAGTACAATTCCTTTCATATATTATATCTCATCTTGAATTATATTGTACTATTCACCTCAACATATAGTAGTAAATATGGGATCATTTGGGACGTGTGGCAACCCTCGCGTAAATCGCCCCACACCAATTCGCCGCATTCAAAACAGCTGATGTGTGGGCGGCCATCATTATTATTATTACAAATTCTTCTTCAATATACACCGGATTTTGGAGGGTTTTGCACCTTTCGTTTTATAATCGTATTTTTTTAATTGAAAGTTAATGGCGGATCGATTTGGAACAGAAGCGGGTAGAAAAAGTGTACAAAACCTTATTTGCGAGCAGTGCACTAATGCATACATACATTTATATTAGAACTAGAGAAAAAAGTGAACAAAACTGCTTTGCTGGTAGTGTCAAAATACATACACACATTTATATGTACTTGAATAGTTATAAAACACGTTGGAGTATGAGAGTAATCCAACACTTATCCTCATTCATACAAAAGGTGGTCCAATTTATGTGTGTGGCCAAGTCCGGTAATTGGATCACCTAATCCATGTCGGAACACCCCGCTGATTAGTCTATGGAGCATCTACGTGAGAGTACTTTGAAAATTCTGCCAAAAGATTACTCTATAGAGTACTCTGCAGTGAAGCCCTTTGCTGTTGAATACTCCATAGAGTAATCCAGTAGGAGTATTTTGGGAGTACTCTCATGTAGGTGGTCTATAGAGTATTCAAAAGCAAAGAAAAGGAGTACTCCGGTCGGATTTGGTGATCCAATTACCGGACATCGCCATATAAATTGGACCACCTTTTTTATATGAGCGAGGATAAGTGTTGAAGTACTCCCATACCCCTTAAGAAGTACTCTATGGATATCAAAGGAATTGAAGGACGGAAAGAGTTGCTTTGTGATAACCAATTTGAGTGAGTAACCTTCCAAATTTATTCACCTATCGGCCAAAAAGGGCAAAAACCGTTAGGCTTTTACCCCATTTTTCCTCTACAAAACACGATAGTGTTTATTTTATTTCTCTTCTAATTTGCTTCACCTTGCGATTCCACTACAGTCGACTCAATGACAAAAAATTTAAAGCTGCAAAGGAAGAATTTTCTTTTCTCACACCGCTCGGCATATGTAGGCCATCGAGGTCGTATGCTTCACAACTCCACATAGCTCGCAAGCCAAAAGGTACTTGGCGACCCAACTATCCTCTGCCACACATTCAAGACATTAGTAATATTCTTGGGACATATGATTTCCGGTTCACGCATTACACCAAATCCAGCAAAAACTTAAGCCATAGTAAATTATCCGATTCCTCCTAAAATTTTTGACTCTTAATTTTCTTTGTCGGAGATTAATTCCTCATACCATTGAGCACCAGCAACACCTTATAAATCGAATTCAGGAAAGAAGAAGAAAGGCAAACGTCCAGTTTTATGGACGCCTAAAACAAAACACTATTTCGAGCAAAATATAAGCAGGCACTCGCCAACTTTACTTGTTTGACTCTCGCAGATAATAAATGTATAGAAAAACATACATACCAATGAATACACTACAATTAACTACAATCATTCCACCACAATTTCGTTGGTATTCACAAAAAGCGAAAACATGTGACAGTTGTCTATAAGAGTTCTAGTTTTACTTGTTTAAAATAGCACAAACATGTAAGTGCAAAGTGCATAGATTTTATTAATTTCATAATTACATTTGAAGTTTATATTTCTGATGATAGTAAGTGAAAATAATCAAATAATTGGAATTAAATACATAATTGAAAATATTCGAATTTAATTATTTAATTGTTTAATTAAGTTCAATTGTTTGATTAATTTTAATTCTTTGATTGATTTTAATTGCTTGATTACTTTTAATGACTTGATTGTTTTTATTGGAATGAAATTAAAAATAATAGACAATTCTTTCAATAATTAAACATTTTTTTTCAATGGACATAAATCAGGATTATTTTTGATTATTTTATTAGTTAATTAATTAATGGGGTCTCCAATTGGCGCCAGTTGGCGCAAAGAAGAAATGACTGGCGAGCTATGTTGGACGGTCAAAATCGCTCAGGCGATTAGATGGCCGTTTAAAGAAGAAGAAGAATTAGTTAATATTTTCTAGTTAATAATCACAAAATTAAATAATCATTAAAACTAAAAGAGCCAAAGATATTAATCATTATTAATGTTAATGGGATTTAACAGGTCTGCTCGGACGTGACAGTCAATTTGCATATTCCAAAAGAAATAGCTGCGTATCCAAGATGAATTCGCTACTTCCCCCATCAGCTTATAATACGTAAGTGTTTTTTTTTAAGTTAAATATTGAAATATATATAAGAAATATAAGAATATATATGCGTGTACCCCTGTGCATAAAGAAAAGAAACGGTTTCTTTTTAGAAGAAATTTGGTAAGAAATCTGCTACAAAATGCATTCAGAAAGGATTGGAAAACGGATCTAAATGGTATGTGCTTTTATGCATCCGAGAACCGATCGAAAAAGTTTCTCAAAAACGTATAAAAAACGCATGCTAAAATGTATGTATGGTAATTTTATCACAACTTACAAACGCTGGTAGAACGCAGAGGGTATAAAAACATCTACAACCATACTTTCAGCTTTTGTTTTAGATTTGATGTAAGACTTAACCCTTTCGCCCCTACTGGGACAATATGTCAAAGACAACTTCTGTATAACTTTTAGTTTTGAACCAAATACGCATTTAAATAGTCCCAATTAAAGTGCGATGTTTTCTGTGTTGAGTAGTAAATGGATCTCTATGCTATTAAAGTACAATTTCCGCTAATCGAATGTTTTGCAAAGAGAAGTCTCAAAGCCACCCCTTGTATTTTAATGTGAAACGTAGTAGCATTTTTTCCGGGAAATTCCATGTGGTTGAAAGTTTTAGTGTGAATGAAAAGTATTGGTAAACAATTTTTAAGAAATTGAGGTGACAAATGTAAATTTTTTATATTTATAACTACATGGGGACATATAATCCCAATAACATATTTAAGTTGAATAACATCATCCCAATATTGGTTTATACTTGCAGATGGCTAGAAGGAGGGAACTGACGAGAGTGCCTTTAGTGCATCAGAGTCTGGCCATGATGATGGCAAAGATATAGATAACTCTATAGCAAAACCTATATCTGATGAAGAATCTTTAAGTTGTAGGCTTTATAGTATCAGAGTCTATAGCATCTATCAGATGTTTTAAGAGGATATGTAATATATTTATTCGTATTTGCTCAGGCGATATGCGACCGTTTTGCTCTATATATTACGAATTATGATTATTGTTTACAATGTGTGTGTGTTTGGTGTTGACAATTAGTTGTTGCGTGACTGTGTAAGTGTGTGTGTGTGGTGTGGCGAATGCTGGCGGCAGGGTTGTACCCGCCAGTGTTGTGGCTAATCTAGGCATCCCTAGGCGAGTGATCAGCCTAGCAGTCTTTGCAGCTGCTGAAGGGTCTCCAGCACGTTGCTAAGCCCGGTTGGGCGACGTCTGCCTACACTTGTTGGCTGTCTCTGGTAAGCGGATGCGGCTGGACTGCTATAACGGGCCGCAGGATGAGTCCATATTCGTGGACGTTGTTGTTTTGGCCAGGTAGCCCGATGTGGTGGTGCTCGGCGAGCTGGCTGCGATCTTGGTGGCGTGTTGTTACGTGACGGCTGGGCCACGGGGGTGCTACGCCTGCATATCCGGTGTAAGAGTGTATGATGGAGCCTGTCGCACAGGTGGCACATGACCGTCGAGGTGCACTCTATTGTGGTATGCCACAAGGCCAACCAGTTTAGACAGTACCCGTGGGCCTGCGCTACTTGTTGACGTTGCTGCGGCTGCATGCCTTTAAAAATGGCGCATAGGCGGAGCGCATGGGGACGGCAGCAGAGCGAGCAACGCACGCCATGCGCTAACACGGGGTCCCTTGGGGCTGCTTCCGGCCACGCATCGGCCCTGGTGGCTTGGGGTCGCTCAGGTGATACGGTGGGCGCCGTTGCTGCCCTTGGAGTTGAGGTGTGCGGTGCTGCAGTGGGCACTGCTCGTGCTCGTGGCACGGTAACCGCAGAGCGGATTGTTGGTGTCGGGGTGACTTCCTCGATTTCCTTATTCATGATAACCTGTATGGATAGAAATTATGGACTTTAGGGTCTTATAAAGTATAGGGGTGCTTGATTTAGCACTTGATCAACATATGGTTTGTACTAATGATATGATTATTGTATATTTTATGCAGGTGTTTATTTGGGGTATAATTTCACGTTTAGATCAAGTAAACGAAAGTCTTTCGAACTACCTCTTTAGGAGTGAGGTATTTGCTTCGGATAGCAACATCGTTTCGTTGGATGAATTGCTCCTTATTTGATTTTAGGTAGTTGCGCGATCGGTATTAGACTCGGTTGGTAGAAAGCAAAGTTTTACGAGCGGTCGAGTTAGTTTGCCGTTTTGCGTACGTAGATCAACTACTTGGATGTGACCGTCGGAACCGTAATGTACCTTTCATGAATTGAGACGCATGCTCCAATTTTAGGTGCATCTTGAGTATTTTTCCACCGATATCGTTTGTGAAGGTCTTTAAGATATTCTTCCTTCCATCGGCGACGAAACTCATGATGGAGGATTTTGATCCATTCCCATCGATTTATGAGGGAGAGTGAGTCCACGTTTTGTTCTGGTATGACCAGAAGTGGCGCTCCTCTAAGAAAATACCCAGGGGTGAGGGCTTCAAAGTCGGAGGGATCTTGCGAGAGTGATGATAGTGGCCGTGAGTTTTAAACGGTTTCAATTCGAATGAGTTCACTGCGTTACTCTTCAAATGTAAATTTATTATTGCTAGCGGTTTTTTTGAAATGCGATTTAAAGCTTTTAACCGCTGATTCCCATCGTCCACCCATATGTGGGGCACTTGGAGGGATAAATTGCTAATTAATGTCTTGGGTGCGTATTTTTCAATGATGTGCGGCGAGACTTCTTTGGCGAACTTTATGAACTCCTTTTCGGTAGCCCGTTGGGCGCCGATAAAGGTTTTGCCATTGTCGCTCATGATTTTCGAGGGAAACCCTCACCGTCCGACAAAGCGTGCAAATGCCGCGAGAAAAGCTGCCGTTGTCAGATCTGAACATAATTCTAAATGTACGGATTTTGTCGTGAAGCATACAAAAACAGCCACGTAACCTTTCAATGTGTTAGAAGACCTTAACATCGAGGCCTTTAGCTGGAAAGGTCCGGCAAAATCTACACCAGTAATGGTGAAAGTCATAGAAAAATTACAGCGTTGGGGTGGTAGAGCTGCCATGATCTGCGTGCGCATCTTTTGCTTGTGTAGCTTACAGACATTACACATAAAGTTAGATTTTTGATCAGAGGCTTTAGTAGAGGAATACATATAAAACTATTGTCGGATCATTTGTTGCATTAGCCTGTGCTCGGCGTGTAGCATTAAGAGGTGAAGATAATTTATATAGATTGTGGCAAATGCGGATTTTTCCAGTATTATTATTGGACGCCGCTCATTGTAGCTCAGACTGGAGTTGCTATCTATGTTATAGCTTGGTAGAATATTCGTAAGTCGCGGCAAAACACTAGCCTGTGCTTCTATTCTTTGGTCCGCGCTTGTTGAAACCAGGGTCATGAAGCAGATTTTATTTGAGTTTTGAACAACTCTTCCGCCCATTCCTGAAATTTCGAAGTTGGCTTGTTTGGTTGGCAGATTTAAACTTTTTTGGACCTTAGATGCTATGAATGATCGCTGTGATCCTTGATCTATTAAGGCCCTTAGCTTAAATAGTTCTTCTCTGTGTTCGATGGAGACTATTATTGTCTGTAAAACTGTTTTACTTTCATTTTCTGCATGAAGCGTTTGGATTCTGGCTGCATTTGAACAGCATGGTGTTCTTGACAACTTTGGGGATTGTCTTTTTCAGGATTTTCCGATCTAGCAGTTGCAGCTAGTCCCGTGGTTCTTTTGGCGTTTGAGCTATTTTGGGGATTGTTATAATTATTATTATGGTGCATCGAATGATGTCTCCTACGGTAATATCCACAAGTGTATTTACTCGCACATGTCTGGACAGTGTGGCTAGGCGACAGGCAATTGTTGCAAAGTTTCTTAGTTCTGACTAAGTTATTTCTTTCGTTTATTGATAAATTTTTAAATTTCTCGCAAGATCTTATTTAATGCCCTCCGCTACACAGTTCGCATGACAATGAATGATTGAGATTTACTGAAACTTTTACTGTTTGAATTATATTTATTGGCTTGGGGTTTAAAGAAGCTTCTATTATGGTCTTCTTTTATATTTCTCTGCTTTGATACTTTATTATCTACCCATTCTGCGATTTCGAACTGGGTGGTGAGGAAATCTTTCATTTGTTGCCACGTTGGACATTTTTGCGGGATGAGAGCGCTTGCTCCCATAAAATTTGTGATTTTTCTGGTAATGTGGCAGCACAGATAGGGGTCCCCAGAACGGGGTCCCAGTTTTCAGTGGGGACGTTTTGGGTTGCTAGAACCGACAAACAGTTTGTAACTGTCGACTGTAATTTTAGAAATTCCTCACTGGTTTCTTTTTGAATTTTAGGTAAATTCATTAAGGTTGTTATTTGTTTATCGACCAAGACTCTTTCATTTTCAAATCTAGCTTTCAACGCTTCCCAAGCCAGATCAAAATTGTCTTCATTAAGTGCGAACTGTTTAACTATAGCCGCTGCTTGACGTTTTGTTTTAATTCGCTTTGGGTGGTTTACGTACGCGGCAGAGAACATATCCAGGAAGGACGGCCATTATTCATAACCCCCATACAATACTTCCGTATCACAGTCTGGCACTTTAAGATATATGCCTGAACTTGCTTCTTGTTTTTGGGGCAGCTCTACGCGCTGGGGTGGAGTAGGTGCAGTTATAGGCTTAAGAAGTTTGAGTTGATCTGAGATCAAAGCCTTAGTTTCTTCATACTGGTGTAAGCAGTTTTCGTATTTGGAGTATGCCGGGTTTTTTGAAATTTTCTGGCAAATTCTGAATCATCTGTTTCGATGATTGTATGACGCCAATTGGAGCCGTGTCCAAACTCTATCAAGTGATTTTTCTTTCACTTCAAGAACCGATTCTGTATATTCCTCTATAGCAATTAAGGAAAACCTTGTGCAGTATCTTTTGATACTGCCACTTTCTGCAATGAATTTTGCAGCTGAAAACTCTTTGCCCTTTTTGCTTTGCACCCTGTTTTGAACGGGTGCTTTCAGCAGGGCTGCTTTGGGGCTTTTCTTCTTCACCCATTTTGGGTATATGTAATAATAGATGAGGTGATTTAGGGTCCGTTGACATTTTAAGTCGAAGCTGAACCTCTTTTACTATAGAATTACTGATATGATTCTATTTATATAGATATTTGTATGTTTGTTTTGTATTTAGTTTATGTACCGGACTTTTTTGTTCATCTGTGCTTATTCTTTGCGCGCGACTGCAGTTTTTCAGAAGTTACTGAGTTGATTTTTTATAATCAATATAATACTGTATGCTTATTTATGTTTATATAATAATTTTTAGTTTACCGCGATTTTATAGGGATCACTGCTTTTATTTTACTCGCGACTGTAATATCCAAGTCGGGTTTGTTTATACTTATTACGGTTAATATAAATATATACGTTTGTATATTTGTAATTTACTTAATGCTTTGTCAAAGTTTGGTTGGTTACTCCCTTGAGTAAGGTCAGTTATTAAATTTTTACGTATGTATATGTACTATATGGGCATGTCTCAAATAGTGTTACATTTTTGGATACTCGGATGCTACACATCGGTTAATGAATTGAAGCGGGGAAAAAGCATATGGATATTTAGTTTCACGTATAGACTATTTTCTCTGAAAATTTGGATGAAAAATATGTAGACAATAAGTTTTTACAGAACTTTGAAAGGCGAAAAACGTCGAATTTATCGCTTTTTCGAGTGATACTCTTAATTTTCTTTTTGGTATTTGTTCTATAAAATTTTGAGGCATCAATGTATCGCTCTGAAATTTTACCAGGGTGAAGTTTTTGAGATGGAGGCTCTTAAAATGTAAGCAAGGTTAATGTGCTCCTCCAATATTAAATGTAAAGTAGCGATACTCTGTTTTTGGCGATTTTCAATATTTGTGATTTTGTGCTTATAACTTTTTGAGCCAACGGAGTATTAAAATTTTGGTTATACGCAATGATAGCCTAATATACAGCAAAACTTTCGGTGGTTTTGAATTTGAAGTGCTCCCTTTAGTTTTCAAGGTAGAGGCATAAATGTCGAGCTACTTTGGTGCGTAACTTTTTTACGGTAGCATGTTTTTTTGGAGGCACAGCTACAGTGTTACTTTTATTACGTGTTACACTTTTGTAATTTGTTCTCCTACACTCCAGTAGTATAAAACCAAATGCCTCATTTTGAAATATTAGCATAACGAAAGTTATTGAAATTTGTACAAGGGGCAAATATGGTAGATTCTCAAGAAATATCAGAAACCGTAAAAAAAATTGGAAAAATGTATCTCATTACTTCCAAACTAATTTTTATTCAAACGTTAGTGAATTGAAACACAAATTTATTATAATAATTAAAAAAAATCAAAATATGCAAGTATACACACATAATTATTTCTCTTTAATAGCCTTAAAGTTAAAGATTTCCTAATAGGGCCATAAGTGAAAAGAATTAAGGTTATCCTGTTCGTTAAATAAGATTAACCAAAAGCTGGAGAATAGAGGTCAGGTAAATATAATACGTCCGACTATCTCATAACTGTAATTGAGCTATTAATAGGAAAAAAGTAATACTTGCATGGCTTCCGGATTTGCCACTTTAGATTAAGGTTTACAAAACTAAACGTGGTTTCGTGTTCTGAGTATTTTATTTATTGCTCAACAGAAAGATTTTTTGATACCAATGGTTTAAAACAGACAAAAATGGGTAAAAGTTTTGTGATTTTTCCGTGAAATATGCAAACAATATTTTTTTTATTTAGAATGTTCAAGTAACTATGTCGGAGAAAGAACTTTTAAAAAAAGGGAAGAAATTCGAATTGAATATAATGTATATTTTCGAATACACAACACATCGCTTTATTTTTGCACTCTAATTTTACCCATGACATCGAAACCAATTTGCTTTGTTTCTCGCTTCTACGTCTATTTGATACCCTTATTGTTTATACAAGTTTTGTGGGTACCTGGGTCCAAAAAGTAGAAATATCGATATGAGAACCATAGTACGTCAAAGCTCTCTTCAGTACTTTTTATTTGATACCCATATTGCAGGTAGAAAAATATGTAGACAATATTTTTGAGTATATCTCAAAAACCGGGGTTCGGGTATCAAAAAGAGTTTACTTAAATATACTTTACATAAATATATACATGCTGCTAAACTTTTAACATAATCGGTAAAGAAATGCCGAGGATAGCAAAAATATTTAACGCTTTTCCGGGTTTTACTTTTATCAATATATCCAAAACCGGTTACCGGATATCTACAATTTTTTTCCAAATCATTCTCCGTTTATATATCGGTATGTTGCTAAAATTTCAAAATGATCGGAGGAAAAGTGTTAATGTTAATGAATAACCAACTTCGCTTTAAAAAATATTTGACGATTTTTCGGGTTTAACCCTAGAACGGTAAACATAGCCTATCAGGCGCACAAATATTTTTTTTTGTGCGGAACGAACTTAAGTGAGGTATAGTTTTCCTTTTGCTCCGTTGCGCTGCTGATATATATGTATATGCGTCGCCTGCGAGGCACTCTTTAGCAATAAAGGTAATTTTCTCTGTAAGCTTTTATTTGCGTATTTTTTTGTTTGTTGCTAAAAGTTAGGGCTTGTATATAATTTTATAGTTTTTGAGATTTCTACTTCTAAAGCGCAACTAATAAATTGGCTTTGAAGTGAGTTGGAGGACGACTTAGAAGTAGATTTCGATTCGCATGACAGTTTGGCTGACCCCACTTACAAAAGACCAAGATGCGATTTCTGTGATCCGGAGTTGAAGCGTATGAGTGTATATTAAGGAGCAATATGCAAAAAAACTTATTGTTTAGAGCACAGATCACCGAACTGTTGGCAACGTGACGGAAAAACTAAGTGAAAAAAACACAATATTTTTTTTTTACTGTGCACAAATTGTTCTTACACAGAAGTTCCATATTATTTTTTAGCATGTAAAATTGATATAATATCTATAAGTTAGAGAAGATTTACACAATTTCCTGAATGGAAGAATTTTTTTTTTTTTAACGAACCCTGTATACCACCACTTAAAAAATGTGATCCACTTACACGACTTTACAATATTTTTTAGATTAAGAAAATGAATTGTTCTTTGTTTATTTTTGTTACGAAAGATATAAGAAATATGTTTTTGCTTTTGTTTAATAAAACTTCGTTTTTATAAAGGTGATATAATGCGGTTTTATCAAATGCGCCTCACAGGCTATGTTTACCATTCAAGGACAAAGAAATATGTTTACTATTCTAGGGTTAAATTGTTAACGATATCTCCGAAACCGGGTGGCGGGTATCAAAATTTGTTTGCCTAAATATAACCTTCACATATCTCTACACATTGCACAGCGGTTCAATTAGAACAAGCTAGCGGGACAAAATTATTTTTTGACATTTTTGGTTTTATATGCGGTCACTTATTCCAATTATGCAATTTTTTTTTGGGCAGAGGTTTTTTTCCCTCTTTTTGGGGGTCAAAGGCCCCGAAAATCACTTTGTTGCAATTATCTCGCTTCCTGAGACCTTATCACATTTCTCGTCTTTGACAAAGTTGTAGCCAGAGACACGTACCACAAGGCCTGCCTGAAAGTTTTATCATCCGGTACCCCGGTTCCAGGCTTTGGACGGAAAACCTCGACCCCCGTACAAAATTTTGCATTATCCTACATCCAATGATTAAATTTTATATTTAGATTAGAATTGACATTGATAATAAGAAAATTAAACAAAAATCGGAAAATGGGCGTGGCACCGCCTCTTTGTAAAAGCAGTTGGAGGCTGCAACTCGGGTAATAGGTAATTAGCATATGGCGAAAAAAATAGTTATATAACTCATAGAATATTAGCAGTTCCCGTTTCCAGCTTTCATAATTATGTCACTGATGCTCATAACTACTCCACAAGTGACTCATCGTATGAAAGTGATTATTAAGAAAACATTGTTACATAAGATAACTTATTTAAATGTCTTGTGTTTTCTAGTTTGTTGTTCTTGGTTAAGATTTTATTTTATTTAAATATATTGTTACTTTTATCACACGGCTCGCAGGAAACACGTAGTTAAGAAATTTTTCGCATTTCAATTTCAAAACTTTACTATTCTATTACAAACACACAAAAGACCTTAGTCGAAGTCTATACTTTCAAGAATCAGGTGTACCCAAGAATTTCTTAAATAAGTGCTTCCGACGAAAAGAAAAAGGCAAATGTATTGTTAAATTAAATAATTGTAATAAATGAAACAGAAAATATTTTTGTCCAACTACCTTGTTCTAACATGTAGTGCACCATATTCACTTCCCATAATTTATTGTTTTCTATTTAGGTCCATAGTGTTAGCTTTATAATCCGAAATCAGTTGCGAAGAATTTCACTCTCTAAATCGTTTGTACTTTTCAGGTTATATTTGTAATGAGGTTCCCAGTATCCCAGCATATGCGAATTGTTGCACTCTGACTTCCGTTTTTTATCTGATTTGATTGTTTTGCATGTTTCATACTAAAACTTTTAATATCAAAAAAGAAAAAAAATAGATGTGCAAAAAATTCGCAATGGTTTTTTGCTTTGATTATTAGAAGATACTTCAGACTATAACATTCATAAGATCTGGCCGCGGACCCCCAGGGTACCCCGATTTTTTCTCTACTGAAGTTAAAAATATTAAAAACAAAATAAAATTTTTCTTAGTACCAGCATTTTAAATATGCTAAAAATAATGTAACCCCTAAAGGATTACGACTAAAAAATTCAGTATACCTCCAAGCTTACGGAACATCAAAAATATTTTGTAAAAATGTTTACTTAAATGAGATATGAAGCGTAACGTTGAACAGTAATTTTCGAAAAAAATCTGAGCAAATTGCACGATTTATTATGTTCTTAATTCAGTTACTCTAGAGTTAAGAAGAGAAAACAATAAAAGTGGTTAATTAAGGTATTCTCTTTCATGTAGCCACAAAAAAATGTTGAAATCAAAAAGTCGTTTTTGTCCCGCTAGCTTGTACTACTCGAATCACTGTGCATTGATACAATTTCAACAAAATCGGTGCAGTATTGTTTAAATAAATGCATATTAAACACTGCGACTTGAATTTATATATATAATCTTCGATCTATTGACTATATCTTTTTGAGGCATTGTGTAAGACGAATTACGCTGATAAATTTAAGCTCCTCTTTATCTACCAATATACCAGAAAAAAGGTTATTCTTGTGCTTCGATGTTTCATTTTTTTTTTTTTGGCAAAAATGTAACACTATTTGGGATTTGCCCATATATGTACGTTTGTATGTACTGTATTTTTAGAGAGGGTGGCTATATATTTCTATATATATAGCAGTGACAATAGCCGCGGTGGACAAAAGCAAAGCAGGTAACCAATATCATAAATTGTGTTCTGCTTTACTTGTTTACTCTTTATACCCAGCTGTACTTGTACACAGGGTATTATAACTTTGTTGGGATAACGGTTGGTTGTACTGGTATAAAGGAATCGAGATAGATATTGACTTCCATATATTAATATGATCAGGATCCAAAAAAAATTTATTGAGCCGTGTCCGCCCGTCTGTCCGTTAACACGATAACTTTAGCAAATAATGAGATATCTTCATCCATAACCACGCCCCTTTTTCGATATCGAAAATTTCGAAAAACGTTGAAGAAATTTTCAAACTTTGTCTCTTAATAACTTCAGAAAAATTTATGAGTATAGCGAAATTTTTTAGAGGGCATACAATTGTTGTGTTAAATTCAGCTATATAAAATAAACGAAATAGCACGCCTACTTTTTCATAAAAGTTATATTGAAAGGAGGTGGAAATATTGAAAAGCCCATATCTTTTTAACTGATACCGCTATAATAATATAATTTGGTACATACATCAATTTTCATATTCTTTGCATTGTTTTTGCAAAGTAGGCGTGGCACTGCCCACTTATGAGTGAATCAATTTTCAAATTCGACTGCCAATAACTTCAGAATGGTGTGAGATAGATTTACGAAACCAGGCATGTTATGTTTATGTAGAATACTACCACAGAAAATAAGAAAAATTGGTGGACGACCACGCCCACTTTTGGACTAAAGTTCTCTAAACGAGAGTTAGGAAAACGAAATATGCAATATCTGTTTAACTGATAAAGATATAATGATAAAATTTAGTACACTCATTCACCTGATGATGTTATTAGTGTTGTTTAAAGGTTTTTTTGGTAATGTTTTGAGTGAGGTGAGTAAACAAAATATCAACTTTTCACTATTAACAAGCCACTGTGAAAGTATCATAAAGATCTGCATTGAAAACTGATCTTCAAATAGGGACAAACAACATAATGAAATCCGTGGGCGTGCCACCACCCACTTTTTTAAAATTATGTAAATATTGATTAATGGACACATATATCCGTATATAAAAATTTTTAATTTAGCCCATTAACAGAATGAAACCATGTACATATGTATTACTGGCCAGGCTTTTAACACCATTAACTATACAAAACAAAGAATAACAGCAGTATGTAATGTTCGGTTTCACTCGAAATTAGACTTCCTTACTTGTTTTTTGTTTTTTTTTTTTGGTATGCTTTTTTGCTTTAGGTTTGTGTGATTGTTTGTATTTTTCCCGTGAATATAATAAGACTCCAAACAATTTTTGATCGGATGTCAGAAATAGGTTTATACTTATTTAAATGTTTTTGTTTCTTTTTTACTTGCTAGCTTCTGCTTATTTATTGTTACAATCCTGCCTTTGCTTGACTTGTTTGTGTAAGGGAATGCAAGCAAAGGTGGTATTGCGGGAAAAATTTGCAAGTGAAAACTTGAATACCTATATGGGTGTTTCCACGGTCGTACGCTTTTGTGGGCCAAAAAACAAAGTAAACATAGGTTTTTGTTTTTTTTTTGTTTGCTACTTCAATAGAATTTTGGAAGGTCAATTTTAGGTGCAGTTCCCGTCGTAAATTCAACGAGTGCGGTCATAGTAAGAGCTCTTGATGCAATATCATTGAATTTGCATTTTTGTAAACAAATAATCGTGTGAACTAAAGAATACAAAAAACAAGCAAAAACAAAGTTTAACTTTATGGGTGACGAGGAAGCAGAGTCGGGCGGTATGTGTGATGACAGCGGAGGCTGGCAAAGCACGTACCTGCACAAAGCAATGAAACGCAAAATACTTGAGTCTCCAATTCTATCAAAAAAACAACAAAAGCCAAATATTACACCAAATACGTCAAACAGGTATTCCATCCTAGATACAAACACACAAAGCGTTGATAACAATGCTAATGACAATAGCAACGATCAAGAACCAGCAACTACTGAGAGTGTTATTCATAAACCACCCCCAATTTTCATACCACAAGTAAATGACATAAATAAAATGATCACCAACTTCTCAGCTCTAATCGGCAGAGAAAACTTTACTTACAAATCCGGCAGAGATGGGCAAGCCAGAGTGATGCCTATTAATAGTGATTCTTACCGGAAATTAGTGGCTTTCCTAGACACAAATAACATTGTTTTTCACACTTATCAGCTAAAAGAAGATAAAGCTTATAAAATTGTGATTAAAAATATTCACCATTCAACACCCGTAGATGACATTAAACTCGACCTAGCTCGAAGTGGCCACTTTGTGAGAAATATTGTAAACGCAAGAAGTAAAGCAACAAAAATGCCAATGTCTGTATTTTTTGTTGATCTTGAACCGTCAGCCAACAACAAGAGCGTTTTTGATATTAACCGATTATGCAGTGCTGTAGTGAAAATAGAGCCACCTCGTAAATTTAATGATTTGGTACAATGTCATCGTTGTCAGGAATTTGGTCATACCAAACGTTATTGTAAAAAGCCATTTAGGTGCGTGAAATGCGGTCTGGACCATCCGACTGCTCTCTGCGAAAAAAATATTGATACCCCTCCTAAATGTGTACACTGTTTGCAAAATCATACCGCCAACTACAAGGGTTGTCGGGTTTATCAGGAACTAGTATGTAAAAAAGATTTAAATAGGACGGTTCCTAATAATCCCAGATTGAATGCCAATATTGGAGCAAATGCTAACACACAATTTAACAACAACAACGTCAGCTATGCAGATATCACGAAAGGACAACAAGATCCTAACACAAGTAGCCCTAACAGCTTAGAAAAGCTAGAAGCACTGATCTCCAAACAAATTGAGCTGACCTCAGCTCTAATGACAATGATGACCTCCCTTATATCTAAGTTATGCAGTTAAGTCTTAAGATGGCTATATGGAACGCTAATGGACTTAGTAATCATAGATTGGAAGTTGAACACTTTATGTCAACTAAAAACATAGATATACTCATGATTTCCGAAACACACTTCACGGAAAAGTCCTCTTTTAAAATAAATGGTTTTGATATCATTACTTGCAACCATCCTGATGGTAGAGCACATGGTGGATCTGCAATTATTATTAAGTCTACATTAAAATACAAAGTATTGGAACCGATATCGTCACCTTCTATTCAGGCAGCGTCGGTCGAAATCATAAGCATCAGTGGTGGAATTGTCATGACCGCACTGTATTTACCTCCTCGTTTCAGCATAGACAAGCAGTCTTTTAATACGTTTTTCACAAACCTGGGCTCCAGATATCTGGCTGGTGGTGATTTCAACGCCAAACACCCATGGTGGGGCTCCCGTCTTATTAATCCCAAAGGTCGCGAGCTGTATAAATGCGTTAACGAAAATAACCTAAACGTCCTGTCTGCTGGAAGGCCCACTTATTGGCCTACAGATCCCAACAAAATTCCCGATGTAATAGATTTTGCAGTATACTCCGGAATCAATCCTAGTCTACTCGAGATTGTCAATAATGATGACCTTAGTTCAGACCATTCTGCTCTCATTATTAACTTTAACATGCCTGCTTTTGTTACTACTCCAAAACAACGTATTTTAAACAACCGATCTAACATAAATTTGTTTCAAGCCTGGCTTGATTCCCAAATAAACCTCAACATGGAAATAAACTCAAATAGAGATCTGGATGGCGCCGTGGAGAATTTCACTAACAAAATACATAAGGCCGGTTTTCTAGCCTCAGATCATAGTCACAATAACACTTCAAAGCCAAAAAGAAACCAACTACCATACTCTGACGTAGTTTCTAATTTAGTGAAGAACAAGAGAAGATTGAGGAGAATATGGCAAAACAGCAGAAATCCGAACGACAAAACAGCACTTAACAAAGCAACTAAAGATCTTAAAGCAAAACTTGCTGAGATGAAAGAAGAGGCGATCGGAGAATACCTTAAAAGTGTTGATCCAAACAAGAATGATGAGCACAGTATCTGGAAGGCCACCAAATACTTAAAACGGCCTCCCATAAGACATGTCCCGGTAAAAGACTCTAACAACTCATGGTGCAGATCAAACGCAAGTAAAGTACAAGCTTTTGCCAACCACCTCAGGTCAACTTTCCAACCATTTGATCTTAGCAGCGACAGTCATCGCCAGAGTGTAGAATCATTCCTAGACTGCCCATGTCCAATGGATATACCCATATCTTTCGTAAATCTCTCAGAAGTTCAAACTGAAATTTCAAGAATTAAAAATTCAAAGTCTCCTGGTCACGACAGTATTGATGGATTTACAATCAAACAACTTCCAAAGAAATGCTTATTGTTTTTAGTATTGATGTTTAATAAAAGTTTTACGCTCAGCCATTTCCCCACTCAGTGGAAATGTGCGGAAATAATAATGATACCGAAGCCAAACAAACCTGAAAACGAACTGTCCTCATACAGACCAATAAGTCTACTGACAATATTCTCAAAAATACTCGAAAGAATATTCATGCGAAGATTATTGCCGGAGTTGGTAAAACAATCGATCATACCAGAGCATCAATTTGGTTTCAGAGAGATGCACGGTACACCGGAGCAATGCCATCGTGTAGTTAAAACTATTCTTAGCAGTTTGGAGGAAAAAAAGTATTGCTGTGGCATCTTTTTGGACATTAAGCAAGCATTTGACAGAGTCTGGCACTCAGGACTGCTGTATAAAATAAAAAACATTCTTCCTACCCCGCTCTATCTCTTTCTTAGATCTTACCTATGTAATAGACACTTTTATGTTAAAATTCAAGATGACGCTTCTGACATATTCGAAATAAACGCTGGAGTTCCACAAGGCAGTGTATTGGGCCCAACACTTTACACAATTTTCACAGCAGACATGCCAATAATAGAGGATAGTAATTTAACAGTTGCAACATATGCAGACGACACTGCTATACTTTCGTCCTCGTATTCCGCTCACGAAGCTGCCGAAATTGCACAAAAGCAGTTAGATAAATTACAATCATGGCTTACCGATTGGAACATCGTTGTAAATGCTGCAAAGTCAGTTCATGTTACTTTCACACTCAGAAAAGAAGAGAGTCCTAATGTCACCCTGAACCAAACCGTAATTCCCAAATCGAATTCTGCAAAATACCTGGGTTTACACTTAGATAGAAGACTTACTTGGCGTGATCATATCAGGGCAAAGAGGATGCAGCTCAAAATTAAAACTAGAAAAATGTACTGGTTACTTGGCCCTAAGTCTAAACTTAGCCTTAAAAATAAAATTCTTCTTTACAAAACGATACTGAAACCAGTTTGGTCTTATGGAATTCAAATCTGGGGTACAGCAGCTAAATCCACCATAATGGTGATACAAAGATACCAGTCAAAAACACTAAGACTTATAGCGAACGCTCCGTGGTATATGAAAAATATTCATTTGCATAAAGATTTAAACACACCGATGGTTATAGAAGAAATAAAGACACATAGCACAAGATATCTCGAGAGACTAAACAGCCATCCAAACACATACGCCATAAACTTACTAGACAACAGCGAGGATATACGAAGACTGCAAAGATTGCACCCCTTGGATTTGCCGTTTAGAACATAAGTATTTATATGGGCGCTCTCGCATGCGGCTGTAGAGTTTTTCGGCCCCATAAACACAAACTTCGGTCATAACGAGGTTGTGTTTGTCGGACGGATGGATTTTGGAGCTGCTTGCGGAGCGGCCTTAGTGTATATTAAGTTTATGGAAAAAAACAAAAACAAAAAAAAAAAACAATTTTTAGGTATATGTAATAAAATCAAAAACTCTTTTGGAGTTCAAATTGCAATCAATGCACCAACGTTAATTTTAGCTAATATACCATTTACTTATTGTCAAACGACAGATTGTAAATAAAGAAATCTAAAAAAAAAAAAAAAAAAAAAAAAAAAAAAATTTAGGTGCAAGAGGCAGATTTGTTCGATTTTTAGTTTAGACTGTGGTGGCAATAAACATGTGGTCGCGAACGTACGCAAAATGGAAGTGACCTTTCTGTGCAACTGGAAAAATTCAAAATTCAGCGAAATGGAATCGATTTTTTCAAAACGGTTGATAACATATTGAAGTGGCTTAAAGTGACTTTCTTTACGTTTATTTCGCGTCAAAATATCGTCCGTACATTTTTATATATACGCCGGTCGCGAACGTACGATTTTTCCATACACTTTTTTTTCCTATTTTCGGCATAATGTTTTACAAATTATATGAATTGGAACACTTAATTCACAAGTTTAAATCTTATATGTTGTATTTATAAAGAAAGAAGATAGCATAAATTATTAGACTGTACTGAAATTCCGCGGCTCACACCGAAAGGCTCGAAAGTGGCTTGCATAATATAAAGTATACTCACTTTAATGTATGGTTGGAAAATTTATGAATAACTTCATTAAAATTATTCAAAACCCTATGATCTATTACTAGAAATGGAAATAAAGTATATTAACAACCTCTTTTTTTCTTGCTTCAGTTTTTGGTAGGCAAAAATATATCAAAGTGCAAAACGGTCGCGAACGTACGCAACTTTGAGAATAAAAAAAAAAGGTTTGGTAAACCCTTCAAGAGAAGTAGTTTTGTTTTTCAATTAAGTGCACTCAACTGGCTTTAGCAATGTAGCTCTGGACATATCCTTACACTCCTTGAGAAGTGGTAACAAAAAATGTATTTTATTGGTCGCGAACGTACGATCCAGGCAGAGGTAAAAGGTTCAATAAAAATGTACCGTTAAAACATCGTCGTTCAATCTTCTTTCATTTTTATAGTCTTAATTGATATTCATGGGGGTATTTTGTTGCAATAAAGGATCGCTAGTATAAGTCGTACATGTGAAAAAATTTAAAAGAAACAGGCCTTTAAAACTGGCTGGAAATGAACAATTTTTTTTTCAGGTTTCAAGCCAAATTTTTCATAAAAAAAATTTAAATTAACTTTCAAACCGTTATTTTTATAAAAATTTGGGTAATTTTGTATAACAGGGTTAGAAAAGAATTTATTTTTATTAACATTTAAAATTTTTGCTCTGGTTGACCATTCTACGGAAATGCTCATATGTATTTTGTTTTTGTAAATTTTGGTTTGTGACGATGACACGAAAAAAAGCAGAAAGCTGCGATTTGAAATTTAGTTAAGTATTTTGTTTCTAGCCAATCAGATAACCATTAAATTCCCTGCCATATAGTTATACATATACAAAATAAATTTTATTTTATGAAAATTCAATTTTCGATCTGAACTTGATCGATGTTAAATTATTACACCAAATTTCAATTTTTTTCATTTCAAAAAGAATTACAAACACCAAGCTTATTATTTAAAAATTACAACAGTATTTTTCGTCTAAGTAATGCTAAGACCAAAAGTCGTAACAGTCATCCTTAACTACTCTCTCCTTTAAAATCTGAAGCGTCCTCGATTTAGGTAACGCAAAGTTCATTTAAAATTCTTTACATATAAATATCCCAATGACTGTTAAATTTATACCTACTTGGTCTTAACAGATTACTAGCACTCAAAATTGAAAAAAAATAAACTTCACACTCAAATTAACATACATTAAAAGATTAATTATTAAACATTCAAACGATAAAGTTATTAAAAATAATAATAATAATAACCAAAATTGATATCTATATTTTACACTTCATATGTTTAATCAAAACATAAGTATTAAATGTAAATTAAGATTCATCTCAGATTGCTTTTATGGATCTTTTTTCCTTCAATTAAAACTGTCGTACCGAGATCCCTTTCAACAATCTTCTCATTAAACAATTTATCGAACTTATTCCCAAGTCGTTTGTTTCTTTTAACAAAAACAATGTCCCCAGGTAAATAATTTTTCATCTTTTTGTTGCTATTAACTCTTTTTAAATTTGTTTTTTGTATCTGAACCAATCTTTCTCTAACTTTGCTTAATTCATCGCCTACACACTTATGAAAAATTTGAATTGGTTTATCATTTACTACAGAATGAATACTATTATTGTATTTGTAGGTAGCAAGCAGTACAATATCAACAGTATCGGTTAATTTTTGTTGTTCTTTAATACACCGGGATATCTCCATAAGTGTTAAATGAAATCTTTCAACCTGGCCATTCGATTCACTATGCAGGGTAGGAATAAAAAATTGATCCACTGAAAAGTTATCCCTCAATAAAGCTTTAATTATATTCGATTGAAATGCTTTTTCGTTGTCTGAAACAATAATCTTTACATTTTGAAATACTAATAATATTTCAAGCAATGCATTCTTCACATCCAGTGTACATCGTGACGCAATTGGTTTAACAAAGGCAAACTCAGAAAATTTATCAACACATGTTAAAAAATACTGCCTATTTGTCATAAAAATATCAATATGAAGAATTTCACCTGGATAATTAGGAATTGGTGTTTCACCAATTTCCAAATTGGTCGGTTTTCGCTGATATTTATTTTCTAAACAAATTTTGCAATTTGCTATAATTGTCTTTAAATCTTTCTTAATTTCCGGAAAAAAATATTCCTTAGAAATTTGTTTAAAATTTTCAACCAAACAACGGTGAGCGCGATTATGTTCAGTGACCATAGTTTCAAGTTGGTCATTTCTATTTGTCAAATCAATCACAATAACTTCAGTATGGCGAAATTTTACTCCAGGAAATGAAGAGACAATAGAACTTTGAATTTCAGCCAAGGTATCTAAGTCACAGTGAATTGCACTTGTAACAATTGGGTTGATAATATTTTTTAAACATTGTATTAAATTTACGACGAAAGAGTTGCATTAGCAGAACCTGTTATTTTATTTCGTAGAATACCCATTGCCACGTAATACTTTTCAGATCCTTCACTGTAGTATCTGATTGCAAAATTGGCAGCCGAACTCCAAGCTGGATAAGAATTAGCATCCCCATTGAACTCTGGCAAGGATTTAATTAAATCCATACTACAGTTCCCAGATTCAATTGCAGGATCTATGGCAACTGGAAGATAAGACTGCACGCTTGGTGAAGCTAAACGATTAAAGGCCGATGTGAGACTTTCTACTTGAGCTACTAAACCTTTCATACTCTGATCACTAGCTTCCATGAGCTCAACGTACTCTTACCTATTTTTTTCACATGCCAAACGTACCAATTCCATCACCTGCTCCCGCGTAACACTCATTTTAATATATTTTTTCACACACACAAAATAAATTATTATAAAGAAAATACTATTAAGAGTGTTTTAAAGAAACCTCGGTTTACACAGTTATCAATAACGAAATGCGAAAAACAAACCAAATCACATAAACAAAATATATTGATAACGATAAGCACACCAAAAATATATCTTACTTACTTCCACTTTAAACAAAAATATAGAAATAGATATCAAACTTGGTTACTACTTACAGTAAAGTTTAGTGAAGAATAAACTTATTGAAGGCTTGAATTGAGTAAATCGGTTTTTTAAAAAAAATTCAGTTGATTGTCGAAAAGTCAAACCAGTTGAAACTTCAAATTATTACAGGATAATCTTTTAGTTGATTGCAGACTTTTGTTTTTCTTAAAAACCTCTTTTGGATTGAACAACGTCTAAATTGATTGCAGAAATTTTTTTCTTTAAAACTTGTTTTTTTTTTAATTAAACAGCGTCTAGTTGATTGCGGAACATGTTTTCTTCAAAATTTTCTCCTTTGGATTAAACTATGATCCTTTTCACAAAATTGTAGTTTTTATATTTATTCAAAATTATGATGATTTGAAAGTAAAATATTTGCTGAACTGAATCTTGTTTTGATTTGCTTAAAACTGCCGTCAGTCGAAGAATGAGCTAGAATCTATGATCCCTTTAAATATGAGCTAGGATCTATGATCCCTTTAAATATGAGCTAGGATCTATGATCCCTTTAAATATGAACTAGGATCTATGATCCCTTTAAATATGAGCTGACTTAAATTAACAGCAGTCCCTGCTCGGGCGCCAAATAAATTTTATTTTATGAAAATTCAATTTTCGATCTGAACTTGATCGATGTTAAATTATTACACCAAATTTAAATTTTTTTCATTTCAAAAAGAATTACAAACACCAAGCTTATTATTTAAAAATTACAACAGTATTTTTCGTCTAAGTAATGCTAAGACCAAAAGTCGTAACAGTCATCCTTAACTTACATAAGTGTGTATATGCGCATCAAAATATACATACTTTACTTTTAAATACGAATCAAACAATGTCGCAAGCATGTTTTTGGTCGCGCACAAATGCATAACAAATTGTGACAGTGTTGGGGTGTCGCAAAAGCTATATCCGATGATGAATCCTCTTTGAATCGGAGCTGGATCTCAACTCCTTGTGCTACTTTTTACTTTTTCAAATTTGAGGTTTATTGTGAGAATTAATTCTTACCTGCTTCTAAACATAAACAAACGCGACATTTATCACTGGAAAATAAGATCCTCTGTACAGGTGATCGTCTACTCAACTTTAATTAATTTGGTAATTTATTGTAATTGGTGCTCCTGCTTTGGTTGTTCGTCTGAGTTAAAACCACCTACAACTACTAAGTGTAGTGTGTCCAATGCATGCACATGCCTACATACAGACGGTATATTAAAATATATATATATGTATCCAAAACGCTTGCATATATAAATGCTTACATATGTATATATGCAAGCGCGAGCAGCGGCTTAATTACCGACCGCCAACGTAAACAAACTTCCAGCCAAAATTATTGCTGATGTTATGTATTTTGGCTATGCGTGGTTTTCCCACGAATTGGGCAAACTCTTTTATATGCTTTGACAAAATATGTATATTTATGTATGTGCATATGTACATACATACATATGCACATGCATGCATTGGAATGCATTCTCTCTTGATTCTCTTTTACTTTAATATGTAAGAATTAGAGTAAATATGTATCGTAGTAAATAAGTAAAAAGTAAGAAATATTTTGTATAAATAGGCTAACATTTTTATAATAAAACAGAATGATACTTTGGCACACAGCCAACACACTAATTTCTATTTCATTCTTTGGATGCCCCATTTTTCATGGCGATCCTGCTTACGAATCTGTAAATAAGGACAAACGTAGCAAAGAAATTTGCTGCAGTCCTTTCAATAATATTAGGACAGGACATACGTAGCAAGGCAACTTGCTGCTGTCCTTTTAATAAAAATAAGACCAGGACAAACGTAGCAACTTGCTGCTGTCCTTTTTAATAAATCAAAAAAAAACTAGGACAAACGCGGCAATACAATTAGCTGCTGTCCTCGTAAATTAATTCAAAATACAGATCCGCGAATATTTTATGGACGATTTCGGTAAAATCTTAAAAAAGTGGGAACACCAACCACGTTGAATTCTTTGAGCTGCTTCAGCTCGTCCTGGAAGTCTAACTGCTGCGTTGTTCGAACGATGACCATAAGCAAGGCCTTTAGTTCAAGCACTGTCAATGAAATTCCCGATTGGTGTGATCGTTTTCTGGTCCGATTGATGAATCTTAACTTGTATCCTGCAACTCTTCGTAATATGTTGAAAGAGCCATTATGTCGGATGTCATGAAGCATGCTTTCCTGAACAATGGTACTTGTTACAGGCACTGATGTCAGCTTCTTGCGTTCCATGTTAGTAGACAGAAAAATGTCTTTACAAGTCGTTATAAGCGGCATAATAAGTGGAATATAGAAACCAAATAAAGCAGATGCAAGATGTTCCCGAAGACCAATAGCCTCCTGGAGTATTTTTCTTATTAGCTTAGATTAATTTGAATATTAAGAATTCCAATATGTACTAACGTTTTTTTTTAAATAAACTAAAAAGGCATAGGGATAAAAACCCTAGATAGATGAAGATAATTTTTCTCCATTATAGTGTTTAAAGAAAATTTTTTTAAATTAATAATAAAATCTTTTTATGGAAAAAGCCTTACCTGTTAACCTTGATTACGAGGCTATCAACAGTATCGTTGATAACTTGGAATCAGCAAGCACACAAGAGGCACTTGAAAAATTAAGAAAGATAAAAGCTTATAGGCAGGCGGAAAAAGATCTAGTTTGGCTTAGGAAATGGTGGAGACTAATTGAAATGCCTAGGGAACCCACAATTGAAAACGCATTAGAACCATTATGGACCACTTGTGAGGAAAAATATAGATTCGAGGTCAAATTTATGGGACGAACAGACCCACATTAGGCAAAATTTTGTTTCCATTTGTTGTACTTTTTTTTTTCTTTTTGTCAATGGGAGGCCACGAATCGAAACTTGAAGAGCCTAATGCGAATGTGATCAATTCCATTCAAGTAATTGACCACACCGAAGCATTGGACTTCATAAAGGTATTGCTCTTGATTGTGACGGTCTGCACATGTCTGAATCTGTTTTTAAAAATATACTCAATCCATAACAAGGTATTGAAGAAGAAATACCTGAGTCGTGCCGACGGACTGGATAAAGTCTAAGAATTTCTCTACCTATTCCAAATGAGTAAATGGGATGAAATTCTTACAAAGCTGAATGAGGAAAAAACCAACGCAGAAAAATCATATAAATGCATATGCAAAAATATAAAAATAAAAGCAGAGACAGTAAAGAAACATCTCAATGTTATACTGCTGTCACTAAATAACACGGGAAAGATAATAAAATCCATAAATAATACCCTCACAACAGCTCACCAGTCAGAATCCTACCAAATATACACATATATTAGGGACAAATTGGTATCATCATTATCAAGATATAATATCGATATTGTGATACCTACATCCTACGGGAAAAACATCGAAATTGATTTCGACACATATTTGATCGAAAGCGGATCAGATATTGAGGAAAAACAAGAAACAGGCCCTGCTGCAACTTCCTCGAAACAGCCAACAGTTGCACTAACGGAAGGAAGTGCACAAACAGACTCCAAAATGGCACAAGCGATCACAACTTTTATTAAAACTGCGTCATCGATCTTACCAGAGTTCGATGGCAGGGCAGAAAACCTACCTAGTTTTCTGGACGCCCTCGATATCCTCGAATTAATCAAAGAGGACCACGAGGCTATCGCAGTATCTCTTATTAAAACAAAACTAAAGGGCACAGCTAGAAATTATATAAGCTCTGAAACGACCATAGTAGCAATCAAACAAAAATTAAAAACAGCAATTAAAGGCGAATCAGTTGAAGTTTTGGCAGCAAAACTCCTGAATGTGCAACAGCGGAGCAAAACGGCAAACCAATACACTGCCGAAATTGAAAAATTAACAAAATCATTGGAAGGAGCATACATATCTGACGGATTAACGCCAGAACTAGCATCCAAGTATGCAACACAATCAGCCGTAAAAGCTATGTGTAAAAATTGCTCCAATGACAAGGTAAAAACTATAATGCAAGCCGGAACGTTCAACTCAATGAACGAGGCTATATCAAAATTCACTAACAGTTGCACAGAGGTGACTGGTAACCCAAATTCCCTTTTGCACATTCGCCAGCAAAATTATTTTAGAGGTAACTTCAGCAGAGGTTATCAGAACGGTAGTTATAGAGGTAATCAAAGAAGAACATTCAATAACTACAATAATAATAATAACCGATCAAATAACCAAAGATCCGGTCGAAGTTTCGGATCACGAGGAAATACTCGCAATAATACTAGAAATGTCCGAACTGCTACGCAGCAGGAAAACCAACAAACTCCACCTCAATAAATAAAAAGTTATATATTTTCAATTTACACCTAAATAGCTACATATCTTCCAAGACAACTCTGAATGATTCCATTTCAACCCTCCTGATCGATACAGGAGCGGATATTCCAATTATAAAAAAGGGTCAAATTGACGATCATGTCACTATTAACAATTCACAAAAAACAGATTTAAAAGGAATTGGCCAAGGCATAACAAGCACTATTGGCACGGTTAAAACAGATTTAAAGGATGACTACCTATTAATTAGACACAAATTTCATGTAGTAGAGGATGATTTTCCAATTCCTTGCGATGGAATATTGGGTTTAGATTTCATTAAAAAATATAACTGCATTTTAGATTATCAGAACGACGGAGACACTCTAATACTAAGACCGTATGATTACCCAGAAAACATAATAATTCAGATGACTAGCAACCCAACAATTGATAGTATTTCAATACCAGCAAGATCAGAAGTAGTAAGACAAATTAAAGTTAAAAATAATAAATATTCAGAATTACTAATTCCACAACAAGAATTGGCTGAAGGTATATTTATTGCAAATACCTTAGCAGATTCACACCAAACATTTATTAGAATTATAAATACAACAGATAAAAATGCAACTTTTCATGAATTTAATATAAAGACAGAAAATTTGAATGATTATACAATAATTAAAAATAATAAAATAGAAAATGAGTCCAACAATATAGAAAAATTAGAAAGACTAAATAAAAACTTTCCACAGTTTGCAAATAAATCACTTAATGAATTATGCACAGAGTTCATTGATATTTTTTCATTAGAATCAGAACCAATTACCACTAACAACTTTTACAAACAAAAACTCCATATGAAAGATAATAATCCAGTTTATGTTAAGAACTATAGAATACCAGAAGCCCACAAGAGCGAAATAAGTAAACAAGTAAATAAATTAATTAAAGACGATATAATAGAACCTTCAATGTCTGAATTTAATAGTCCAATTTTACTAGTACCGAAAAAATCACTCCCTAATAATCAAGAAAAAAGATGGAGAATGGTTGTCGACTACAGACAAGTAAATAAAAAATTAACAGCAGATAAATTCCCTTTACCAAGAATAGATGACATATTAGATCAATTAGGAAGAGCTAAATATTTTTCATGCTTAGACTTAATGTCAGGCTTTCATCAAATAGAACTTAGCCCAGAATCGAGAGATATCACGTCATTTACGGCCGACAATGGCACGTACCGCTTTAAAAGATTACCATATGGTCTTAAGGTAGCACCAAACTCATTTCAGAGAATGATGACATTAGCATTCTCAGGCTTAAAACCTTCACAAGCATTCCTATACATGGACGATTTAGTCGTACTAGGATGCTCCGAAAAGCATATGATCAAAAATTTACGAGACGTTTTCGCAACTTGTAGAAAATATAATTTAAAATTACATCCAGATAAATGCATATTTTTCAACCAGGAAGTAACCTATCTTGGTCATAAATGCACAAGCAAAGGCATTTTGCCAGATCCCAGTAAATTTGAAACTGTTAAAAACTATCCAACTCCTAAAAATGCAGATGAGGCGAAACGATTGGTCGCATTTTGCAATTGTTATCGGATATTTATTCCAAATTTTGCGGAATACTCTAGAATATTGACAAGACTTTGTAAGAAAAATGTAGTTTTTGATTGGACGGAGGATTGTAAAAAATCCTTTGACTATTTGAAAGCTGCGATAATGAGCCCTAATGTTCTACAGTATCCCGATTTCAGTAAACAATTCTGTATAACAACTGACGCAAGTGGTTATGCTTGCGGGGCTCTGCTAAGCCAAGAGTATGAAGGAAAACAATTACCAATTGCATATGCATCTAGATCGTTTACAAAGGGAGAAATTAATAAAGCAACAATTGAGAAGGAATTAGCGGCCATTCATTGGGCCATAACCTATTTTAGACCATATGTCTACGGAAGAAAATTCTTGGTCAAAACAGACCACAGACCTTTAACGTTCTTATTTTCGATGAAAAACCCTTCATCAAAATTAACTTGAATCAGATTGGATTTGGAAGAATATGATTTCGAGGTGGAGTATATAGCAGGGAAAGAAAATTATGTAGCAGACGCGTTATCGCGCATTAATATTAAAGATTTAAAAGAAATGTCAGTAGAAGCATGTAAAATATTAAAAGTTACGACTAGATCGGAAACTAAGAAAAACCCCAGTAGTAAAGATAAGGAAATAAAAAGTCACAGAGAGAACCCAATCATATATGAAGCGCTATATAAATGTGAAGTAAAAAGACTAGTCCAGCTCGTTTTCGATCCTCCGAAATTATGTTTCAAAAAAGGAAAGAAAATTTGCAGCGAAATTAATATAGAAAACCTAATTGTTGAGGCGAAGATCGACTTAGGTCAATTCTTTGCCAGGCTTATGAAAGAAGCCGGCAATTTGGGAATTGAAAAAATACAGTTGTCCTTAGGAGACAAATTGTTTAAGAATAATTATACCCGGGTAGACACATTTAAAGAAATTGGTACCAAAGTTCTCAAAAATTTAATTATAGCATTAACTCCGGAGGTTATGCATGTGACAAATAAGGAAAAAATTAATAAAAATTCTTCATAAATATCATGACGATCCTGTTTTTGGTGGCCACCCAGGAATAAATCGCATGACAAATAAAATAAGACAAAAATACTACTGGAGGAATATGAAAAATGATATTAAAAATTATATCAAAAAATGCATTCATTGCAGTAAAAATAAAACAAGCGTGAACTTAAAAGAACCCATGACAATAACCGAAACACCAACAAAAGCGTTCGATGTTGTGCAAATTGACACGATCGGACCACTACCAAAATCAATTCACGGAAATGAATACGCAGTTACAATTGTGTGTGATCTAACTAAATATTTAGTTGCGGTCCCTGTTCAAAGTAAACATGCAGTAGTAGTAGCTAAGGCTGTATTCGAAAATTTCATTCTAATTTATGGTTGCATGAAAACAATCATAACGGATATGGGAACCGAATACAAGAATAGTTTATTTGAGGAATTATGCAAATTGCTAAAAATCGAACATAAAACATCTACACCGTATCATCACCAAACTTTAGGCACGATTGAGCGTAGTCATAGAACATTCAATGAATATGTACGTTCTTACATATCCATTGACAAAGACGATTGGGATGAGTATCTAAAGTATTTTTCGTATTGTTACAATACAACACCATCTACAGTACATGGTTACTGCCCATTTGAGCTCGTTTTTGCAAAATCCCCCCTGACTTACGAATTTTTAAAAGAAAATGTCATTAGCCCGGTATATAATCATGAGGCTTATGATAAGGAAATTAAATATAGGCTCCAACTAGCACAGGAAAGAGCTAATAGGTTAGTAAAACAGGCTAAGGAAAAACAAAAAGTCGTTTATGACAAAAATATACAACTTAAGCAAATAAACATAGGAGATATAGTTTTAGTTAGAGACGAAGCAGGTCATAAATTAGATAGTAGATATAAAGGGCCCTATAGAGTAGTAAATATCGATAAATATAATAATTTTTCATTAATTCCGTATAGAGTAACAAATATTGATAAGCACAACAATTTTACTTCAATTCTTTCTAATGTAGAAAATAAAAACCAACATAAAAATACTTTAAACGATAAGAAAATAGTAATACATAAAAATAGACTTAAACTACTAGAATAAGTTCATTACACTTTAAATAAACACCAAACGAGAATGTGTACAAAAGAAAAACACAAAATTCTCTAAACAAACTCTTTTCAAAATTACGTAAGAAAAATATGACAAATGTATAAACAAAGCAAACAAAATAAGTCAGCCCATTGTAAACATACAGAATAAAGAGCCACTTGAAATAAGCAAAAAAAAATTGTAAAATTTTACTGAAATAGAATAACTCATATAGTAACCAAATGCAAGTCATAAAATTTGATTTACGCCAAAGCAATTAAATGAAATAGAATCGCTGTCGCATTAAGCACAGCAATGCTACGCGATTCTTCTTTGGTAAGGAGGTGTAGTGTGTCCAATGCATGCACATGCCTACATACAGACGGTATATTAAAATATATATATATGTATCCAAAACGCTTGCATATATAAATGCTTACATATATATGCAAGCGCGAGCAGCGGCTTAATTACCGACCGCCAACGTAAACAAACTCCCAGCCAAAATTATTGCTGATGTTATGTATTTTGGCTATGCGTGGTTTTCCCACGAATTGGGCAAACTCTTTTATATGCTTTGACAAAATATGTATATTTATGTATGTGCATATGTACATACATATGCACATGCATGCATTGGAATGCATTCTCTCTTGATTCTCTTTTACTTTAATATGTAAGAATTAGAGTAAATTACATATTTAAATAGTAGTAAATAAGTAAAAAGTAAGAAATATTTTGTATAAATAGGCTAACATTTTTATAATAAAACAGAATGATACTTTGGCACACAGCCAACACACTAATTTCTATTTCATTCTTTGGATGCCCCATTTTTCATAAGTACCTTCACGCCAAAAGTTGTATAGTCTCTTGAGTTTGGTTGTGCTTTAAGCTTTATTTTGCTGGTTTGCGTATTTGCTAAACTTAGAGCTTGCGTGTTCATAATCTACGCTGCCGACCGATATTTTTGGAACTTCTCCTTCTTTATTTGTTTTAAAAATTATGGAAAGTGGTAAGCGTCGTGGTAATGACCTTAACAGTGAGGTTGACACGGATCAGGGACTTCTCTCCAAGATTAATGAGCAGCATGGATCAGCGTTTTACCAAGCAAAAATTTTGAAGACGAATTTGAGGTGCTGCAGAAAGATGTAAGTGAGCTTAATGCAAGAGTTACTCAACTGGAAAGCGTGTTCGAGCGCATTGGTTATCTCGAAGAAGAAGTAAAGACGCACAAATACAATTTGTCAAAGCGAGAGCCATATTGCCGCAAGTTAAGTCCGGGTACACGGAATTCCCTGTAAGGAAGGTGAAAACCTACAAAGGGTTTTTCACCACCTCTGTTCCACTCTCAACCTGCAACCAATTCCCACTAAAAGCATTTTTCGGAGACTGAGCAACAGCGTGACAGATCCGACCGTAATAATAAAATTTTAGCTGCCAGCAGACAGAAAAAAATTACTAATAAGTATAAACACCTTTAGGCGCCAAAGCAATCCAAAGATCTGAAATTAGTTCATGTGGGCATAAACTCAGTTTTATGCCCCGATTTATGTAAATGCTTCGCTGTCCAGGCAAAACTATGCCATTTTCAAGGCAGCGATCCATCTAAAGAAGAAAAGAAAGGTAGTAGCGGTTTTTTCTAAGAATGGTCTGGTACATATCCGACGAACAGCTAATAACAGTTTGGATGTGCAACAACAATAATAATATTATTTTGTATTCCATTTTCCTTAAGTTCTTACTTTTTCTTTATTGATGTACAGTGCAGAGCATTCCTTATACCTCTTTATGGGTTGTCTAGTTCCAAAGACTGCTTACATACACTGTTGCGCATATTCAGTAAACGGGCTTAGTCAATGCGCAAAGCTTATATAAAAAACTCGATGAATTGAGATTCATATATGAAGGTTCTGATATAAATGTTATATGCATCTCCGAAACCTGGTTTTCTTCATGTCACAAAAATGATTTGGTGCAACTAAATGGATGTCAACTTTTTAGGGCTGATAGACGCGGTCGTGGTGGTGGTGTCGCTATATATGTTAAAAGTAGTTTATCTTTTGTTGTAGTGCTAGTCCAAGTGATTTGGATGAATATGTGTTCTCCGTAAATAATGAAAGGCTTCTTATCGGCTGTGTATATAGACCTAATTGTGCAGTTAGCTTCTCTGCCTTTATTGAACTTCTTGGTCCTCTACTATTAAGCTACGATCATCGCTGAGCTCCAACCTTATCGTCGACTCCACTCTAAAGCTAAGTATGGAGCCTCTTGGACATTTCCCCAACAATTTTACTTTACCTACACACTTTACTGACCTAAATTTATCTCTGTTTAAAACATGATCTGATATTTCTAAGTTACAACTTCCAAACGCCACACAGCTGATGTTAATTTACGTATCGTGATTTTAGAAGCATCGATTACAGTTCCCTTGATGCAGCGGTGGAGTCGGTTGAATAGATGATCAGGCATTATTCCTACATAACAATATTATTATGCTTTTCGACAACCACGTGCAGTGAAACTCAAACCAGCTACACACATTAATACCCCATGGGTCACGTTGGAAGAGATACAAAACCCCGAAGGCACACAACCTGTTCACAGCAGCTAGGAAAGCTGTAAATAAAGCCGCAAGGTCAGCCAAAAAGAAATTCTATAAGAATAAGTTTAGTTCTGCGGTGAGTCGAAGAAAACTTGGAAGTGGATTAAGGATATAGGGATTGGAAAATCCAAATGTGACATCTCTGTCCTCCCTGATGTAGACGTCAGCGAGATCAATATAAATTTTTTAAATCTGCCAATCTCAACTGTTAACATATATGTTGATAATTATAATTATTGTACTCGTGCTAATGTCCTCTTGAATTTGTTTGTGTCGATGACTGCTATGTCGTTCAAGCCATTCTTTCTATAAAGTCTAATGCAATGGGGTTTGTATATGTCCAAAATTTTTTTAAAATTATTCTTCCTAAAATCCTTCCTCATTTAACCTCTGTGCTGATGACCTGTGTCTTTCCCAAATGTTGAAAAGGTAATCTAGATCCCCAAGCAAAACAAGGAGCATAGACCGTTCTTATCTAATTTAATTTCTCCAATAATGCAACAGCCCTCATCATATCCTATTTGGCCGACCGAGCTCAGGCAGTAAGTGTTGGTAGCAGAAAGTCTGACTCTGTTTGTGTCTTAAGAGGTGTCCCACAAGGAAATGTATAGTCATTCATAGAAAGTCACTAGATAAAAGCCACTTGGAAAATTTAATATAGTGTTGTCTTCTATTACAGAATACGTTGACAACTCTAAAAATCTAGGTGTAGTTTTCTACAATACTTTGACATTTAAAGATCACATACCGCACGGTGGGAAAAGTGTATGGGATGCTTCGTACACTCTGGCTAACACAATATTTTACTCCGATACTTATTCGACTACTAATAGCAAAAGCGTACGTAATACCTACGCCCCTTAATGGCTGTGAGATCTGCTCTAATTGTGATTATGTATGCAAAAGGAAACTTAATGTTGTATATAACAACCGCGTGTCTCATCATGCTAAAAAGTTCCTAAACATTTCTTTCTATAGCCTCATAAAAGTAAAAACGCTAACTACTCTACACAAATTAATCTTTACGAAGGAACCTGACTACCTATATCGGAGGCTTAATTTTCTTCATTCATCTACATAGATCGGTGTTTCTTACCCACTTCAGATACTCTATGCTAATATCTGATCGCCAGTTCTTCATAACTTCCATACGTCTTTGGAACTCACTCCCTGCTAGACTTAGGCTTATAAGCAATGCACTGCACTTCAAAAAAGAATTAACAAGTTTCTTTAACAATCAAGACAGTTAAGATGTTAATTTCTGACTATTAAAAGTACACTAACGCTCGAAATTTTTTTTTTGTGCTCTCTCTTCTTATACTTTTGGCTTGAAACAAATTTCTAACTTCCTATTAATCTGCCTGGATCTGCTGTATATGCTGGAAGAAAATTTGTGTGAAACGCTCACATTCAATACAATGCTCCAATTGCAATAGATGGTTGCCCTAACAAGTTGCTCCGGACTAAATCCCTCTACACATAGGCCCGCTAGTTTTTATAGAACTTTTGTGGCCCCATGCTGTTTACGTCCTACGACGTCCCGTGGCCGTCGTCGATCAAGTATCGCTCCGCCACATATGTCTGACTCTGTCACCTCAGTCTCCACGACTAGCATTACTAATGCACCTCAGCAAGTATACTTTCCTAGCGGTCGCTATGGAAGTGCAATAACTGCCTTGGCCTGTGTCATCTGCTTATATGCTCTAGGCAAACAGGAACTTATGGACTGATACGTACGTTGCGCCATTCTGTCGAGCTACGCAACCTTCAACGTCATCTGATTCGCCTATACCTTCTGGTAACGCGATTCCTTCGACTTCAAGAATGCGTCGTAGTGCGCGACCCAGCCTACTACCACCTGTCCAGGCAAAACTATGCCATTTTCAAGGCAGCGATCCATCTAAAGAAGAAAAGAAAGGTAGTAGCGGTTTTTTCTAAGAATAGTCTGGTACATATCCGACGAACAGCTAATAACAGTTTGGATGTGCAACAACAATAATAATATTATTTTGTATTCCATTTTCCTTAAGTTCTTACTTTTTCTTTATTGATGTACAGTGCAGAGCATTCCTTATACCTCTTTATGGGTTGTCTAGTTCCAAAGACTGCTTACATACACTGTTGCGCATATTCAGTAAACGGGCTTAGTCAATGCGCAAAGCTTATATAAAAAACTCGATGAATTGAGATTCATATATGAAGGTTCTGATATAAATGTTATATGCATCTCCGAAACCTGGTTTTCTTCATGTCACAAAAATGATTTGGTGCAACTAAATGGATGTCAACTTTTTAGGGCTGATAGACGCGGTCGTGGTGGTGGTGTCGCTATATATGTTAAAAGTAGTTTATCTTTTGTTGTAGTGCTAGTCCAAGTGATTTGGATGAATATGTGTTCTCCGTAAATAATGAAAGGCTTCTTATCAGCGCGACCCAGCCTACTACCACCTAGGCATGCGCATCAGTCCCTGACCCCCAGCATCAACTCTGCTCCCCCTTCGCACTTCGCAATCCTGCAATTTAATTGCAACGGCCTAACCGGCAAAATAGTTGAGATTACAACCTCATGAAGCGACACAAAATCAAGATCGCTGCTATTCAGGAGACAAAGCTCGGTGGAAGGTCAACTCTTCAGACCTGCATCGGGTACAATGTACACCGTTGTGATCGTGCGAGAGGGCTTGGGGGTGGTCTTGCATTCATCACGCATCAATCTGTGCAGTATCGTCTATTTGAGCCTGACATCGACCCGAGGGACACCACCTTAGAACGTCAAGGTATGGTTGTCCGGTCAGGCGATGTCGACTTGGGAATCATAAACGTATATATACCTCCTGTCACCTGCTGTCCCAGGGATTATCACCCCGACATTCGTGCGTTACTCAGGGGTGAGAACCGCGTTATCCTTGGTGACTTCAACGCACACCACGACATGTGGCACTCCAGCTTACAGGCCGATGGTAGGGGGCAGGAGCTGGCTGATCAAATAGACGATTCGACGTTCTGCATGGTTAATAAGGATGCCCCCACTAGAGTGGCCGTAAACTACTCTAGCTCGCCGGACATCACCATAGTCAGCGCAGGTCTTATAAACTGCGTTGACTGGCGACCGATGCTGACGCTTGCTTCGGACCACCTACCCATTATGCTCTCTATCGATCGCCCCACCGACTTTGTCACTTCTGACAATCGCACCTTTGTTAACTTTAACAAAGCCGCCTGGGAGAGTTTCTTAACATCTACAGAGAGCGCCTTCGCTGCTCTCCCCACCTCGTCTGACGTACGAGAAGGGGAAAAGGCGTTTCGTATGGCCCTAGTTTCAGCCTCCCGTCAACACATTCCGTCAGGTAGAATAAAGGAAGTACGTCCATTCTTCCCCGCAGAGGCAGCGGCCCTGGCAAATGAACGTGACCATATCAGACGCCTCGACCCTACGGATCCTCAAATAAAGGATCTTAATGCGGAAATCAGACGCTTAGCAGATAAACACAAACGCGCTAAGTGGGAAGAGCACCTAAGGTCTTGTAACCTCTCGGCTGGGGTTGGCAAATTATGGTCGACGGTGAAATCTTTGTCCAACCCGACTAAACCCAACGAAAAAATATCCATCGCCTTCGGCGATAAGGTTCAGTCGAAACATAAACGATGCGCGAGCGCTTTCTGCCGACAGTTTGTAATGCATCCACAGTTGGACAAAGAGATTCGCCGAGCCACCAGGGAAGCGCATAAACCCAAAAACAGCGATGCGCCCATTGCCATCTCTACAACCGAAGTACATGAGGCAATACGGAGATCTAGGAACACCAAGTATATAGGCCCCGATGGCATCTCCATGCTGATGCTAAAACACCTTGGCGACGAAGGCATAAGATATCTAACACACATTTTCAACCTTTCCCTGTCCACCTTTGTCATTCCTGAAAGATGGAGACAGGCAAAGGTGGTCCCACTACTAAAGCCTGGCAAGCCAGCAAGACCAAACCACAGGACAGTGCTAGTTGCGCTTGATATAGCCAAAGCTTTTGACACGGTCAACCATGCGCTACTATTGAAAGACCTGGAAGATTCGTCCCTTCCCCCCTGTCTTAAACGTTGGACTGCCAACTATCTGAGTGGCCGGCAATCGTCGCTTGAATTCAGAGGCGCCCGATCAAAACCCAGAATAGTTAAACAAGGGGTGCCACAGGGTGGTGTCCTATCCCCGTTTCTGTATAACTATTATATATCGAAACTTCCCCCCCCCCACCAGAGGGTGTCTCGATCGTCTCATACGCCGATGATTGTACGATACTGGCAACAGGCCCCTCCGGTGAAGAACTCTGCTCTCGCATAAATTCTTACCTCCCAGCCGTGTCGGAATTTTTCGCTGGTAGAAACCTGGCATTGTCACCGAATAAGTCCTCGGCTACCTTATTTACGACGTGGACAACGCAAGTGAACATGGAATTAGACGTCTACGTTGATAGTGTCAAGCTACCAACTGCCTCACACCCCAAAATCTTAGGGGTGACGTTTGATAACATGTTCAAATACGGCGCTCATGTAACCGCAATTGCTAATAAAGTCCAAAGCCGTAACAAAATCCTCAAGTCGCTAGCTGGCAGCACTTGGGGCAAAGACAAAGAAACGTTACTAGCTACATACAAAGCAATTGGTCAGCCGGTACTGAGCTACGCGACTCCTATATGGTCGTCGGGGCTAGCTGACACACACTGGACGAGGCTTCAGGTCTGCCAGAATACCGCCCTTCGAACCGCCACTGGGTGCCTTCTTATGTCTCCTGAGCACCACCTTCCAAATGAAGCGAAAATGCTCGCCGTTAAAGAGCATAGCGAGATGCTGACCAGGCAATTCCTGTTCAACTGTTGCAAACCGCAGCACTCGAACGGACGCCTGGTCAACGAAAATCCGCCCCCTAGGAGAATAAGAAGCCACCTACGCAAACACTTCGATGAGATCCGGCACCTGATTTCCACGCCGTTTGATCCTAAGGTGCACCGGCAGGCCCTCACCCTTATCCACACCGATTCGGTAAACTCCTATGTCAGCTCTATCCGATCGAACGCCGTTCTTCAAGCAACAACTCCACCCGTAGCCGCAGAGGAGCGCGGGCTGCCTAGGGAGACGAGAGTGATGCCGGCCCAACTCCGGTCTGGATATTGTAATAGGTTAAAGTCTTACCTATCCAGACTGAACCCCGACTTGCCTAATGTTTGTCCGGCATGTGGCTTGTCCCCCCATAATACTAACCACCTTTTCGTCTGCGCAGCTGATCCTACTCTTCTAACACCCATATCCCTCTGGTCCGCCCCCTCTCGAAGCCGCTAGGTTTCTAGGACTTCCGCTAGAAGAGTTTGATGATACTACTGGATAGGATACTGACTCCCTAGGTAGGGCTAAGTAGCGCTACAACAACAACATGAAGACATGTTGAATCTATCCCTGGTACTAAACATCTCTTAACCGACTTCGGAAAATACGTTAAGCGTTTCCCTAAAAAGCTTGAAAAGGTCAACTTCAGTTGATCTCCACAACACTACCTGTCAACCAATAAAGTGAAAGAAACAAATTGAATTACGTAAATACACTAAATTCATCAAAACGTGAAGTTTTAACGTAAATAAATTGGCCAAAATTTTACAATACGCCTTTGAAATTAATTTTATTACTGATTAGAAACAGAAAATAAGCTGTAGTAATTTTAATTTCACAATTAATGCACAGTAAAGTGTAAACACAACTTCACTGTTGTAATGACCTTTGCGATATCAATATCAAAATTTATTTTCAGTTCCTTTCAAAGCTATTTTATTTAATTTAGTTTAATGAAATCACACTTCAGTTTTTTAATTTTTTTTTTTCAAGTAATATCTACATTATTTTTTTAATTTCTTTTTGGTTGATCACGTTGGTAGACAAATTATTAGGAGAATTCTCTAAGTTGTTTCTAGTTACTAATCGAGAGATTTCGTGGCCAATTTAAATGTTGAGTCCTAAAAAAAAGCAGGGATGCAAAGCGCTCCGAAAATCTCTGCGGTTCGGTTCAGTAGTTCGAACCACTTAACGAAAATCTGTGTGGTCTGGGTCAGTGGTTCGAACCATCTCGTTACACCTTGAACCGGTTCATGAATTTACGTATGTTAAAAAATTATAAATTTTGTGCTTAGAACCATTTATGTAAAAATAGTATTTTATTAATAAATAAATAGTAAAAAAATATAATAATTTGCCCCCATTCTGGGTTCGAACTGGCGTTGCTCACGTTCTACTCGAAACACTTGTTCTATTATACAGCCTCTGTATGATGTACTGAAGATATATGCACGTGTGTTTTCACAACATATCATTGGTGAACTTTGATGATTTTCTCTTCCAGAATACCGAAATCATCTTAAGCCACAAAAATTGTCTACTGAAAAATCTCAAATTTAGTGACTTGAGATGTATTCTTCTTATAGCTGTAGATGTATGTGTATGTAACCCTTTACACTTAGCTGGCAATCTAAATGACACTACGTGCTCAACAAATTACCAATTCGTAAATAACGTGACATTTGATAAATAAATAAAATTTATGAATTAGTCCTTGTACTCTAGCTCGAAAACAAAGTAAATATTTTTGGTATTCTTTTTTTTTCGCTTGGTAACGAAAAAAACAAACTAATGAGAGTATTGTTTGCTATCCTTTGGTTAATTTATGAAAAAAATTTTTTAAGATACCTGTGTTATTATTTATTTGGATATTGTCTTACCTTTTGTAACTGCCGGTAGAATAAGCAATGCTCCGACATAAAAAAGCAACATATTTCTAACTGATGTTGAACTAAATTTTACTGTACGGTGTGCTATAGATGAATTCTCGTTTGCTTTAAAGCTTTCCATTAAAGAGTACGGAAAGTACAGTGGACTGCATTTCGCTGTTGGTGGCAACATTTCTGCAATATTAAAAAGAAAATCATAACATGTATGTGTACATCATATATACATATATCTATGTTTATTAAGGTGCGTCGCCAAAAAAAGTTGCACTGTTTCCACCGGAATTTCAAAATTCACTCTTTTCTAAGGACTCCCCCAAAATATTTCAAAAAAATATTCAGATTTACCGGAGCTAAACCGCGTTAAAAAAACGCTAAAAATATCCTTTTTTATAAATAAAAGGAGTATGAAAAAATAGTTTATAATAAAAAGCATCTGAGATGATAGAGTGCAAAAGGTAAGCATAAAAACGTTTAAAAATTTTATCAATACTATTATTGTATATCTGTGTGCTAATATTCGCAATGTGCAAAATTGGACCAAAAGGGGTTAAATTTTGCAGAAATGACAACGTCTCAAAAATACCATTCAAATGATACCCTAATCGTCCAAATCCGTCAATAATTGGCTGAGTTATTAAAGTTTTCCACAAACCTACCCCTCGAAATATGACCAAAAACAGCATCATACATCTTGATATTTGGATTGCGTAGATAAAATTTTTAAATTTTTTTATGCTTACCTTTTGCACTCCAGCTAATGCATTATGTCAGGTGCTTTTCGTTAAAAAATATTTTTTCATACTGCTTTTATACATAAAAAACGAGATTTTTAGCGTTTTTTTAACGCGGTTTAGCTCCGGTAAATCTTAATATTTTTTCGAAATATTTTGACCAAGGTCTTAGAATACATTGAAGTTTATAATTCCGATGGAAACAGGGTGTCCATTTTTTTTTGTATGGAGCGTGAGGCGCCTTAATGTTTATATATCTTTATCTTTGGTTGGAGTGGCGAGTTGTATAATCTTCATACGTCCTTTCTATTCATCCTCAAACGGAGGCTTTTAAAAACATGGTTTGAAATATTCAAATATTGCTTTATTGCGGAATTTAGAAAAAACCATAATTTTAATTTAATAATTTTTTTTTAATGATACAAATTTGTAAAGTGAGCCACCTACCACCATGAAATTGGGTGGTATGGCCCACAACGAGTAAGAAAAAATACATATTTTAAAATGGTCTATTAAATGGAGGTAGAGATATTAATGCTGGCCTTTGTAATAATCATCATGTGTATATGTATATTACTAATAGGACCCGGTAGACGTTGTTCTGTCCAAATTTAGGGAAAAAATCGCATAATAAATAAAAAAGTTTGGAATATTTCGGTCCCTGCCCCACTTCCAGGAAAAAAGTAACCCCAAATTTTAACAAACAAAGTGTTTAGAAGGCAAAAAACCCAGCGTATTGTTAGCTCAATAGTTAGCAATGCGTTCCAACATTTCTCTGATGAGTGAAGTTAGCACCTTCCCAAATGGATATGTGAGAAAAGCTATGGCGGTTGTCTCTAAATTTTTCCTGTTCAATTCAACAAAAACTTTTAATAATTAATACAAATATTTTTAGTAGGCCTCAAGCTCGTACCGAACCAGGATACTTCAAAAATTTATTTATTTTAAAAATTCATTTTTGCATTGCTCAAAAATAGAATACTGAAAATAGAACATATATTCTAGTCATATATCGGTCGCCCCTCGTAATAGTTACTAGTATCTTCCCGTCGACTTTGTTGTTATCTTTTCGCCCGATAACAGCTCTTACCGCTTCGAATCCTACGAAAGTAGGCATTCGGCGGCGGTACAGAGCTACGTTTTATCTGAAGGCGCTTTCACTTCGATTTTGAGCACGAATCAAATCAACAGCAGCCACTCCAGGTAAGATCAATTCCGAGTATCTAATTTCAATTTCCGTAAACTCACTTCATTATCCACGGTTATAAAATATTAATTGTCCACTTCCATAAAATAGTACTTGTACGCCTTAATTGTCCAATAATTAAGGTTGTACATTATACTCAATAAAGAGATTCACTTATTGTATTGTATTTATATTTGAAATACAGTGTTTTATTATTTATTCATTCGCTGCCCTTTCTTTCACTTTTTTCGTTACATATTATTACGTGCGAGCAACCCCGCCATTACCCGGGCTCGCCGTAACACATAGCTTAATTTATGCAGGAACTAAACATTATTTTTGCAGTTCTTTTAATAGTTTGTATGATAACTTTTATTATCTACAACGGCTTTAAGGCGATTCGGAACTGATGCTACACGATTTTTCGTTATATCCGTCGAAATTTTCTTCCATTCCGTTTTCAGAGCCTCTTTGAGGTCGTTTTTGTTCAAAATTTTATGCTTTCGGATACTTTTCCCCAATATGGACCATACATTTTCAATCACATTTATGTCTGGCGACTGTGCACGCGGTGCCATTAGGTGCGGACAGTTATATATCAAATAGGTTTGTCCAATACCTGATTTGTGTTTCGGATCGTTATCCTGATAAAATCAAAAATTTGAGCTTATGCCCAGATCCTCGGCACTCTGCAACAAGTTATCTTTCAAAATCTGTAGGTAAGAAAATTTGTTCATTGTTGTGCCTATGAAAACCAGTCTCCAGGTACCAGCGGCCGATATGCAGCCCCAAACCATGACGCTACCACCTCCATGTTTGACAGTTGCTCTTAAGTTTTCTTCATTGAGTTCCGTATTTGGTTTTCGCCAAACATAGGACGTTCCATCCCAGCCAAAGATATAAAATTTTGATTCGTCCGAAAATATAACTTTATCCCAGAACTCTGGGGTCTTGGAAATATGTTCCCGGGCGTCTGCATTGCCTGTTTTTGGGGCTGATAAATGGCTTCTTGCGTGAAACTCGACCATGTAAGTTATGTTGACGTAGGACACGGCGAACACTTTCCCCACTACCTTATTTTCGAGGTTATCCTTAACATCAGATGCCAATTTCGAAGCGGGCAGTTCGCGTCATTGAATATTTTGTTGGGTGTATCTCTACCTGTACTGAGTACACGATTCTCATGAACAAACCGCTCGACGATTTTCTCTACTGTGCTGCTTAATATTTGTCATTTCAGCAATTTTTCGTTGTGTGTGGCCATTTTTGAAATGATGAATTACCAATTCTCGTTGCTCCAGCGTCCAGACTAAAACTAAGCTTCACCAAATTTCAGAAACAAACGAAAGATGAAAGAAAGAGAAATTACTGTTAAAATGACCATCGCGGCTGTACCGTTACCTACGCACAGAAGTTCGTGCATAAAATAAGCTATGACTAGAATTTATGCACTAATTTTCGTTTTCTAAGCTTTAAGTTATGTTAAAAACAGGTAAGGAAAGGGCTGTCTTCGGCTGTGCCGAAGGCTTTATACCTTTCATGAATACGCATAACTTTTTTACGTGTCCGATGCTTACTTAAAATTGGTACAAACTTCAAAACTGTTAATTTAAAGATACATAGCCCAAACCAAACTTATCGGAACAATCGATTGTATGGGAGCTATATGTTATGTTGGGCCGATCTGGGTGATTTTCACTACATTCGTTACATATATAATAAGTATCAAACCTGCAAAGTTTTACGTTCCTAGCTCTTTAACTTCAAAATTTATAGCCCAAAACCCTTTTATCGAAACTATCGATTATATGGGAGCTATATGTCATGTTGGGCCGCTCTGGGTGATTTTCACTACATTCGTTACATCTTATAAATAAAAATGAATGTGTGTCTGTGTGTCTGTGTGTCTGTGTGTCTGTGTGTCTGTGTGTCCTTTATGGGCGTCCAAAGTACTCAACCGATTTTTATGAAATTTTCACAGTATATTCTTGGGATCATGGGTTAAAGCATAGGCTATATTAATTTTTGGAAAAGTGGGCGGTGCCACGCCCCCAGGCTATATAAAATTTAAATTCTTCATAGCTCTGAACATATTTGGTCTAAATTAATGATTTCTGGATATGTGTGTCCTTTAGTCAAGATTTGTGTAATTTTGGAAAAGTGGGCGGTGACACGCCCACATTTTTTGTGTTTTGTTTGTACTTCAATAATGTCCAAAGTTTATGGTCGATCTCTTTTAAACTTTCAAGATTGGTTCAGAAGATTGTTGTGTACGATTTAGGCTATATCAATTTTTGGAAAAGTGGGCGGTGCCACGCCCCCCGGCTATATAAAATTTAAATTCTTCATAGCTCTGAACATATTTGGTCTAAATCAATGATTTCTGGATATGTGTGTCCTTTAGTCAAGATTTATGTAATTATGGAAAAGTGGGCGGTGCCACGCCCACATTTTTTGTGTTTTGTTTGTACTTCAATATTGTCCAAAGTTTATGGTCGATCTCTTTTAAACTTTCAAGATTGGTTAAGAAAATTGTTGTGTACGATTTAGGCTATATCAATTTTTGGAAAAGTAGGCGGTGCCACGCCCCCAGGCTATATAAAATTTAAATTCTTCATAGCTCTGAACATATTTGGTCTAAATTAATGATTTCTGGATATGTGTGTCCTTTGGTCAAGATTTATGTAATTTTGGAAAAGTGGGCGGTGCCACGCCCACATTTTTTGTGTTTTGTTTGTACTTCAATAATGTCCAAAGTTTATGGTCGATCTCTTTTAAACTTTCAAGATTGGTTCAGAAGATTGTTGTGTACGATTTAGGCTATATCAATTTTTGGAAAAGTAGGCGGTGCCACGCCCCCAGGCTATATAAAATTTAAATTCTTCATAGCTCTGAACATATTTGGTCTAAATTAATGATTTCTGGATATGTGTGTCCTTTAGTCAAGATTTGTGTAATTTTGGAAAAGTGGGCGGTGACACGCCCACATTTTTTGTGTTTTGTCTGTACTTCAATAATGTCCAAAGTTTATGGTCGATCTCTTTTAAACTTTCAAGATTGGTTCAGAAGATTGTTGTGTACGATTCAGGCTATATCAATTTTTGGAAAAGTAGGCGGTGCCACGCCCCCAGGCTATATAAAATTTAAATTCTTCATAACTCTGAATATATTTGATCTAAATTAAAGATTTTTGGATATGTGTGTCCTTTAGTTAAGATGTATATAGTTATGGAAAAGTGGGCGGTGCCACGCCCACATTTTTTGTGTTTTGTTTGTCCTTCAATAATGTCCAAAGTTTATGGTCGATCTCTTTTAAACTTTCAAGATTGGTTCAGAAGATTGTTGTGTACGATTCAGGCTATATCAATTTTTGGAAAAGTAGGCGGTGCTCCCAGGCTATATAAAATTTAAATTCTTCATAACTCTGAACATATTGGGTCTAAATTAAAGATTTTTGGATATGTGTATCCTTTAGTCAAGATGTATATAATTTTGGAAAAGTGGGCGGTGCCACGCCCACATGTTTTGGGTTTTGTTTGTACATCAATAAGTTCAAAGTTTATGGTCGATCTTCTCTAAATTTCCAGATTGGTTCAGAAGATTGTTGTGCCACGCCCCCAGGCTATATAAAATTTAAATCATTATAACTTTGAATATTTTTGGTCTAAACTAATGATTTTTGGATATGTGTGTCCCTTGGTCAAGAATTATATAATTTGGGAAATGTGGGCGTGGCACCTGTTGATCTGTTTTAAACTTTTTCAATACGTTAAAATCTTCGTTGGGTATGACATATGTACATAGGCTACATTTGTAAATTCTTTGGAAAAGTGGGCAGTTCCAAGACCACAAGCTAAGTAATATTTCAATTCGTTATATCCCTGAATGTATTTGCTTTAGTGACATTTTAACGTTCTTAAATCTTAATCAAAGCACTTAATTTTTTTTGTTTGTTATTGCCGTTCATACATATCCAGAGTATTATAGGTAGATATTGGATATAATTAAATAAGTACTAACTATACATCTGCTCAGCAGCGCATAATGGTTTTTGTCATACCCATTGAGTTCAAAAGATCCGTTTTTTGAGTTGGACATCCAAAAAATTTATTTGATTATACAAAAAACTTTAAAGCCACAAACATTGTATATCCTAAAGCACTGCAATAAATGGAATGTTAAAAGTTAAAGAAAAATATTTGAAAATGTATTTCTAGGGAAGTCACTGGTCAGGCAGAACAACGTCTGCCGGGTCTGCTAGTATATAATAAGTATCAAACCTGCAAAGTTTTACATTCCTAGCTCTTTAACTTCAAAATTTATAGCCCAAAACCCTTTTATCGAAACTATCGATTATATGGGAGCTATATGTCATGTTGGGCCGATCTGGGTGATTTTCACTACATACGTTACATTTATAATATGTATTAAACTTGCGAAATTTTACGTTCCTAGCTTTTGAATTGCAAGAGTTATAGGCCAAAACCCATTTATCGGAACAATCGATTGTATGGGAGCTATGCGTTGTATTGGTCCGATCTTGCTGGTTCCGAATGACACTGGTTTACAGCCAAACTGCACCAGAGACGCCATGGTGAAATTCCTATGTAAAATCACCTCCTAATTCCGAAAATCAAGGTTATTTTTACTTGAATGATACCGTTTTTGATATATTTACGATTTACCGTTATTACAAAAAAGATGGATCCACTTAATCGTGTATATCTCAAGAACCAATTGAGCTATTCGAAAACGGTTTAAAAAATTTGAAAGCTTATAAAATTTACTATAATCAGTACATACAACACTTTTTGCTAGGCCCTGCAGATTCAAACATAGTGAACAATCATTACGGATTTTTTAAATTTTTTTTGTAAAAATATAAAAAAAAATGTACTTTGCGAGGAAGCATCTCCAAAACTTTTTACTTTTTTGCAGATATTTTTTCCCCCCTCTAAGCTCTGTTTTATTACAAAAAAAACAAGCTATCAGTGAACAAAATCGATGAACTACTACAAAAGTTATAAGCATTCAAGTAAATATATCCATTTAATACTTAAGTACCCTACAAATAATAGCATATGTACATATGGTTCTGTCTTAACTCTATGATCTTATTTTATAATTGAAAAAGTTATGTGTCTTGTTTTGACGCTTATTTAGATTAGGATCGGTTTCTCTTATGAGAAACCAACAGTAGTCGCCCATCATAGCGACATCCCAGAATCCCTGATACCGACTTTCAATCACTTTCATTTGCTGGTGAAACCTTTCGCCATGCTCGTCACTTTCGTCGGGAAAAAATTTAAGTGGGAGTGTAAGAAATGAATTTTTAAAGACATATTTACTCCTGAAAGAAAATAAAAAAGTAAATTAGATAAATAAATAAGTGACACATTAGTATATTATTTTCTTAGGCTGGATTTATCTTTCAATTCAGAACAAATTTTTTGTTTATATTTTTCCCGTTCTTGTTTGTTCGGAACTGGACGATGAATTCAGATTTATGGCTATATATTCTCATGTAAATTTATGTAATATATAATTTATTATAATATGTTTTTTTATTTACCCATTAAGTGATTAAGTCGTTCACTATCATCTCGTAGTTAGGACTTTTATGTTTGCCTAAAAAAGAAGTAACGACCTTTTTAAAAGAATCCCACACTGCTGCCTCCACTGGTGACAATAGTTCTTTGAAATGGTTATTGGTCATCATTTTCCTTATTTGCGGACCCACAAAAATGCCTTCCTTTATTTTTGCTTCTGAAATATCTGGGAAGATTGTCTTCAATTGATGAAAAGCTTCGCCTTTTTTGTCCAAAGCCTTAACAAAGTTTTTGATAAGGCCGAGCTTGATGTGGAGCGGAGGTACAACTATTTTTTCCTTCTTTATAAGTGGACAGTATTTTATGTTATCTACCCCAACTTGAAACTCGATTCGTTCTGGCCAATCCTTTATGATGTAGTGGTCTTGACGAGCTTTGCATAGAAAGCAACAGTATTTTGTGTATCCACTTTGTAGACCACATAGCATTCCAACGACTTTAAGGTCGGCACATATTTTCCAATCATGTTCTTCGTATTTGATTAACTTGAGCAATTTTTGCATTATCTCATATGTTTCCTTCGTATTTACTGCATGCGCGATAGGGATAGATGGCTTTTGGTTGCCAATATGCAATAATACGGCCTATAAACTTAATTTATTGCCGTCTATGAACAATCGCCACTCTTTTGAATCATATGGTTCACCAAATTGTTTGAATAGACCAGCAATGTCTTTGCAGTAACAAACACTGTCCTCCTTCGTTCTATAATGTTACCTTAACATCGGATGAAACAAATTTAAATTGTTGCATTCGAGAGGCGTGTAGTTCGGCCTTTTCCTTTGACAATTCCAAATCCCTTATCCAATCATTGAGTTGTGCTTGTGACAAAGAATTTCTTTCGTTTTCCGTTTGAAATTCAGTACAACATGATGCCGCGTAATCAGATACTATTGTTGACAATGAAACTGGAGCCGGAACTAAAGTTAAATTTGATTCTGGCAATGTCGCTTCTGTTGAAATTAGTTCTGGTAATGACACTGTAGATACGCTCGCATAGGTTACATTTCTGGACTTTCCAACCCCAAGTACTTTTGTAGTACAAATATAGCAGTCCGTTGAATGGCAAGTTGGTTCCCTCCACTTCATTGGTGTAATAAATTTCACACGTCGCCTTAATAGATAGTTTCAGAAATTAGTCAGCTATGCATTAAAAGGGAACAAATTCCTAATTTTTACAACGTACCTTTTTGTTCCGGTTTCCGAAGAAATCAATTCGACACGTGGTGCACACAGTGTTCGGTGTCCATGGTGTTTCATTGTTTTTAGGCTCAATTCCAAAACACTTATAGTATGTAACTTTCAAAGGGTTTGAAAACACACGTCTCCTACTTTTAACAAATAAATAGACCGCAGATGAAACAGAACATATCTGGATCATTTGTACACTCAAACTCTCCCGCCCTTTTATTCATTTTTTATTTTTAAATAAATGACGGGTTATAAACTGCAATTATAAACTGAACAGTATCCGGCGAGCCTTGCAGATATTATGAAGGAACAAGGCGCATGTACTCTTATTTATACTTAGATCCAGTAAAAATTCAAGCCTACCTAAACAAAAAGGTTCCCTAGTTCTACAAAGAAAATACTAACTGCCTCAAAAATATGCTCAACATATTAACAATATGCTAACAGCTTTTTGTATCTAATAACTTTTCAAAGTAAAACAGAGCTTAGAGGGGGAAAAAATATCTGCAAAAAAAAAAAAGTTTTCGAGATGCTTTCTCGCAAAGAACAAATTTTTTTATATTTTTACAAAAAAAATTTTAAAAATCCGTAATGATTGTTCACTATGTTTGAATCTGCAGGACCTAGCAAAACGTGTTGTATGTACTGATTATAGTAAATTTTATAAGCTTTCAAATTTTTCAAACCGTTTTCGAATAGCTCAATGTGTTCTTGAGATATACACGATTAAGTGGAGCCATCTTTTTTGTTTTTTGAAATAACGGTAAATCGTAAATATCTCAAAAACGGTACCATTCAAGTAAAAATAACTTTGATTTTCTTAATTAGGAGGTGATTTTACATAGGAATTTCACTATGGCGTCTCTGGTGCAGAAAAAAAGTTGGAATTTTTGATCCAGTGTGATTAATCCTATGCAAATTGACGCCTGCTTGCAAATTTTCATTGAAATATCTCATGTTCATGAAAGGTATAATAAGTTTATAAATATTTGAATTATTGTTGTTTAACTACATTATTTAATATTTTTTATGATACTAGCATTTTGTTTTAATTCCCAGTATTCGCTTAGTTATATCACCTTAAAGTTGGAGATATGCGGTGCATAAAATAAGCTGGGAGCCAATGTATATGTAAATGAACAGACCGTAAACACCAACAACAAAAATACACTGAAGCTAGAGCACGGGTTACGTACAATAACAATGTACAAAACAAAAAGTCACAATTTAACATAGACAGAATGTATTAAAAAAAATGTATGTTCATACACTCCTACATGTTGGTCGTCGTGTCGTGGCGAAGGGGCTTAAGTGTCGTATTGGTGTCTGATGGAGGAATTGGGAGGCGTCCAAGCGTCTATCTCTGTCTGACCATAAAATCATTCTATTTGGTGTAGAATGTGAAAGGGAGATAAGAAAACCCTATAGGAACCCGAAGCGAACTTCGTGGCGTCTATTTGACAAGATAGTCAGTAATAGGCTCAGTAGGAATAAAAAACCCATACAATCTAGCAACTACCTGAACGATCGAGTTAGGTATCTAGAGAAAAGCTTTCAGGTAGCCTTCAAAGTTGCCTGTCCAATATCCAGAAGCAAAAAGACCTTCCCACTATGAATATCAGGAGGGTCTTTAATGACTGCTACTCGAGGAAGAACTGCCAGGAGTATAGGATTGAGAGATTACAGAAAAGCAGTAACAACAGCGAAAACGAGATCCTGGTAGGAACACTGCGAGTCAATTGAGTCCACGAATGACTCAGCAAGGCTTGGGAAGATTCTCGCCAGGAGCCAATGCTATCCGTATATGGAACTCTATACCTAACCCCATCCGTAAAAGCCTAAGTAAAAGCAACTTTAAAAATGTTTTATATTCGTTTTTTAAGTAATTCGTTCTTGAAATAATTAATATAAGTAACTAATATAAACACAAAACTGAGTTTAGCTACTTTAGTTATGTACTCCCTATGAGCTAGTCAGCCATGTTATTCTAATTTTACAGCCATGTTATGTTATTTTATTTTTTGTTTGTTATTTTAATTTTACTCATTATTTATTTATTGTGAAATTTTTAATTAAACCAATCATTTTACACTACTTGTTACAATTCCTGTTGTTGTACTATAAAAGATCATACTGGATCTTACTGTACTAATATGTTGTCAATAAATACAAATACAAATACAAACAAGGGGGGCTGATTGGACATGGGCATGGTCATCAGCGGAAATCCTTGACATCCTAATAGGAGCTAACTTTCCGGATACTTCTGGAGAGCTGGAGCGGAGAGGAGGGGTTTCGCAACTGGAGGCACCGACCTCTTTGATAGACAAAATTTTAGGAGAAGACAGGGCAATTAACAGCTTCTCACCTTATAAATCAGCGGGAGTAGATGGAATACTTCCCATTATGCTGCAGAAGACTCAGGGATCTTTGGTTAAGGAACTGAAGGAGATCTTCGCAGCATGCACCATTCATAATCACATCCCGTCCACGTGGAAAGAAACAAGGGTGGTTTTCATTCCCAAATCTGGCAGAAGGGGCATGAGGTGGCCAAGGAATTTCTGCCGATAAGACTCACATCTTTTGTGTTAAAAACTTTCTAGAGGTTGTTAGATATCCATAAACGGGGGCTTCTTCAGGACACACACTTTTCGGAAGCGCAGCACACGTATCTAAGAGGGAAATCCACGGAGACCGCACTACATGAAGTGTGCGGATTGTCGAGAAGTCACTTTTATACAAAGAATTTCCTCTACCGGCGTTCGTTGATGTGGAAGGCGCCTTCGACAACGTGAGAGCCGACGCGATATCGGAAGCGCTCGTAAGGATGGGAGTGGAGGAGCCAATAAGAAACTGGATCACGTCCCTATTCCTTAACCGCGAAATATCAGCCGGGCTGGGGGGAGGAAAAGTTAGGAAGCAGATATGTAGATATGTAGGGCGGTTTGCTCTCACCTATCCTATGGCTCCTCACTATGAACGAAGTACTAATAAAACTCACCACAAGTGGGGCAAAAATCGTAGCATACGCCGCCGACGTGGCGATCCTAGTGTCGGGGCCCTTCCCTTCCGTGATGAGCGAGATCATGGAAAGAACGTTGGCAAGACTAAGCAGGTGGGCACATGATTGTGGCCTCTGGCTGAATCCAGAGAAGACGGATTTACTACTCTTCACGAGTAAGTACAAGCCGCCTACTTTCGAACTACCGAAATGAAATGGCCAGCGGCTATCCCTATCTACTAGCACTAAATATCTCATAATTGACTGTAAGCTAAACTGGAAAGCGTGCAATGAGGAGCTGGTGCGGAAGGCCTGTGTCGCTTATGTGCTTGTAAATCAATGTTTGGTAAAAAATGGATTCTAAGGCCAATTATGGTGCAATGGTTGTATCAGGCGGTGGTGCTGCCGGTGCTGACCTATGCATCTCTAATATGGTGGGAAGCTCTCCGGAAGAACTCCAACCATATCAGCCTACACAAGGTACAGCGGGCGGCATGTGTTGGTGCCACTGGAGCTTTGCGCACTTGTCCCACTGCGGCCTTGGATACGATTCTGAACCTTCTTCCAATAGACTTGCATATACTGAATACATCGGAGCAAACCGCACTCAGACTCAGGGAGTCCGGGTGCTGGAGGGATACTCAGCAGGGCCGCAGTAGCATTCTTAACCATCTTCCAGCTGGCACTATAAAAACCAGAACCCACTTTTATCCTCAATTCTAAGTTGACAGAGGCGTCCAAATCTACACCGATGGGTCCAACGGGTGGGGGCCGGCGTCTTTTCGAAGTGCCTAGACATTGCCGTATCATTCAGACCTCCATTGCATTGCAATGTGTTCCAAGCTGAGGTTCTTGCGATCTTGGAGGCCGGCAGGTCAGTCAGGGACCTCAACACAACTGGTAAAGACAGCCAAGCAGCAATAAGAGCAATAGCAGTACCACATACTAGTTCGAACGTGGTGCACGCATGTAAGCAGATCTTGGCTGCACTAACTAACCTTGAGCTATCCATTACCTGGGTTCCGGGTCATAGAGGTATCGAAGATAATGAGAAAGCCGATGAGCTGGCGCGCAGTGGCTTATCGGAGGGTGATGAGGAAGATTGATTGCATGATAGATATAGGGGAACTCTTAGCATTAGCCAAGGGAAACATCCAAAAGTATTACCGGATAAAGCACAGCTGAGATGGAGTAACACCACTAGTTGTGGAATATCAAGATCCATCTGGCCAGACTATAGCGAAAAGAGGACGAGAAGTCTTCTAAGCAGGTCTAACTTATAGCAGTCTTCACAGGTCACTGGGCGATAGGCACTCATGCGGAAGAGATGGGAGCTCAGCACCGTGATCACTGTAGAAGCTGCGAGACATCGATGCCGAAGAGACCGTTGAGCATTTCCTGTGTGGTTGCCCGGCTCTAGCCGGAATGCGATTGAAACCCTTTTTGAGCCCCTTCTTGGGAAACATGGATCGTATATCCGAGATAGGGATTCGAAATATCCTCGAGTTTATCAACAACTCTGGTTGGTTGTAATAGTTATCCATACTAAATAAGTAGGTTTAAACTAGTATTTTATGGCACCAAAACGGCTTCTAAAAGCTACTTCGGTCGGCCGAGAAATCACGGTGTGAGTTGAAGTCGCCTAGGATTAGGCGATTATCCCTCATTAGCAACGCACAGAAGAAGTTCATCCCAAGCGCTGTATAAACACCTCGCTCTAGGGCATAGTTGAGACACACTAAGCGCATAATGACTGTTTTTGTGCTTGACACCTTACCACCTTACATATTCTCAGCTATACAGAGCTAACAGAAAAATTGTCAAACCATTTTAAGAAAGAGTTTCATGTTATCGGCGCACGCTACTATTTTAATCGATGTAATATGAAGCCAAATCAACGCTACAAAGAGTGGGTCGCTGACTTGCGAGGTTTAGCAAGAGAATGACCTTTTCTTTGCAAAGGCACTAACTGCACTCATGAACATGTAGATGAAATGAGACGTGGTAGTTCTGCATACTCCGCACGACCCCGTCCGAGCTGCTGCGTTGCAAAAACTCCAGCCAACGTTAGCCGAAGTTCTTCTTGTAGCAGAATCATACGAGAGCACCACTACAGTAGTCCAATCCCTAAAGGAGAATAAAGAGAACTAGTATATCCCGTGGTCGAAATTCGACCATCTTAAATTAGTTTAACTTATTAAATCCTCTGTTCGCATTTATCTCCAGTACCTAATGTCAAGAAATATTGCAGTTATTGATGGTGGCTCTCATAAAAGCTGGTTTACTCTGAAGACGGGTAATTTGACAACTAACTAAAACAAATCCGTCCATTGAAGACCAGTAATCATTAATAGGCGATGGCAAAAACGGTACTAGCAATGTTTGAAAGTCCACCATCAGACCCACCACTCCTTTCATATTCCGTCAATATTTCAATAAACAAAATTAAATTTCATGGACATATACCAAAAACATAGTTAGACTTATAATATATATAATGGTTACCGATTGAGCGACGTAAGCTCTAATTATTTTTTTCGTTTATCTCAAAGCCACAGATGATCATGAGTTATGTCCACCGTTTAGACATGGTTGCCATATTGTAATTTTTTGTTTTTAGTATACAGACAGTATTTTTTGTAATCCATTTACTGGGAGCATATTACAAATTCAGTTTAGCAAATCCGACCCAACGACGCTCTTACCTACTTTGACTCTGCTTTCTTTTCACTTCAACTTTTGAATTATAAGGTGGTCATGGGTGCTTTGGAATCCCATTTTATTATTGGAGTTTTATGAACAGTAAAAGTTTGCATTTAAATATAAACACACAGCTTTTTCAGCAGTTTAGGATGCATGTAAATACCCGGCCGAAAATAGCGGTCGCGAATGACTTCGAATCTCATTTTCATTAAAGAATTTTATCTAATATAGAAATATGATTGCGTTTTTAAGAAAAATAAAAATAAATAAAAAAATAAAAACAAAACTTTTGTCGTATTTTCCAGAAAAATGGTATCTTTGAACTATTGTTTGCAGCAAAACATGCGAGATATTTTGAAAACAAATGTTTTAGGATGCATCTAAAGAACTAATAGTACTATGTGTTATTGTAAATTTTAGTAATTTCTCTACAAAAAAAAATTGTCAATATGAAAAAGGAAAAAATTGTGTTTTTTTTGGGTATAAAGACAGTTTTCTCAATTTTTCCTTTAGTTGTGGATTTTTTGAAGCCCGTATAGGGGGAGATATTACAACTTCAACATGTGATGGTTTTCTTGTTTTTTTCGTCAACTTCAACTCAGAAATATTAGTTATATATATTAAAATGATAGATATATTTCTTAAAAAATATAAATTTATAAATTGAAATAATTTTTTTTAGCTTTTTTTTAAAAAATTTGATTTTTTCACTCCAAGATAGAGGTGATAAACAGAAAAATATTGAACTATTGGGTTACAAATATGATAAATGTAAAAAAAATATTATGATAAAAAGTTTTCATATGTTTCAAGGCAAATTCAATTTAGTAAAAACAAAAAAATAAACTTAACCTGCCCTGAACCCCTGCTTGAGCCTGCGAACGCACGCATCATAGCCGGCACGCTTACCACCTGCGCCACTGCTGTATGTACAGTAAAATAGTCAGATACTGTAGTTAACAGCTTTGGCTTTTGGTGAAAACTTTTATGAATTATTACAAATTAATGAAGCATTTTTTGTTAAATATAATATGCTTATGCAAAGCTCCTGGCCCATGAAAAGATATCAAAATATATAATAATTGTGCATGTGTTTATGAGATACACTCTGGCAATTGATTGTATGTAAAAAATGTTAGCCTATTAATACATAGTTAATGGTTTCTGATTAAGCGACATAAGCTGTAATTATTTCTTTCGTTTATTTCATTTGCGTTGCATGCGATTGTAATTCGCAATCTTAAAGCCACAGATGCTCATGAGTTATGTCCACCGTTTCGACATGGTTGCCATATTGTAATTTTTTGTTTTTAGTATACAGACAGTATTTTTTGTAATCCATTTACTGGGAGCATATTACAAATTCAGTTTAGCAAACCCGACTCAACGACGCTCTTACCTACTTTGACTCCTCTTTCTTTTTACTTAAAATTGTGAATTATAAGATGATCATGGGTGCTTTGAAATCCCTTTTTATTATTGGAGTTTTATGAACAGTAAAAGTTTACATTTAAATATTAACACACAGCTTATTCAGGATTTTAGGATGCATATAAATACCCGGCCGAAAATAGTGGTCGGGAATGACTTCGAATCTCAGTTTCATTATAGAATTTTGCAAAAAATAGATGTTTGATTGCGTTTTTAAGAAAAATAAAAATAAATAAAAAAATAAAAACAAAGCTTTTGTCGTATTTTCCAGAAAAATGGTACCTTTGAACTATTTTTTGCAGCAAAACATGCGAGATATTTTTAAAACAAATGTTTTAGGATGCATCTAAGGAACTAACCGAAAATAGTGACCATGAATACCTTCGAGTCTCATTTTTATTATAGAATTTTGCAAAAAATAGAAGTTTAATTGCGTTTTTAAAAAAGAATGAAACGTTTGAATTACATGAATAGCAGAGACTATTAATAATCTAGTTCTACTCAAAAATAAAACTCTCCATTTAAAAATTGTATTCAATATTCCATTATTATATATCCAATAACGCCCTTATTGAAACAAATTCTAAGACAGAACATTTTTAAAAATTTTTTGAAATTGGGTAATCTTCCAATCAGCAGTCAATATGTTGAAAACAAATTAAAATTTTTTGCCAAGATTTTGGTGAGAATTTGCGTAAAGGATGGCAACGCTCGGTCAAAATGAAATTGGACAGACGCGCCGACGAAAGTGTATACTTTACTCAATTTGTTAATGTTAGAGCAAATGGAATACGCTCAATGTGAGAATGAAAACACTTTACCGTTAGGGTTTTGCTACTGTTGGCTACCCCTGTCTTTCATTTCATTTACATACATATATACATACGTTCAAATATTTTTGCTATACAATATTGCTAACGGGCATATGCACATACTAAGTTGTTTTTGTTTGATATTTTATTTGCCCATACTGCTGTATTAACGTCGTTTACTCCAACTAGAAATCGAAGTACATACTTTCAGCTGTTCATTTCTTTAGTGTCACCGTTTCTCTTGTTTATTGTTTTTGTAAGCTGCAGTGCATTCTTCCACCTTCCAGCCGTGTACGGTAAATGCAAATCGAATGACCGTTTGCTAATAATTGCATAAATAGGCGCTTTGACAAACGTTGTCATTTTAGTCACCGATTAGCCAGCCAGGAAGTGGAAGGACGTACTGCGGTAAGTGTTTAAAATTATGAAAATTAAATGTGCATATTTGAACTTGTGAATTTTTTAGAAATAAACGATTGCTTCATAATAAACGACAATTGAAAGCTGTTAAATTCGCTCCACTATATCGGTGACAACTTTATTTCGCAGCCTAATATTTATTAGCGTTTGCCGGTGCCATATTGCCAAATTTAGAAGATTTGTCATACATTTTGGACATTGATACACAGGTAGCTCGGGATGCTGCCAGCTGTAAACGCATTTTATAATCAATTACTTGACGTTAATTTTCATTGAAGTTGCCGAGTTCCTAAGTGTTAATGTTACTGCTGCCATTGAACCACACACCTGCATTTCCGCCAAAGCTTGGACTGCTACCAAATATAATTGGTGTTACCGGCGCTAATAAATTAAGCATTATATTTTATTTGTTTATTTGCTGCGGCAGCATTAAATACTATTTGCAGCAAATAATTTTCGTGTTTTGTGTATTTTTATTGCCTTACTTTAATGTTTAGGTCACCTCGCCGTCCCTCGTCAGCCAATTCGCCAGGCATGGAAGCTAACAATGTAACTAACACAGCTACATCAAGGGCCAGCCAGGCCACCGAAACACCTACCACCACCGCCAGTAACATCAACTCGCCCGCCGCTCCAATTGCCAGCGGAGTCACTACTCGATTTTCAGCAGCCGCCATAGCTGCGCGTCAAGACTTGCCACTTTAGAGAGCAGTTTGTCGGCAGCACAGGTGGTAATAAGGGAGCATGAAACGCGTAGTGAAGAGCTTAACGCGAATATACCAATCACATCAAGGGCATCCAATAATGTCGCCTGGGTACCAGTCTCGCAGCCAGCAAACCCACCTAGTACACAGCCAACAACCGCACAGTCACAATCGTCAGGGTCACAATCGCCAATTTCGTCTATTGGTACAACCCAGTTGCAGCAATTAGCTGAAACCATGAATTACACTGTCTTACAATGATTTTGCACCAAAGCTGATATATTTTTTTTCGTGCTCAAAGCATCGAAAAACATAGAAAAATGTGAAAAAAGGGGGGGTAAACCGGACAAATTCTGAGTTATTTCAATTTGACTGTTTTTTGAAAAATTTGCTAAATTTATCCCTGTTTTCTCACATTCAAACCTAATTATCTTCTTTGGTACATCTGCTATATCAACAATATTTACTTTTCTTCAAAAGCGAAGATTTTGCGCAAATTTATGCTATCGCTCACTTTTTTTGACTTCCCCATTTAAAAGATATCGTCGAAAATGTCAACAATCATTTTCGTTATATATATCGAACTTTGACGTCAGAAATCTATAGAACCGCTTAAGACACGACCAATTTTTTCCCTCCTATCTTGTAGGAAATTTTATAGCAAAAATTTCGGTATATGTAGATCTTGAAAAATATGCAAACTAATTGTCAATTTCGGCCTTTACAAAAAAAGGGCAAGTTCATAAAAAATGAGAGTTTTTTCTAAAATACAGTTTTATTGTCTTTTCACGTAGTATAACTTCGTTTCTTTCAAAATTCATAATATTTTCATATTTTAATCAAAAACCCCCACTCACTGAATGAATTTTGCAATGTAAGTCTAGGACTGGACACAACCATTTATTTGTTTACTAAAATCAGCTATCAGCCTATTAACATCTCTCATTTTTGAAGTGCCAAAATCGAGTATTGGCGAAACCCAAGAAAGTTAAATACAAAGTTAAATAAAAACAAGTAAGGAAAGGGCTGTCTTCGGCTGTGCCGAAGGCTTTATACCTTTCATGAATGCCAAAGCACACTTATCGGAACAATCGATTGTATGGGAGCTATACCTTATGTTCGTCCGATCTGGCTGATTTTGCTTACATATGTTACATATATAATATGTAGCAAACGTGCAAAATTTTACGTTCCTAGCTTCTTAACTGCAAAATTGATAGCCCAAAACCCCTATATGTCATGTTGGTCTGATCTGAGTTATTTTCACTACACACGTTACAAATACAATATGTACTAAACTTGCAAAATTTTACGTTCCTAGCTTTCGAATTGCAAGAGTTATAGACCAAGACCCATTTATCGGAACAATCGATTGTATGGGAGCTATGCCTTGTATCGGTCCGATCTTGCTGGTTCCGACAAATGATTAATCCTAAGCAAAATGGCGACTGCTTGCAAAATTTCATCGAGATATCTCTAAAACTGAGGGACTAGTTTGCGTTCAAACAGACGGACGGACGGACGAACGGACGGACAGACGGACATGGCTAAATCAACTCGCCTTATCGCCCTGATCATTTCGGTATACTTAATAGTGGGTCTATCTCTTCTTCTTCTCATACTTACAAACATCGGACCAAAGTTATAATACCATTTCATGTTCATGCACTGTCAGAAAATGACAAGGAGTAAAAGCGCAAATCGAAATCTAAGATACACTTTCAGGAAATGTCGGAGTAATATAAAGCATGTATGATTTGATCAAATAACTTGTGATAAAAAGAATACGAAGTTATACTACGTGAAAAGACAATAAAACTGTATTTTAGAAAAAATTCTCATTTTTTCTGAACTTGCCCTTTTTTGCCTATTTTTCAAGATCTATATATACCGAAATTTTTGCTATAAAATTTCCTACAAGTTAGGAGGGAAAAAATTGGTCGTGTCTTAAGCGGTTCTATAGATTTCTGACGTGAAAGTTCGGTATATATAACGAAAATGAGGTTTTCGTTAAATTTGATTGTTGACATTTTCGACGATATCTTTTAAATGGGGAAGTCAAAAAAAGTGAGCGATAGCATAAAATTTGAGCAAAATCTTCCCTTTTGAAGAAAAGTAAAGGTTGTTGATATAGCAGATGTACCAAAGAAGATAATTAGGTTTGAATGTGAGAAAACAGGGATACATTTTGCAAATTTTTCAAAAAACAGTCAAATTGAAATAACTCAGAATTTCTCCGGTACCCCCCACTTTTTTCACATTTTTCTTTGTTTTTCGATGCTTTGAGGAGGAAGAGAAATATCTCCGCTTTGGTGCAAAAAATTTTTAAAATTTTGTAAGACAGTGTTATCTGCCACTCTATATAAGTAGTACTGCTGCCGCCAATACACCAACAGTCGTTTATAATGCGATGTACCAGTCAGCCATACCACCAACAAATACTATGTCAGGCAGCTCCGTCACAGGTTCAGTTCCCAATTTCGCGCATATGGGTCCAGGAGCCACACCATTCTCGAGTTTGCCAAGGAAAATGCAAATGCTGGAAGCCTGAAGATTGGCCAATATTCTACACGGCTTTCACAGAATCCACTGCTACGTATGGGTATAACAGCTTCGAAAATAATCAGCGTTTGCAGAAAAGCCTAAAAGGAGATGCACGCGAAGCTGTTAAATCACTGCTGATACACCCCAACAACGTCAGCAATATCATTGAACAGCTGAAATTTAGGTTTGGTCGCCCGGAACAATTGATTCGTAGCCAGCTATCACAGGTGAGAGAAATTGCGCCAATTTGGGAGCACGCAATGGCCAAAATAATACCGTTCGCAACTAAGGTTAGTAACATTTGTGTTTTTTTTTGCAATCGGCTCATGGTGGTGAGTTGCACTTGGCCAATCCTACATTGCTTGACGAGCTGGTCTCGAAATTGCCTGTTAGCAAGCGTATTGAGTGGGCTAGTTTTTCAGCATCTCTGCAGCCATATGCCAACGTGAAACATTATTGTGATTGGCTAGTAAAATTGGCCAACGTTATTTGCACCGTCTGTGCTGAAAACCAACCTAAAGAGTCTAGACACCATACCGTTTTACACGCAGCTGAGCCACAGCGAACGTTGAGATGCCCCATATGTGAAGGTCAGCATAAGCCTGTTTCGTGCGCGCGCTTTCTTCAATTTTTAGTTCCGAATAGGTGGGCAAAGGTATGGTTTTCTCTTGTCTTAATTTAGGTCATGGTACACGTAATTGTCAGCGCCGCAAGCTGTGTGATATTGAAGGTTGCCGAAGGATACATCACCAGCTCCTGCATGAAGCCATGGGTAGTACCAACAACTCGCCGAACCAGCTTACTTTATCACATGCACGCACTAGGCCCAATTATGGACATACACGTACGTTAAACAGGCCAACAACAACGCAATCGACATCTCGAGTTCAGCAAGAAGCAGGGCCAGCAGTTTTAAGTTGTAGCGCCGCCAACAGCAAACTTTTGTTCCGCATTCTCCCAGTCACCTTGTATGGCAATCAAGGACACATCGAAACATATAAACTCCTGGATGAAGGGTCGTCTATAACGATGATCGACAAGTGCCTCATTCGCGACTTGGGTATTCATGGAAAACAGCAGTGTTTAAACGTCAAATGGTTTGGTGGGCGTGCAGTGCAAGAGGGAACAGTTGTGGTCGATTTATGTATCAGTGGTGCCGGAATGGAACAACAACACACACTTCGTAGTGTGTATGCAGTAAGCAACTTAGAACTTCCCTTGAAAAGCGGGAGCAAGGTAGATTTGAAATCCGACGTCAAATGCATAAGCAAATTGCCGATACAGCCGTATACTGAGGTAAGACCCAAGTTGCTCATTGGCCTTGATCATTGTCATTTAAGTTTGCCGTCGGCAACTATGAGGCTAAATCAGAAGGGTCTTTTCGTTGCCAAAACAGAGTTGGGGTGGGCGGTGTTTGGACCAACGACCACTTCATCGACGTTGCCGTCAACTTGTTTCAATATCAACAGCCAATCCGATCAATTGTTGCTTATTCAACCTAAAGATAGATGTGCTCAGCGGTTCCTTTGGCGTGGTGGTGATCCAACAAAAAACCAGAGGTTTACGAGATGTGCGTGATGACGTTTGGGACGCGTTGGAGCACCAAAGTGAAGACACAATCACGAAACATGCGGTGGAAGCAATTTTGGATCACCACTACGTCGATGACTTCGTCGACAGTTTTAATTCTGCAACGGAAGCTCTTGCGGTATCCAAGCAAGTGCGAGACATTCACAAGGATGCAGGTTTTGATCTACGCAATTTTGCATCCAGTTCGTCGAAAGTAGTATGTGCACTTGGTTGAACGCGTCCTTGGTCTCTTTTGGAATCCATTTTCAGATTGTTTTGGTTTCAAGTTGAAGTTCCATAATGTTGATGCAGCTGTAGCGGATGGAATTAGGCGTCCTACGAAGAGAGAAATGTTAAGCGTCGTTATGTCTGTCTTCGACCCGTTGGGATTCTTAAGCAACTTCGTTATAGGGGCCAAGCTAATTATGCGTGAAGTATGGAAACATGACGTTGGCTGGGATGAGCGGCTGCCAAACGACATCAACGCTGCATGGGAGCTATGGCGTAAACAAATACCGGCGGTATTAGAATATGCAATTCCTCGTTTTTATTTTGGCAACGGTGCACCTCAAAAATTACAACTCCACGTATTTGTCGATGCCAGTGAACATGCATTTGCCGCTGTTGCATATTGGCGGTCTTGCAACGACTTAGGGGAAATCGAAGTGACTTTCATATGTGCAAAGTCGAAATGCGCACCAATGAAGACGTTGACGATACCACGGCTTGAGCTACAGGCAGCTGTTTTAGGCACTCGCCTCATGCAGTGTATACGTGCCGAGCACTCCATTAACATCGAAAGCTGTATCCTGTGGAGTGACTCGAAAACAGTTATCAAATGGATTCAAAGTGAACATCGTCGTTACAAGCCGTTTGTACACCATAGGGTGGAGATGGATCCCCACGTTTACAAAACTTCTAGTATTGCATTATCACATTGCCATGTGTCATCACAATTTGGAAGCCACGAATTGCAACATTCGCCGTAGTTACTGGATACCACGCCTACGAAGCCTGCTCCGCAGCGTCATTGTCACCTGTGCCCTATGTCGCTTGAGCAAAGCAACCCCGGTCGCCCCATTGATGGGACATCTGCCTGCAGATAGGCTTACACCGTACGTTCGGCCGTTTAGTTATACCGGCCTCGACTACTTTGGCCCAGTGACCGTCACCGTCAGGCGCAGCACTGAAAAGAGATGGGTGGCACTCTTTACCTGTTTGAGTGTTCGAGCTGTGCACTTGGAGTTAGCGCATGATTTAAGCACGGATGCATGCATTATTGCCATACGAAATTTCATCAATAGAAGAGGTGTGCGCATACGCATCAGATCCGACAATGGTAAAAATTTCGTGGGGACTGATCGAGAAGCAAAGAGATTTACCGAAGTGTTTGACTGCGTTCGTATACAAAGCGAGTTGTCCCAGAAAGGCGTAGAATGGGTGTTCAACTCACCGTTCAATCCAGCAGAGGGTGGCGCGTGGGAAAGAATGGTGCACTGCGTCAAGCGGGTGTTGCGTAACACGCTGAAAGAGGTATCACCAAGGGAACATACGCTGCACAGCTTTCTCATCGAAGCGGAAAACGTAGTCAATTCCAGGCCACTCATTTACCGGTAAGCGTCGATCAAGCACAACCACTAACCCCAAATGATTTTTTGCTAGGAGCAGCGAACACGGCACATACGCCTATTGCGCACATCGATTTTGAAAAAACAACCGTATTACGGCAACAATGGCATGTGACGCGGCAATTAAGAGACCACTTTTGGCGGGGATGGATACTTGAGTATCTCCCCACCTTGACTCGTCGGGTAAAATGGTGCCAACGCAAGAAGCCAGTACAAGTAGGCGATTTGGTGTTTATTTGCGACCCTAACATTCAGCGAAGAGATTGTTGTCGCGGCAAAATTGAGCGGGTGTTCCCTGGGCCTGATGGAGTAATACGAAGAGCAGACATAGGAACTTCCGGCGGTGTGAAACGACGTGCAGTATCCAAACTGGCTGTGTTAGACGTTGATGGTGGTGAATCGTGCTGATTCACGGGGGCGGGGATGTTGGCTACCCCTGACTTTCATTTCATTTACATACATATATACATACGTTCAAATATTTTTGCTATACAATATTGCTAACGGGCATATGCACATACTAAGTTGTTTTTGTTTGATATTTTATTTGCCCATACTGCTGTATTAACGTCGTTTACTCCAACTAGAAATCGAAGTACATACTTTCAGCTGTCCATTTATTTGCATATTTTCTTTGTCTTCTTTAGTGTCGCCGTTTCGCTTGTTTATTGTTTTTGTAAGCTGCAGTGCATTCTTCCACCTTCCAGCCCTGTACGGTAAATGCAAATCGAATGACCGTTTGCTAATAATTGCATAAATAGGCGCTTTGACAAACGTTGTCATTTTAGTCACCGATTAGCCAGCCAGGAAGTGGAAGGACGTACTGCGGTAAGTGTTTAAAATTTGTAAATTAAATGTGCATATTTGAACTTGTGAACTTTTTAGAAATAAACGATTGCTTCATAATAAACGACAATTGAAAGCTGTTAAATTCGCTCCACTATATCGGTGACAGCTACATATACATATTTTTTATTAAGAATTAATTTGGCGTTTATTTTGAAGTTCTCAATATGAACCGGCCTATTTCCATGTTGGATTTTTTAGGGTTTTTGCCCAACAATTTAGATATACAGTAGAATATCGAAAAAGTTCACCAAAAGGTCCCAAGGGTATTTTACTTTTCCGAAATATTTACTTTTCCAAAGGTTTCCCAAATTTGAAAAAAAAAAATACGGTAATGAACATAATTTTAGTGATATAATTCATTATATTTATTTGCATGACTTCCTTTTAGTCATTTAGATTTAATTAGTACTGTTGTACAGAATTAACATACATAAATACATCTAAGTATGAGAGCGTTCATGACCAACTATATATATGCCCGTAACACCGCCAACAATATTTTACATAATAATGCGGGGAAGACATAGCAAAGAGTGGAATACCCGCGCTTGTTTTTCTTACCAAACCAACGGTTGGATTAAAAAAAAAGAATAAGCTCGAAGAAGCCAACCAATACTTAACTTTTTGGAGCGCTACGTTGACTCTCAAAGTTGGTTAACTTAACCGAAAGTTTTACTTAATGAGAGTTAACTTTTGCGAGATAAGTACATTTTATATTGACCTTCATATCATTTCAATAATTTTTTGTGATATATACATATATAGCTATATGTATTTATTAAAGCTGTGCATATAACTTTACCCTTAGTCTTATATCAATTAGAAAAAAGCAAATTCCTTAAAAAAATGCATAAAACTATGTAAGTACATATTGTGTTATGGTTACCCTAAGTCCTATATCAATTAAGAAAACCAGATTCCTTAAAAATGCATAAAAATACATATATCTATAAGTATGTACTGTATGTGTTATGATAAATTTTAGTAATTGCCCTGCAAAAAAAAAATTGTCAATATGAAAAAAGGAAAAAAAATTGTATGTCCGAAGCTGGGCTCGAACCATGGAACGCACGCGTCCCACCCATTACAGATGCGATATTGGTACACATAAATGTGGGATTTCACCCAGCCGATATATTTAATAATTTGTCACAGGCGCTCGTTGGCGTAGCTAAGATAATTAAGATTGATCGATTAGTGTCACAGGCACTTAATTTTAGTGCTTACAAAAAGATTGATATATTACTGCGTTGGCGGTCGGCAATGCACTAGTATTTTAACAGATCCGTTAGCTCAAATAGACCATCGTTTTCATGATTTACTTTGTTTCGTTGTTTCGTTAGGGTTGCAATTTCAGGGGAGCTAGCACCGGCGGTTGGTGCTGCCACCCGATCTTACATTCGGCCCTCCTGATGGATCATTCGGCTGATGCACCAGGAGACGGGATCCCAGGCTCCCATTTTTTCATATGTTCGGCGACCGTTATCGTGCTACCCGGACCCTCGTGGTCCCCCACCTTGTAGACCTCGTATCTATCGTGGTTCAGGACTCTGACGACCTTGTAAGGACCCAAAAACTTTCCCCTCAACTTTAACCCTGCCCCGTATTGCATGCGCTTAATGGCGACTAATTCGTTTACCCGTTACTTAGCCCCCTCTCTCCGATTTTTATCAAACGACCAACGGTTCTCTTGCTGTATTTTAATGATGCTCTCTGGAGCCCTCTTGTCAGTTTCTTCACGTTCAACGTCCAATTCTTTATGGGGGCCTCTTCCAGAAGCTGATGCAGCTCGGGGGCGACACTAACCCTCATATCGACTCCGGTCATAAGCCTAAACGGCGATACTGCCGTACTACGAGGTGGTGTGCTATTTATGGTCTGCTGGACTCTCTCCAGGTGCTTGTACCACTGACTAGGATTCCCCGCACACAACTTCGTCAGCATAAGTACGATTATCTTGTTGATGCGTTCCACTTGTCCATTTCCGCGAGGGACACCGGTGGCTATCAACAGATGTTGTATCCCCTCTCGTAAACGTAAACGCTGACCCACTATCATATATGATGCGTTTAGGGTTTCCGACAAATGACAAATTCAGCCGTCGTACTTCTCGACGCATAGAGCCACACGAACTTCGAGAAAGCGTCTATGAAAACAAAGACGTAGGTATAATGCTTCGACGTCAGTTCCATCGGTCCAAGATGATCAACGTGGTAAGTCCCCAGGGGTCTATCCTCCTTATCAATCGGTGTCAAGAACCCCTCCTTTTTCCCCGATTTGGACTCTGCGACTATGCACTCGACACAACTCTTCACGATTTTGGACGAATTGGTGGGCAACTCTGCCACATAGAAAGTCCTTTCGACACCTTCCTGCGTGCGCTTAGCAGAGAAATGACCTTCATTATGAGCGATTCTAATTACTTCGTCCTCCATTGCCGTGGGTACAACAATAAGCTCCTTAATGGAATCTTTATGAAGCACCCCGTGCTGAACGTAGAAGTCCTCGTAGTCGCCACTTTCCAAGATTTCCGTAACCGCTTTAGTCCAAGGGTCCATCAGCTGCGCTTGCTGTAGTCGGTGTTGCAACGAGTCCTCCAACTTCAGGCAAGAAACTCGGCTCAACGCACCGACGTGTCTCATCTTGCTACCATTCCGGTGCTCCATCTCGTAGTCAAAGTCCTGCAAGAAAAACGCCCAAAGAGATACTCTTAGTGGAATATCTTGCTTGCGCATCATCATAGCGAATGCATTACAGTCGATTATTATTGTGAACTTTAACCCCAGTAGATAAACCCGCCCTTTTTTAAGAGCCCCGACTATCGCTAGCACCAACTTTTACGTCTCATGGAATCAGAAGGCCATCTATTGATCGCGTATGCTGATGACATCTGCGTCATTGTAAGGGGAAAATTCCCGCAAACCCTCTGTAATTTAATGGAAGGGGCACTATCCACAATATCACCCTGGGCCATGAGCTCTGGCCTGGAAGTGAACCCTGATAAAACCGAGTTAGTTCTCTTTTCGAGGAGATACAAGATACCAAACATAATACCACCAAGAATCGGGGATACGTCTCTAATTCTGAGTTATAAGGTCAAGTACTTGGGGGTTATTCTAGATAGAAAACTGCTCTGGAATGACAACTTAATGGATCGATCCAGAAAGGCAGCTGCGGCGCTTTTCTCCTGCAAGAGGGCAATTGGTGCATCCTGGGGGTTCTCCCCTAAGGTGGTTCACTGGGGCTTTACGGCCATTGTACGCCCGATTCTCCTATATGGCGTTTTGGTCTGGTGGCCTGCACTGGCCAAAAGCACCTATCTTAAAATGCTGCAAAAAGTGCAAAGAAGTTCGGAGCTATGTATAACAGGGGCCCTCTGTTCTACTCCCACCGAAGCACTTAACACAATACTTTACCTACCACCCCTTGACCTTGTGGCGAGGGAGGCATCTGTTATCTCGGCTCTACGTATACGGGAAACGGGTATCTGGTCAAATGGAACTTGTGGGCATGCCACCATGATGGGTGCATGCGCCTCTGTCCCAACACCAGCTTTCACTGACTACTGCACATCAAGGAATGTATTCCTTAAGAACTACACAGTGTTAATACCAACGCGACAAGACTGGGATAGTAGGCAGCATCTTGTCTCGAACGCTGTAAACATTTTTACCGATGGCTCTAAGCTTGACGGGAAGGTTGGAGCGGGCATCTTTTCACCGGATCTGGGTCTAGAGGTCTCATCATCTTCTTCATTTTCTCAGACAGCCAGACCGCACTTAAGGCCCTGGGCTCATTCGTCGACAACTCAAAGTCACTCACTGAATGCCGCAGATCTCTTAACGAGATGGCTCAGCACTTCAGTATCAACCTTATATGGGTACCTGGTCACAGGGATATTGAGGGTAACTGCAGAGCGGACGAGCGGGCCAGAAGAGGTACCGCCGACCACATCCTTTCCGGAAATGACTCGGTAGGTATGCCTATGGCCTCCTTCAAGCTCCGTGTGAGCACGAGCACTATAAGATCTGCAAACGAAAGATGGTCGGCAATCTCAACTTGCGAGACATCCAGGCTAACCTGGCCACATATGACAGAGGGCGCACTACGGAGTTTCTTACCCTAAACAAACCTACGGTAGCATCACTTATAAGGGTTCTAACGGGGCACTGCCTAATTGACACTCACGGTATCAGATTGAGAGTATCGACTACTGTCGCAGTTGTAGATGTATCGAGGAGGAGGAGAGTGTCCAGCACCTCCTTCGCCAGTGTTCAGAAGTGGTTCAATCATCATCATGTATAGGCGAGGAAGGGACTCTCTTGTTTTCGAGTCCGTATAGGGTATCACAACGGGCCCACTGGTGGCCTAAGTGTCGGGCCGTAACCTTGGGTTTCGGTCTAACCCTCGTAACGTAACCTAACCTAACGTATCGCTAGCACCTCCAGCTCATACGAGTGATATTTTTCTTCGGTCTCTGTCGCCTTCCTGCTCATATACTCTATGGGATAGAGCTGCTGGTCATCTACGTCCTTTTGTAGAAGGACGGCTCCATACCCATACATCAACGCGTCCGTGTGTACCTCGGTGACTGCTTTAGGGTTATATAACCGCAATACCGGCGCCTTAACCAATACGGCCTTCAGTCGCTGGAAAGCCAAGAGCTTTCATGGTGAATGGTATGTCGCGTCTCAGCAGATCCGACGGTGGCTTAGCGCCAACTGCGTATCCTGCGTCTAAATATGATGTGAGACCCCGAAAGCGCCGCACGGCTTTACGATCGGTTGGCACAGGGAAGTTTTCGACGGCCCTTGTCTTGGCTTCACTGGGTCCTCCATTTATGATATACCCTAAAAAGTCAACGGACTGTTGTAGGAATTGGCACTTCTCCCATTTAAACCGTAAATTATACTCCTCCGCCCTATCCAACACCATCTTCAGCTTCTGGACTCCCTCATCTACATCCTTAGTGGGAATGATGAGATCGTCCATGTATGTCACCACAGTGCCATTTTGTATCAAATCACGGAAAACGGCAAATATAAAACGGGAGAACACCGCTGGAGAATTTGATATCCCGAAGGGTACGAACAAAAACTCGTACTAGTCATTTTGTGTGATAAATGAGGTAAACTTCCGGGAACTCTGCTCGGCTGGTATGTGGAAGAATCCATTCACGCGATCCAGTGTGGTGAAAACTTTAGCCGCGTACAACCTTTCAACTACGATGTCGATCAGCACCAAAATCTTCATCTCCACTGGAGATCTCTGCATCTTCCTCGGCTTATAGTTGTACACAAAACTCTTTACCACGTTCCCTTCCTCCCAGCTGAGATGCCACAACTCCATCTCGCTCTAGTTATCCTCACCGCAACTGCCACACACAACTCTTTGAATTCACCTAGAAAATCAGATCCGGCGGTAGTGGCCTCCACTGATGTACTTTCCGTCTTTTCTTCCTTCTGCGACTTTGCCCTAAACTCCACTGAGCCCTCGCTGACAACTAGGGTCACCTGCTTGAGAATGTCGTTACCGAGAACGGCAGCATAAGACATGTCCCGCTCTCTAACCACATGGAACTTCATTTCCAACTCCATTCCATCTACGCTGACTGCTTTGGTAAAGCTGTCTAGCGTGGTTAGCCCACCCTGACCTACACCGACTAGCCTGCGCCAATCCGTGTCCTGCTCGATATCTCCATCCAACCTCAATAATGTGTCGTACCGTAATAGGCTTACATCGCATCCGGTATCAACAAGTGCAGAAAATGTCACCATATCACACGTCACGTCGACAAAGACACATTTGCCTGCAGCACCTAACGCACGAACTACTTCATCGCGTAAAGTGTTCGCGTTATGGCTTTCCATCTTGATCGTGGCTGGACGGGTCGGCCACTTGGCAGATCGATGACCGGGCTTACCACATTTGAAGCATTTGAACTGTTCACTACAGTCCTTTGCCAGGTGAGAAGTGCTTCCGCACTTGAAACACTTCTTCCCTCCCTCTTTCCGTGCACCCTGACTAGTAGAGCTCTTGTTCTCTGCGCTCGGTCCGGTCGGATTTCGGTAAGTTGCTTGTTGTCGACTAGACCGAATCTTTGTATAGACTAAGATTTGTCCTTTTAGTTCCGCAACCGACTTAGCCAAATATAGTTTTCTTCTGTTTGGAGTCAGGAATGCCTTCGATGAAATACTCGATGAGGCTTCTCTCATCAAGCTCTATGGGCTTCCCGATCTCCATCAGTAAATATAAATACTCGCGATAACTCTCTTCGGCGCGCTTACGTCTACTCGCCAACGCCCTTTGCACATATTTTGATGACACCTTAGCCCCAAACTCAGCCCTTAAAGCCTGCATCAAAGAATCCCAACTCGCTACATCCCGCTGGCTGCATATGAAAATCTTCGCAGCTCCTTTCAAGAGTTGCTTTGCATAAATAAATCTTTGGAGATCGTTCCATTGAACCGCGCTAGCATTTTGCTGAAAATCGTCTAGCCATTATTCGATTTGTTGGGAACCTTAACCACTAAAGGATGTTAAGGAGTCTTCTATGTCGCGCAAGGTAAAGGGAGCACGAGAGTATGAACTATGAGGTATGGCACTTAGTGGTGACGAACCTGCATTGTCATAGACAGAAACTACATCGTCGCCGGTACCATCATCATCGTCGCTATCCGCGCTTAGACCGAAATGTTCAAACAACCGATTTTGTAGCGTCACCTTCCGGCCTGTGGTAGCTAACCCCAACTCCGATAATTTTTGCTTAAGGCCACTAACATTCAACTATAGAATATCGCTTCTTTCCATTGTCGACCGTTTCCCGCTTACAGAACAACAATAACTTTCTTAACTTCAAAAATTTTAAAACTGATCATAGTCTTAGACTGGGTTGTACTTTGCATTAAGGCAGAAGTTGGGTTACAAAATCTATGTTAATTTGTACAAATTCCGTCTTAACTATCTTCTACCTGAGTATATATGTATTTGGTAAAAAGGATTGGATTTACTTCAATTTAGTTTTAACAATCTTTGAATATTTTCGACAACAACAAAATTGAAACATTAAATCAACATAAAATTTTTCACTGTATAAAATTTTATACATAAAAAGTGCATATCATACATAAAAAGTACAAGTCATAAAATAATACCTTGCTGTGTTCGTATATAAACCACACAACAAATGTTGTCACCGCTGCCGCTTCTTACTGCTTCGTGTGCAGACGCTGCTTCTACCACTGTTGATGTCGCTGCTTGCAGTTGCTGCCGCTACCTTGCAGTTGCCTTCGCTGCTTTGCACGTGCTGTCGCTGCTTTCCACTTGCTGTGGTTGCTTTTTCAGAATCTTCTGGTAACGGGAAAAATCTTCCGTTCTTGCGTACCTTAGGTTGTATGGTACGGCTAACGGACTTTCACAAGGAGGTACAGTTTGTCGTGCTGGCCTCCGTCCCTTTAATGCCCAAACCAGGCCTCCGCTTGTGCACAGGTCAAGTATTTAAATGGCCGCGTGGTACTTGCTTAACTTCCCGCGTAGGGATTTTACAGAGTTTATTCTTTAATATTTAATAATTTGTCACAGGCGCTGGTTGGCGTAGCTAAGATAATTTAGATTGCACGGTTAGTGTCACAGGCACTTAATTTTAGTGCTTACAAAAAGATTGATATATTACTGCGTTGGCGGTCGGCAATGCACTAGTATTTTCACATCCTACATAAATACACCATGTCAAATGCTTGACCTAAGCGCTAAAGGTTCAGAAAATATTTCCACCGCTAAGAATATACATACATACACACATAGCCACATGGATTGAAACGAACGAACGTTCATTTTGAGATTCCGCTAACTTCTTAACATTAGCCGGTTTCCAAATTGTGTTTTTTTTTTGGGTATCAAGACAGTTTTCTCAAGTTTTCCTTTAGTTGTGGATTTTTTGAAGTCCGTATAGCGGGAGAATATTGCAACTTTAAAATATGGTGCTTTTCTGGTTTTTTTCGTCAACTTCTACTCAGAAATATTGAAAACACATATCTTGATTTAGCCTAAATATGTAAAGATTTCGGTTATATGTCGACTCTTTTACAAATAAAAATTTTAAGGAAGAAAATAGTTGATGTCGTTAGGAAAATTAACGCGATTTCTAACTACTTCGTAAATATAATATTGAAGAAGTTTCAAACTGTGTTCTTAGCTTTTTTTTCAAAAAATTTGATTTTTTCACTCCAAGAAAGATGTCACCAATAGAAAAATATTAGGTTACAAATATAAGGATTCCGATTATATGTCGACTCTTTTACAAATTAAAATTTTTAGGAAGAAAATAGTTGATATCTTTGGGAAAATTAACGCGATTTCTAACTACTTCGTAAATATAAAATTGAAGAAGCTACAAACTGTATTTTTACTTTTTGTATATTAAATATGATAAATTTCTTAAAAAAAAATAAAAATAGAAATAGTGATAAACTGGAATAATTTTTTAGCTTTTTTTTAAAAAAATTTGATTTTTTCACTCCAAGATAGAGGTCATAAACGAAAAAATATTGAAGTATTGGGTTACAAATATGATAAATGTAAAAAAAGAATATTATGATAAAAAGTTTTCATACGTTTAAAGGCAAATTCAATTTAGTAAAAGAAAAAAAAACTTAACCTGCCCTGTAGCGCGATTCTGTAACTTTTTCAACGCCAAGTGTTAGCGTTAACTTTGCTTAACACCATTTTTTAACACTTTTTGCGATTCTAGAACTTTTTTAACGCCAAGTGTTAGCGTTAACTTCGATTAACACCATTTTTTAACACTTTTTGCGATTCTATAAGTTTTTTAACGCCAAGTGTTAGCGTTAACTTCGCTTAACACCATTTTTAACACTTTTTGCGATTCTGTAACTTTTAACCACACCGTTTACGGTGGTTAGTTAACCCGAAAAAATTTTGTGATGTTAAAAGTCATAGAAAATAAGTTATCCGAAAGCCTGAAACCGAACTCGCAACGCGCACGTTGTAGTCCGAACGCTATCCACCTCCGCTACTGCTACATGAATGTCGCCGCTGTCAAATACCGTACTTAGGATGATTGCAGTTTTCCCCTCCATTGGAACTATATTACCACACATAACAATTGATTGTATTTTAGTGTTAAGGAAAGTTACAGAACCGCAGTTTCGTTAAGAGCAAACGCTTAACACTCGCTGAGGTGTTAAAAGTTACAGAATCGCCCTACTGAACCTGCACGCACCATAGCCGGCACGCTTACCACCTGCGCCACTGCTGTTTGTACAGTAAAACAGTCAGATATTGTAGTTAACAGCTTTGGCTTTTGGTGAAAAATTTTATGAATTATTACAAATTAATGAAGCATTTTTTGTTAAATATAATATGCCAATGCAAAGCTCTGGCCCATGAAAAGATGCCAAAATATATAATAATTGGAATTATGCATGTTTTTATGAGATACACTCTGGCAATTGATTGTATGGAAAAAATGTTAGCCAATTAATATATAGATATAGCCAGTGAAAAAATTATTTCGCTCGCACACTGTGAAACCTAACAACAAACAGAATTTGTGATACAATCGAAACTATTTATTCAGTGGCCGTAACTATTAAGAAGCAACAAAATAAAAATTTCGTTAGTCTAGAGATACTAAATAAATTAATAACTTTCAAAATTGATTCTAGATCAACGGTTTCTATAACACAACAAACGTTTGGAAAGCCACCTCTTAGCCCATGAAAACGTTAGTTATTTAATAAACATAAAAAACGGTAATAAAGAAATAAATACTCTAGGCTAATTTAAAGCGAATGCTATATGGGGCGCAAAACAACCTTGTTGTGTTCTCTATCGATCGCCCCACCGATTTTGTCACCGCTGAAAATCGCACCTTCTAAAACTTTAGCAAAGCCGACTGGGAGGGTTTTCTTATTGCCAAAGAGAGCGCCTTGACTGCTCTCCCCACCCCGTCTGACGTACGAGAAGAAGAAAAGACGTTTCTAAGACTAATTTCAGCCTCTCATCAACACATTAGGTAGAAGAAAGGAAGTGCGTCCATACTTCCCCGCAGAGGCTGCGGCCTTGGCAAATGAACGTGACCATATTAGACGCCTGGACCCTACGGATCCTCAAATAAAGTATCTCAATGCGGAAATCAGACGCTTAGTAGATAAACAGACGTGCTAAGTTGGAGGAGCACCTAAGGTCTTGCAACCTCTCTGCTGGAGTTGGCAAACTATGGTTGACGGTGAAATCTCTGTCCAACCCGTCTAAACCCAATGACAAAATATCCATTGCCTTCGGCAATAAGGTTCAGTCGAAACCAAAAAGATGCGCGAGCGCCTTCTGCCGACAATTTGTAATCCTCCGTTCGACAAGGAAATTTTGCCGAGCCACCAGGGAAGCAGATAAGCCCAAAAACAGCGATGTGCCCATTGTCGTCTCCACCACAGAGGTTCAAGAGGCAATTCGGAGGTCGAAGAACACCAAATACATAGGCCCTCATGACATCTCCATGCTCATGCTGAAACATCTATGCGACGGATGAGTAAGATACCTAACACACATTTCCAACCTTTCCCTGACCACCTTTGTCATTTCTGAAACTTGGAGACAGGGAAAGGTAGTCCCACTACTAAAGCCTGGCAAGCCAGCTGCCGTGGGGGAGTCACATCGCCCGATACCAGTCCTTTCGCCAGTAGTGAAAGTGTTGCAATCTGTCTTACTACCGTACTTCACCGCAAATTTGCTATTCGCCAAACATCAGCATGGGTTTCGCACCACCACCGCGCTGAACGTCATCACCACTCAGATAGGCGTCCAAACCACAGGACAGTGCTGGTTTGGCTTGACTTGGCCAAAGCCTTCGACACGGTCAACCACGCGCAACTATTGAAAGACCTGGAAGGCTCGTCAATTCCCCCCTGTCTTAAACGTTGGACTGCCAACTACCTGACTGCCCGTCAATCGTCGGTCGCATTCAGAGGCGCTAGATCAAAACCCAGAATAGTTAAACAAGGAGTACCACAGGGTGGTATCCTATCCCCTCTTCTGTTTAACTATTATATATAAACACTTCCCCCCCACTAGAGGGTGTCTCGATTGTCTCTTACGCCGACGATTGTACGATACTGTCTACAGGCCATCATTTGAACCCAGCCGTGTCCTGACATTATCACCGAATAGGTCCTCGGCCGCCCTATTCAAGACGTGGACAACGCAAGTAAACTACCAACTGTCTCGCACCCCAAACTCTTAAGGGTAACGTTTAATAACATGTTCAAATACGGCGCTCAGGTAACCACAATTGCCAATAAAGTCCAAAGCCGTAACAAAATTCTCAAGTCGCTAGCTGGGAGCACTTGCAGAAAGGCAAAGAAACGTTACTAGCTACATACAAAGCAATTGGTTTGCCGGTGCTGAGATACGCGACGCCAATATGTTGCCTGGACTTGCCGACACCCATTGCACGAGCATCCAGGTCTGCCAGAACACTGCCCTGAGAACCGCCACTGGATCTCTTCTTATGTCTCCTGAGCATCATCTCCACAATGAAGAAAAGATGACAATTTCTGTTCAACTGCACTAAACCGCAGCACCCGAACAGATGCCTTGTCAACGAAGATCTGCACCCCAGGAGAATGAGAAGCCATCATTTCGACGAGATTCGCAAAAATTTCGATGAGATTCGGCACCTGATTTTCACGCCCTTACCCTCATCCACACAGAATCGGTAAACTCCTATATCGGCTCTCTCCCAGCGAACGCCGTTCTTAAGGCAACAACTCCACCCGTTACGAAGAGGAGCTCGAACCGCCTAGGGATGAAAGAGTGATGCTGGCCCAACTCCGGTCTGGATATTGTAATAGACTTAACTCTTACCTATCCAGACTAAAGTCCGACTTGCCGAATGTCTGTCCGGCTTGCGGCTTGTCCCCCTACAACACTAACCATCTATTTGTCTTCTCAACTGAGCCTACTCTTCTAACACCCATTTCCCTCTGGTCCACCCCTTTCGAAGACGCTAGGTTTCCAGGACTTCCGTCAGAAGAGTTAGATGGCACTACTGGGTAAAGATACTGACAACTTAGGAAGGACTACGTAGCGCTACAACAACAAGAACAGCAACCACAACAACCTTGTTGTTGCAGGTGTGCATGGTGGTAACAATCTGTTTCCCGCAGATTTGTTTGAGATTTTCGTTTACAAAATACAACAAGTTTTATCTTTTGCTTAAGCGACATAAGCTACGGTTATTTCATTCGTTTATTTTATTTGCATTGCATGCTATTGTAATTCGCAATCAGCTTATAAAATATTTTGAAGATATAGTTTATGTTTTGGAAAGCCAAGGGGTGGTTTTTCATACCGAAAATGAGGAAGCCAATCTCGCACCATGCCTCAAAGCCAACAGTGCTCGCCACCAATAATACATACAGGGTGACACAGGTGTCCCGCACCTCCCGTTCTCTAAAGAACAAACAATTTTGAACATTTGAGCAACGCGGTCGTCAGAACCTGAGCCAAATGCATAAATACCTTTTGAGCAAGACGGCCGCCTAGGCTAAAAGGTGGTTTTTCATACAGAATATGAGGAAGCCAATCGCGCCATGCCTCAGAGCCAACAGTGCTCGCCACCAATAATATATACATACCCTCCCGTTCTTCAAAGAACAATTTTGAACATTTAGGCAAACATGGTAGTCAGAACCTGAGCCAAATGAATAAATACAATTTGAGCAAAACGGTCACATAGCACTTGAGCCAAATAATAAAATAAAATGAAAAATAATAATAATTTAAAAACAACTCGCCTTCTCTAAAGCTTAGACATCTTTAAATGTTTAATGCTGTTAAAAACTTTAAAGCTACTATTAATTTAAATCGTAAAGCCCAATCTAAATTTTTCAAGAACCGACCAATTCCTTTCGCACTAATTCTAAAATTTAAAAAGTAGGCAAATAGCCTAGTTGAAGCCGGAATTTGGAAACAGCCATAGTCCTCGCTACAAGCCCCGATGGTCCTATTCGGGGCAGTGAAAAATGCTTATTTGCAATTGGACAGAGGCACCCAAACGATTGCTTGTAGTGAAGACGCCTCTGGGTCTCTACCAATTTCAGCGAATACCATACGGAATAGCTAACACTCTAGGTATTATTCAGAAGTTTTTAGAACAAATTCTTCAAGGCATTGAAGGATGTGCCAATTACCTCGACGACATAAATAATAGTTACTGCACCCACAGTCGACAAAAACCTCAAGAGACTGACTGAACTTTTCATCGAACATTTGGCGAGGCGAATAAGGGTTATTGGTATTTCGACAGATGAAGCAGGCGTAATGTCAGTAAAAAGCTACGACGGCCGCAAAATATGAAAGATCTCCAAGCTTTCTTAGGTAAGGTTAATTACTTCCATAACTTCATATCAAATTTTTCGCAAATTGCAGCACCACTTAAACAACTTGGACGAAAAAACTTACATTTTAAGTGGCAAAACGAACAAGAAAATGCTTTTGAATCTTCAAAAGGTTCAATAATAAAAGCAGTTAGCAAATTATCAGGAGCACCTTCCCCTTCTTCTTGCCACTGATGCATCGTCATACGGTGCAGGCGCCGGAATCTCTCATTTGTACCCGGATGCCACTGAAAGGCCAATTGCATTTGCGTCTAAGACTGTTGACCAACATCAAATCAAATATAGCCAAATTGAAAAGGAGGCCTTGTCTACTGTATTTGTGGTTTTCATCAGTATTTATATGGCCGCAAATTCACATTGATCACAGATCACAAACCGATCGTTAGGCCATTACCTTAATACGATATACGCCTACAGCGCAACACGGAAACACCGACGCTATTTCACACCTACCATACGCAGCTGATCCTGAGTTCGACAAAAACGAAGCATGTTTATATGTGGATAATTGTGAAATATCTGTTAATCCTAATATTAAAACATCTAGAATGAGATGATACTCTTGTACAAGTTCGCAGCTTCATACGGTAATAATAATGGTTGGCCACATCACCTGTCAGGTAGCGATTCGTACATTTCGCCTTTTGTTAATAAAAAAATTGTCTCACTATTAATAACGACATTATATACTTGAAAGGCCAGGCAAACAGAGTTGTTATCCCAACGTCCTTATATAAACGAATCTTACAGCTCTTACATGACGGGGCGTAGTCAAGACGAAACAGCTTGCTAGGAGCCATTGCTGTGTCGAAAAAACTATGAAATCCGCAAATCGAACTTCACTAGTCCAGCTCGTGAATACAACAGTTGCCCAGAAGCTTCACGTCCATGGGAGCGTGTGCACATTGACTTTGCCGGGCTTGTTTTTAATCACATGTGGCTTGCGTGTGTAGATGCATATTCGCAATATCTCTATGTAAATAAATAAATCAACGACTACATCGGGTAATTACAGCTCTCTTCGATATGTTCGCTATTGAGGGACTACCTGAAACCTTGGTCAGTGGCAATGGGCCGCAGTTGACAGCTGATCTCTTTAAAGAATTTTCCATACATCAGCACCTTTTCACCCAGCATCAAGCTAGAACGCTTTGTCCGCACCTTCAAAACGGCAATGGTGAAAAGTTTGCAAGGTGGGCTGCCAATTCCAGCCGCGTTAATAAAGTATCTTTCAACGTACTTATCCATGTCTAATGCTGATGGTAAGACAACTGCACAATTATTGCGCGCCATTCGCACTCTGCTATCACAAACGTTACCAAGCACTCACAGAGAGCAGAACAAAAAGGCCATACAAAGTTTAAACCTTCCCAATTAATATACATACGAAACGATGCTAATGCGGACCTACTTGGATAAAGGGTCACATAGGCCGGGTTCGGGGAAGAATGATGTACCTCGTAGATTCTCCGATGGGATACCAAAGACGACATCAAAACCAACTTAAAGGAAGGAGCGAAGAAAATCTTTTCATCCAACGTTTTAACGAAGCCACTGCAGAAAACCGTTCGCCTTGTGCTGCTAGTCTCGCTGAGCGTAGCTCCTCGCCTACTACTGAGCAGAAAACCGTCTTCATGAACCACTTCCTAGAAGTGAGCGTAATAGAAATCCAGTAGATCGTTTCGTGGTCGAAGATTTTCGTTGATAGAAGATGGAGAAATGATATATATTTGATATATATTTGTTATAGATTATGTATTTACTTTAACATGGAATTACTCATAAATAACATATGTATGTATATACTTACATATGTACTTATACATACCTAATGTATCAGCTTATACCTATATATGTGTATATCACGCATAGTTCTTATTTTGCAGTTTAAGTTAATGCTTTTTGTTTAGTTTCAATAAAATCAGTTGCACTGAAAAAGCTTTTTGACTCGGACTTATCAATTTTAAACTCGGACATTATTCCATTAATTGCAACGAACCTCAAAGTAAGCCGCGATGTGAAAAATGTCAGCGTACGACGCTCAAGACTACAGACAGTAACGTCAAAACTAACAACCGAGCTAATAAAATCAAGCAGCTCGTAGGTACGTGACAATAAAATTGTTAAAACGACCAAAGTGAACGAAATCAAAGCAATAGCCGCTGTTGCCCTCGGTAGTAGCCGTACACTTCTTCGAATATCGTCCGAGCAGAAAATAGGAACCGCGCGAGAAGGGATTCGCGGATGGGTAATATGATATCACAGAGATTATAAGTGCGACTATCGAAATGGACGGCGGTAATAACAATTATAATATGACTGGCGGGAAAACGTTTGGTGAAATTAAATATTCAGGAAGTAAAGCACAATCTCAAAGATGTTATCTCAAAATCCGAAGCCAGTATATATTCATCATAAATCATATTTTTTTAATAACAAATATAAAGTTAATAAACAAATTTAAAAAACTTTGTCAACACATTTGTAGATGGTTAAGACTACTAATTGAAATAAAAAATTATTATTTCCTACACATTGCTAAAAATTGTGGGCACTCGAAACTCACGAACTTCCACCACACCGAAGGTACAAAGTTAGGGCCCTGGGACAGATAAAGTTGGTTGTACATTTTTAGCTGAGGTGTGTCATGGCGAGAGTTTCAAGGTCTACCCCGGCTTAAGCATGAATTCCACAGACTCAGGTCGCAAGATCAATCTAATGTAGATGATTTGGGAGTAGAATTTCTGCGACTATTTTTGAAAATTTTTAAAATTGATACCTATTCGCAACCCTTAAAATTTGTTTATGGATGATTTTTCCATGAGGAAAAATAAGCCGAGAAATAAGTTGTATGCAGCCGCCACAAGAATTTGTAGAATATACCTAAAAGTAAGAAAATATGTTTTCAAAGAATTTAATTATTTGATGATATGCAAAAAGTCGAACCCTACCTCTGTTGCGCTAAATAGCGATGCTGTCCTATCATTATTTGTTCGGATTCAAAGACTTCAATGGAGAAATAAGTTCTCCAAGTTTTAAAAACAAAATATTGTGTGTTTTTCGGCGCGTATATTCCTATCATCAATCACAAATATGATACTCGGGCCCACAGATGCATTAAAATAACAACTCGACAAACAAGACTAGCTAAGTCAACTAAATTTTTAGAGAGATGCAAGAGAAATCCGTTAACTCCATATGGTCAACTTTTTCCACTCCCACGCTACATTCGTATATTCTTTTTGCTCATATATTTTAAAATATATGACTTAAGTACTTAGTTGTTGCTAAGCACCTTTAAAGATAATCTTAAAAGGCATCTTTCTTTGGTCTAGTACTGCTATTGCCGTTTATAGCTTTAAAGTTATGTCGGATACGAAGAACGCTCGCGAGTGACGGACGTGTTTTAATTGCGCTCTCGAGGTTTCCGTATTGTTTTGAATATATTCAATAAATATCCAGAGTTTTAATAAATTGTGTTGCACTAGTAATCATGTGATATTATTTTGCATGTTCTGTGTCAATAATAATCTATTGATCTATTTTATTCGTTCATTTATTTATTTTCAAATGATAAACTATGCCTTGTATTTCCACACGAATTGTGTTGGTATCCAACCGGCTGCGCTCGAATTTTTTCAAAGCTCTGAGCATGGTTACTTTTGTAAAGCCTGCGCTACTCAGCGTCGTAACTCTCTCAGTTCTCCTCCTCGACCTATTTCAGTTGAGAAGACATCATCAATCATGCCCAACAAAGGCAGTAAATCTAATTTGCCCAATACTTCGATTTCCCTGGCTCAGAAGTCAGATGAGTCTGTGAAGCAAAGTGACAATTCTCTTAAAAATCTAAGTAACCAACAAATAACACTTAAGTCTTTGTTTAGCATGATCGCATCTCTTCGTGATGAAAATCTACGTGTGCTCAAATTGGTGACGGCTCTGCAAAAAGATAACAACAAATTGTTGCTGGAGTCTGCTGAAGTAAACTCTTCTCTTAGATCCATACAGGGCAGTATGGCTGAGAAAGATATCAAGATTGCCGCTCTCACTACTGAAGTAAATAACCTCCGTAACACTATTGTAATTGCTGTGGGCAAACTTAATAATAAAGAGAATAGTGTGACAAACTGCTCTTCATGTGTTCTAGCTAAAACTAATACAACATCAATTAATGCTTTGGCTGCACAATCTTTTGTTAGCACACAGTCATTCGCTCGTATTGTGATATCCAATTTGAGTTGCCCTACACCCACCCCCTCGACAACTAATCATATTGGTTGTGCTACAGCTACAACTTCTGCTTGCTCTACTCGTTCTTCTTCGCTATGTTCTGTGACGTCGGCATCATCAAATCCAGTACTTGATGTTTCTCTTTCCTCGGTGTCTGCTGCTGCGACGCCAGTTCGTGATATCTCTGCTGGGATGTGTAATGTGACAAAAAACGTACACTGTGCGACGGATAAAACGCATCAGTAACAATACTCAAACTTCAGATATTCCGAATGCCTATCATTCTGCCAATGCTCTTTCTACTGTGTCTGCTGCTGCGACGCCAGTGAATGATCTGAATCTGCTGTGTTAATTAATGCGACTAGCACTGTACAGTGTGCGACGGATAAACAGCGCAACAGTAATAATACTAAAACTATGCATATTCCTAATGCCTGTCAGTCTACCAATGCTCTTACTACTGCTGTAGATGATGAGTCGACAGGTAGTGCACAGTGGACGAAAGCACTGAACAGAAAATCCAGAATTAATAGTAGGAACTCGCAAGTTCGCATAATTGGTACTAACACGTGTACTGACCTCGTTGTTGTTGACCGCTATAAGTGGCTCCATTTGGCATCTTTTTCACCATCCGTGTCTGAAGATGACATCAAAAATTACGTTGCCAAGCAAACCAGTTTGAGTTATTCAACTTTTTCATGCTGCAAACTAATAAAAAATAATGTGGAGTTATCAACCCTGAATAGAGTAAATTTCAAGCTGGGTGTTCCTGAGTCATCGTATGAGAAATTACTATGCCCAGAGTTATGGCCGAAGAATGTTACCGTTAAACCCTTTCAGTCTTTTCGAAAGGTCCGACGAATACCACCGAAGATGTAGCTAGCAGTAATTCATTGTCCAGTAATATCAACGCTGGCTTAAATATCTATTTTCAAAATATCTCTGGACTTAGAACCAAGTCTGATGCTGTGTCGTCTTTAAGCTCTCAGCTTGACTATGATGTTTTCGTTATTGTGGAAACATGGCTAACCTCTACTTTTTTTGATGCGGAATTCTTTGATCCCAAGCTTTTTTCTGTCTTTCGTAAAGACCGTGATGCCGACAGAACTGGGCGTTCGAGGGGTGGTGGCGTCTTAATTGCCGTTCAACGTAAATACCGTTCCACCTTGGTTAATCTAGTGAATGTCGATTCCTTGCTGGATCAGCTTTGTTTATGTATTGGTGGCTCGTCGTTATTCCGGTCACTATATATTTTTGCCTCACATATTCCACCGCTTAGTGCTGATAGCCTATACAAAGCTCATGCGGATAACGTCGTAGAATTTGTGCATGATAAACTTGGGGAGAATCATATTTGCGTTTTTGGTGATTTCAACCTCAATGGCGTTACATGGTCAAATATCAACTCGTGCACTGGTATCGTTCCTAATAACGTATCGTCTGTTCATGAATCATATATTATTGATAAATTACTTAGCTTAAATTTGTATCAAATTAATAGTTTTGTTAATAAGCTCGATAGAATTTTGGATTTGATTTTTGTTGATGATGGGTTTAACTATAATTTGTCTGAATGCATTGCCACAATTTCTTTGCCCGGGCTTCATCATGTTGCCCTTGTTCTAAAAATTTAGTTTTACAATTTTACCCATGTTGCTGCGGATAAAAAGTTAGCTTTTAACTATGCTCTTTGCGATTTCAATCATCAAAACCAGATTTGTTCCGCTGTTAACTGGTGTGACTCTCTTGCTGGATTGGACACTTCCAGCAGTTTAAACAGTTTCAAAGTTATTTTATTTGGCATTTGTTCTGCCAATATTCCTGCAATCAGGAGTAAACCGTATAAGTTACCCTGGTATAATAATCGCTTAAAAAAGTTAAAGAATCGCCGTAGCAAATTTTATAAAAAGTGTAAGTCAACCAACAATCATTACGACTACATTATCTATAAATGTTTGCTTAAACAGTTCAATTGTCTGAATAAGTTCTTACATCGGAATTACATCTGTTCTGTTGAACAAAGTATTAATTCAAATCCAAAGACATTTTGGAATTTTGTGAAATCAAAAAAATCTTGCTCGATGATAACGTCAACAGTTTTTCTTAATGATAAATCTGCTCATACACCCGCTGATTCTGCAAATCTTTTCGCTGATTTCTTTAAATCCAACTTTGATGATAATGATTCTGAGCTTCACACAGACCTTGACTTTCTATCGGATGCATATGTTACTTCGGGTTTTGGGTCGCTGGTGCTTTCACATGAGGATGGTGCTAAGGGTATTTTGAATCTGAAACCTTCCTCACGTACCGATTCTGATGGTTTGTCTGCGCTTCTGCTGAAAAACTGTCCGGCACTAATTTCACCGTTACTAGCTATCTTTAATAGATCTTTACTTGTTAGTGAATTCATTGATGCATTGGAAATTGATTGTATCTACACAGATTTCTCTAAAGCGTTTGACAAAGTGTCTCATCGGATTTTAATTGCGAAGCTTGAGTGTCTTGGCTTCCATTCTAATTTCTTAGTTTGGCTTAAGTCATACTTATGTCTAAGGCCGTGCGTAGTTATGGTAGATAATGCCTCATCTGATTTTTACGATCTAACGTCTGGTGTGCCGCAAGGTAGGATCTTTAGCCCGTTGCTATTTGTGTTGTTCATTAACGATATCTGTTCATGTTTTCAGTTCTGCCACTTTTTGTTATTCGCTGATGACTTGAAGTTGTTTTTAAGAGTGTCTAATCTTGCCGATGTAGCCAGAATTCAAATGGATCTCAACAGCTTGCACTCTTGGTGCCTAAAGTGTCACTTACCGCTTAACATTGGTAAATGCTTTCATGTATCTTACACACGGTTTACAAACTTTTTCACAACTTGTTACTTTATCTCAAGTTGTGCATTGAAAACAACCAACGAAATAAAGGATCTCGGTGTTTTTTTTGACGTAAAACTCACTTTTAACAGCCACATTGATATTATAATATTGAAATCATATGCTATGCTAGGCTTCATTAGACGAAATAGCGTGGGTTTCTCTAACCCCTACACTTTTAAGTTGCTTGACATGGCTTTTGTTCGTTCTCACTTAGAGTATGCTAGCTTTATCTGGCGTCCTTTCCACCAGTTTAAAATTGACAGAATAGAACGTGTCCAGAAAGTATTTCTTAAATACGCTTTATATTGCCTTCGGTTCTCGGTCCCGATTCCTCCCTATAGTTCTAGGCTTTTGCTTATTAATCTTAAATCTTTAGTAAGCAGAAGGCCTGTCCTCTCCTTGACTTGTTTTTGGAATTATTCAAGGAACTGTTGACTATTCATATTTATTGGAGCGGATTTACTTTAATGCTCCGCAAAGAGCACTCCGTTATTACAATGTTTTTTATTTTGGCAATGTTAGAACAAACTATGCAAGGAATGCGCCCCTGATTCGGGCTTCTATTGAATTCAATATAATCGCCAATTCTATCGAGCTTGATTTTTCAATCTCGAAACATGTTTTGTTAATATTATAAATTCTATTCTTTGATTTTTCATTTATATAGTAAACTTTTTCGCTACTTTATCAGTAGTCTATACGAATTTTTGTTATGTTCATGGACTAAATAAGTAAATAAATAAATAAATAAATAAATATTCATGCACTGCTACGCTCCACAATTTCGAAAGTTGGGTAGGATGTCAGAGCACATTTTTTTTTAAACATGCGGTTATTCCTAACTGATATTATCCACTCTCCCATACAGCGAAGATATCAAGCCAACACCAGATAACTTCTCTATACCTGAAATCTTTTTTCAGACTATCTTATGTCAGTATTTCTGAGCACTGCCATGCTACAACAATTCACTGCCATCTTACGTGTATGCTTTTGGAGCAGGGTTTAAAATGCTGCAGCGAAATTAGAAAAAGTATCAAAAATGGAGCTGTGGAGCAAGCCGCAGAACTCCAGCATATATTGTTGCCTGTAGATGGCAATTTGAAATAAAACAAGCACAATCCTATGTTGGCTGACATACATATTGCAGCAGCAATAATCGGCACATCATGGACTACAGCACAGACTCCAGCACGGTAACAGGTATCGGGGTGTGACAAAAATTTAGAATTTGTGACTCAGTGTTTTTTATTGATTATTTTATTGTGAAATATATGTAATTTTTCTCCAATTATCAATTTTTCCCAAAAACTGACAATTAAAATTCATTACGAATTATTGTTTCTCTGATCTCAAGCTTGCAAAAACTTACAAATATGTAAAAAAAAGAAATATTATTTGGTAACTGAAATTGAATCTTTCAAAGATATAAAGGTATACATATATAAAGGTTTTAAACATAGGTACAGACTTCATTTCATTAAAAAAAAGTTGAGCTTCGCAGCAGAAAACGTATGAAAAGAAAGCCTTATGTTAGTATGCCAGTAACAAGAATGGATTGTAACGATTTAGTTTCAAATATTTATGTTGAGTTGGTAAACAATATGTTTTTCTACATAAATGTTATCGTATATCTAGGTCTATTAATATTATTATTATTATTATCGCCGGTACCATCATCATCTTCGCTATCCGCGTTTAGACCGAAATGTTTTAACAACCGATCTTGTAGCATCACCTTCCGGCCTGTGGTAGCAAACCCCAACTCCGATAATTTTTGCTTAAGACCAATAACACTCAACTCTAGAATAGCGCTTCTTTCCATTGTCGACCGCTTCCCGCTTACAAAACAACAATAACTTTCTTAACTTCAAACATTTCAAAACTGATCTTAATCTTACACTGGGTTCTAATTTGCATTAAAAAATCTATGTTAATTTGTACAAATTCCGTCTTATCTATCTTCTACCTGAATATGTAGTATTTAGTCAAATGATTGGATTTATTTCAATCTTTGCTTATTTTCCACAACAACAAAATTGAAACATTAAATCAACATACAATTTTTCACTGTGTACAATTTTATATATAAAAAGTGCATATCATACACAAAAAGTACAAGTCATAAAACCATACCTTGCTGTGTTTGTACATAAACCACACACAAAAATTTTGTCACCGCCGCCGCTTCTTACTGCCTCGTGTGCAGACGCCGCTGCTTTTGCTGATGCTGCTTCTACCACTGTTGATTTCGCTGCTTTGCACTCGCTGTTGCTGCTTTTCCAGAATCTTCTGGTAACGGGAAATATCTTCCGTTCTTGCGTACATTAGATTGTGTGATACGGCTAACGGACTTTCACAAGGAGGTATAGTTTGTCGTGCTAGCCTCCGTCCCTTTAGTGCCCCAACCAGGCGGTGGCTTGTGCACAGGTCAAGTATTTAAATGGCCGCGTGAGCATCTATATGCATTTGCGCAAATTCGCTTAAAAAATTTTGTTTCGCCTGACCACAAGTTACACGTAGGTACGGCGTTTCTTCTGTGCCGTCACACTTCTGGCACCACCGTGGGATTTAAAGAACTTGATTAACTTCCCGCATAGGGATTCCACAAAGTTTATTTTTTATTGTTTAACAATTTGTCACAGGCGCTCATTGGCGCAGCTACAATAATTTTAGATTGAACGATGTGTCACAGGCACATAATTTTAGTGCTTACAAAAAGATTGATATAATACTGCGTTGGCGGTCGGCAATGCACTAGAATTTTCACGGAGCCGTTAGATCAAGTCAACCATCATTTTCATGATTCTCTTTGTTTCGTTGTGCGTTAGGGTTGCAATTTCATGGGAGCTAACACCGCCGGTTGGTGCTGCCACCCGATCCTACATACATACATACATGGGTCAATTTAAAAAAAAATGTACACAACGACTTTTTTTTGCTTATTTTTAAAGTTTTTCCAATTCGCGTGTAATTTTTTTTTTTTTTTAGGTTTTCTATGATTTCTATCTTGAGCGTCACACACCAAATATGTATAAAAAATCGCTGAAAATGCAAAAATAATTGAAATTCAAGTTTACTATGATGTTCTTTTGTTTTTCAAGATTGACTTTAGCGAAAATAACCTTTTCGATTATAAACACAAAATCACGATTCACCTTGATTTTTTTTTTTTTTAAGTGACTAGTTATTTACAAATTTTAAGATGAATGGTCTCAGTAAACAATGATTGTCAACTTTAATTTTTTACATTTAATATATTCACTTTTAAAAAAATTAAAAACGCAAATCCACACTTTTATTAATAGTTTTTTTTCCGCTTTTTCTCTTTTGTAATAATTAAAGTTTGTATATACTTTTCTTACGTTATTTACTTTATTTAAATGAAAATTGAAAACTGCTAATATTTCTTGATTTATAAAAAAGTGACGTTCAATGCAAATTGTGGGGACAACTGTTCTTTGCAACGCCAAATTCGCACTAATTAATTTTTGACAACTATATCAAATCAAAGCAAAAGAAAGATACCAAATAATTCGAAAACAGTTATTAAATGTTGCCCAGTAACTTTTTTCTTGATTTTATTTTATTTTGTTTACTAAAAATTCTAACGGGGGACACATGCTTTTGTATGAAAGGAGTCAGAGGGAGAAACAAAACACCATTCTGAATAAACAAAAAAACAAATATATATAAAATTTGAGAATTATGTTTTTTTGTTACATATTCCTCGGAGATCACTTTCCCATTTTTGTTTTGTTTTTTAATTTGTTTTTTACCTAAAATAGTAGTGTAAAGTGCAGGGACACAAAAATTGCGTTTTTGTTTTAAATTGACCCACATACATCTTCTGCCCACCAATACCCTAAAGCGTAAACAGGAAAACAAAGGTTCGCTTATGGCCCCGACACATAGAAATTCCGCATATACCTGCGTTTTACGCAGCATTGTGCTAGCGCCACAATGAATGTATGAAAAAATGCTTGTTCTTACGCATTTTGCAGCAAATTTCAAAAGTTGGCAAACTTTTTATGTCAGATGGCGCTAGTGAAGTTCGATGTGTCGTTGCCCATGCAAATACACACATTCGATACAACTGTCAATGCATGATGCTGCGTGAAAAAAGTGAATGTGACGGGGCCATTAGTACGACAAAAAATCTCAAACTGGATGAGAGTGTAATTTTGTCCAACTTTGTTGCTACGTTGCGTGAGGTAGAACTAAAAACACAACAGAATCAGGCTGCAGTCTATGTTCGAGAGCTTATCTGATAAAATTGCGATGAAAATAATGTGAATTCCCCCCGTGTATCGGTCCCTATTGCTAGTGATACTTTTGAGTTCACTACGGTGTAAGAACTTGAAATCCTTAAGTGTATTTTTAAAATTAGAACGCAATTGGTCTTGATGGGATCCCAATTAAATTTATAAAAATCATTTTGCCATTTATTATAAGTACACTTGCTCACATAATAAATTTTTCCATCACGACTTCGTGTTTTCCTGAGCTATGGAAAGTGGCTAAAGTCCTACCCCTTCCCAAAGATAGGAAGGGAGCCTGTCCGGGTGACTTTAGGGCCATAACTATTTTACCCAGTGCTGTGTAAAGTGTTTGAAAGTTTGCTGGCAGAACAGGATAAGCTCACATTTAACTAGGAAAAACTTCATTTCGCCATACCAGTGGTAGTAGTGCTCTTGAAGAGTTATCTGTCGGACAGATCTCAATTTGTTTCTTGTGGTAAAGATATATCGGAGCGAAAGAAACTCAGGACAGGTGTGCCTCAAGGTTCGATTCTTGGCCCCTTGTTATTTAGTATCTTCGTCAATGATGTGTTCGATGTATGTGCGTTTGTAAGAATGCATGCATATGCTGACGATATTCAGCTGTACTTATCTAGTGGGATAAATCATATATGTTGCCTATTGCAAAGAAAAATATCTCTAATCTGGAATTAGTGGCGGTGCTGTGAAGACAGTAAGTAAAGTAAGAAACCTCGGCTTTGTAGTGAATTCTGGTCTTACTTCTACTGATCACACTAATTCCGTCGTGGGTAAGGTGTATGGCACTTTGCGTAGTTTAAGACAATCAGCTCCCTATACCCCATTCCATATTAGAAGAAAACTAGCAATCCAACTAAGCAATCACATATCCGCTTGGAGGTTTCGGCTGTAACTTTTTCGATTACCAGAAGGCCAGAAGTTGCGTTCAACGAAAACACCTTTACATTTGTATGACAAAATTGCATTCGATCAGTATGTTCGTTCATGCACCCTCTCTGTACCTAGTTTTAACTATGTATATGGCTGATTCCTTGGAAATTGATATATTTGTGTTCACCGACTTTAATGTCAAAAATTTATAACAAACCGAAATTTTTCTAAATAAACTGATATGCAGTCTTATAAATCTCATCGAGTAATATAAATCAATTGCAAAATTAAATTTTTTAATACCATGGACTACTTTAAAACACACAAAAAAGAAAAAAAAAAGTAACAAATTATAGTGTCCCTTTGCTGAGGTCATGTACTTTTATTGGCATTATATGCTATAAATTGTGATCAAAACAAAATTTGCATGAAGAAGCTTTAAAAGAGGATAAAGAGCGTAACAATATGCCGCAATTGTTTTAAATATAATGTGCTTGACTAGGGTCCTATAGAGGACTAAACTTTGTTCTCCAGTTTTGTAAAAAATCAAAAAATGGTGGTCACAGTCGGCGTGTGCGAATATTAATTAACATATAATATTAATTTTTTTTGACACATGTTCAGTCTAATGTCAACATTTACCTGTGCTAGAGCAGCTCCCATTTTGAAGACGGGTTGGGAAGATTTTGCCTTTAATATATGTGTCACACTTTCTCATGTCACAACTTTACCACAGCTTTTCTTCTAAACTAGGTGTAATTTTTCCTTGAAAATTAGAACACATATAGACCTTGGTGGCATACATCTAATTTCTAACGGAAGTCCAAAAAATTAAGCCATATTAAAATGAGAATAGACTAAACATGAAATGTCACAACCCTAAAATGTCACAACTTTTTTTTCTACTGGTTTTGATACAGGAATAACTGTTATTTAGTGTTAATACATGAATAAATTGATTTTGGAGCATATTGTTCACATATATATGTATATAGCCCACCGTTAAAAAAAACACAAAAAAATACAATAATTCTTGGTTCAATTTCCACCAAATATATATGTGTTCTCATAAGGGGTTAATAGTTTAAATATGAAACTGAATAATTCACTTGCGTTTAAAGCAGTTTATGAAATGGTTGTAGCAAAACTATATATTTTCGATATTTAGAATGCATTTTTTCGATATTTGAATAAGTATGGGTACAGTGGGCGTTAATGGGTTAAGTTGTAGCGCAATGCGAAACAGGGGCTATTTCTTATACCCCATTTACACTGTATACACTTTCAAAAGTCATTTATCGTAACATTGACATTTCACAAAAAGTCGATGTGAAATATATCAGTTTCCAAGGAATCAGCCGTATACCCTCCACTACGCTATTTTTTGTCAACACCACACGTCTCTAAATCAAAGCAACTACATATAAAAATATTCTTTATAGCTACTTCTCCAATCATGAAAGTTAAACTGTCTAACAAATAGCAATTGTAACCTAAAAAAAAATTTCAAAATCATAAGGTCTAAGCTATATAAGTACGTATTTGCATAACTATAAGCGATGATAACCGTATCGTAATAATGCCTCCTAGGGTCAGGCTGGTCCACATTTTGGTCGATAACCATTTAAAAGGTTCACATATGAGCTTGAAAACCTCTTATCGTTAAAATCCTTATAAAGCTGGAATCGGGTCTCCAGCGCCACGCTGCAAGTAAATTTATGAAAGAAACGTTTCCCTTCAAACCGAATCGATAGTTTTGTGTAATACAATGTACTGAAATGGTAAGGAAATTGCGTAAATTTGTGGTCTCAGCTTTCCGCATTTGTCGGCCTCAAGATATTTTGTAACGATCAAGATATTTTGTTGCACGTAAACAAGAAATAATGCCAAATTTAAAGTGTAACGAAAAAAAGTTTATTTTTTACAAAAAGTAAATAAAAGAAAACAAAAATTCTTCAAAAAACAAAAATTTTCATACGAAACTAAACATGTACATATTCTTTGATGTCTTTAAGAAAATTTTAAAAAAGGAAGTAATTCTTGAATAAACTTATACACATACGCGCTTTAACGAGCTTTATTTTCTCTCGATATTTCCGTGCTCTATCAGCCGCCGTTAATTTTGTTGTTTTACTCTAGAAAACTAAAAAATAAAATCAAAATTAAGCATTTTAAGCTATGAAGCAATATGTATGAAAAGTGATGCTCATGAAATGTTTGCCTATTTTGGTTTTTTCCGTAGGCAATTTATTTCCCAAATTCAAAAATTATAAAAAAATGAGTTGAGACCATGTAAACAATAATTGTCAACTTTAATTTTATACATTTAATATATTCACTTTTATTAAAATTAGCGTGACGCTCAAGAATTTTTATCGCGCCCTTACCATGGTGTTCACAAAAACTACGCAAATCCACGCTTTTATTAATAGTTTTTTTTTCGCTTTTTCACTATTGTAATAATTAAAGTTTTTACTTTTCTTACGTTATTTACTTTATTTAAATGAAAATTGAAAACTGCTAATATTTCCTCGAAACAATTAAAAAGGGGTTTTGCCCCCTATTTCCAGATGTTGACCATGTATTTGAAATTCTTGCTAAGTAGTTTTTGTGTGCTTGACTAGGACTACAACTTAAGGTATGTCCCGTAAAAAGTTAATGCTCGCTGTCACACAGTGTGATAGGTCGCATACAAAAATTTTCATTACCTAACTATGAAACTTCAAGGCGATTTCAGGGGGTTTCAAGCCAACTTTAGACCAAAAGTTTTTTAGCAAAGTTGCTTAAAATGACCTCTAGAATAGTTTCCGCTATGGTGATTTTTCACTTTTTAAATCAACCCACTAATCTTATAAATAAAAATGAATGTGTGTCTGTGTGTCTGCGTGTCTGTGTGTCTGTGTGTCTGTGTGTCTGTGTGTCCTTTATGGGCGTCCAAAGTACTCAACCGATTTTTATGAAATTTTCACAGTATATTCTTGGGATCATGGGTTAAAGCATAGGCTATATTAATTTTTGGAAAAGTGGGCGGTGCCACGCCCCCAGGCTATATAAAACTACAACTCTTCATAACTCTGAACATATTTGGTCTAAATTAATGATTTTTGGATATGTGTGTCCTTTGGTCAAGATTTATGTAATTTTGGAAAAGTGGGCGGTGCCACGCCCACATTTTTTGTGTTTTGTTTGCACTTCAATAATGTCCAAAGTTTATGGTCGATCTCTTTTAAACTTTCAAGATTGGTTCAGAAGATTGTTGTGTACGATTTAGGCTATATCAATTTTTGGAAAAGTAGGCGGTGCCACGCCCCCCGGCTATATAAAATTTAAATTCTTCATAGCTCTGAACATATTTGGTCTAAATTAATGATTTCTGGATATGTGTGTCCTTTAGTCAAGATTTATGTAATTATGGAAAAGTGGGCGGTGCCACGCCCACATTTTTTGTGTTTTGTTTGTACTTCAATATTGTCCAAAGTTTATGGTCGATCTCTTTTAAACTTTCAAGATTGGTTAAGAAAATTGTTGTGTACGATTTAGGCTATATCAATTTTTGGAAAAGTAGGCGGTGCCACGCCCCCAGGCTATATAAAATTTAAATTCTTCATAGCTCTGAACATATTTGGTCTAAATTAATGATTTCTGGATATGTGTGACCTTTGGTCAAGATTTATGTAATTTTGGAAAAGTGGGCGGTGCCACGCCCACATTTTTTGTGTTTTGTTTGTACTTCAATAATGTCCAAAGTTTATAGTCGATCTCTTTTAAACTTTCAAGATTGGTTCAGAAGATTGTTGTGTACGATTTAGGCTATATCAATTTTTGGAAAAGTAGGCGGTGCCACGCCCCCAGGCTATATAAAATTTAAATTCTTCATAGCTCTGAACATATTTGGTCTAAATTAATGATTTCTGGATATGTGTGTCCTTTAGTCAAGATTTGTGTAATTTTGGAAAAGTGGGCGGTGACACGCCCACATTTTTTGTGTTTTGTCTGTACTTCAATAATGTCCAAAGTTTATGGTCGATCTCTTTTAAACTTTCAAGATTGGTTCAGAAGATTGTTGTGTACGATTCAGGCTATATCAATTTTTGGAAAAGTAGGCGGTGCTCCCAGGCTATATAAAATTTAAATTCTTCATAACTCTGAACATCGGGTCTAAATTAAAGATTTTTGGATATGTGTATCCTTTAGTCAAGATGTATATAATTTTGGAAAAGTGGGCGGTGCCACGCCCACATGTTTTGTGTTTTGTTTGTACTTCAATAAGTTCAAAGTTTATGGTCGATCTTCTCTAAATTTCCAGATTGGTTCAGAAGATTGTTGTGCCACGCCCCCAGGCTATATAAAATTTAAATCATTATAACTTTGAATATTTTTGGTCTAAACTAATGATTTTTGGATATGTGTGTCCCTTGGTCAAGAATTATATAATTTGGGAAATGTGGGCGGGGCACCTGTTGATCTGTTTTAAACTTTTCCAATACGTTAAAATCTTCGTTGGGTATGACATATGTACATAGGCTACATTTGTAAATTCTTTGGAAAAGTAAGCAGTTCCAAGACCACAAGCTAAGTAATATTTCAATTCGTTATATCCCTGAATGTATTTGCTTTAGTGACATTTTAACGTTTTTAAATCTTAATCAAAGCACTTAATTTTTTTTGTTTGTTATTGCCGTTCATACATATCCAGAGTATTATAGGTAGATATTGGATATAATTAAATAAGTACTAACTATACATCTGCTCAGCAGCGCATAATGGTTTTTGTCATACCCATTGAGTTCAAAAGATCCGTTTTTTGAGTTGGACATCCAAAAAATTTATTTGTTTATACCAAAGACTTTAAAGCCACAAACATTGTATATCCTAAAGCACTGCAATAAATGGAATGTTAAAAGTTAAAGAAAAATATTTGAAAATGTATTTCTAGGGAAGTCACTGGTCAGGCAGAACAACGTCTGCCGGGTCTGCTAGTACTAATATATATTTTGAAAGCCGTTTTCTTCTGGACCGGCTGGACCGAATTAAATGAAATTTTGCACGACATAGTTATAGGCCACAAAAAATATTCGAATCCGGGAACGTTTTGGAGATATCCCGCAAAATCTGGACCAGGGTAACCTTATAACGTGTTCATACAATATGGGTATCAAATGAAAGGTGTTGGCGAGTGCTTTAATATGGTGTAGTTATTAGTCCCATATGAAACCCCGTTTTCGAAGTATTGCCCAGAATATGGACCAGGTGTGGCCCTAGACTGGTTTCCCACAATATGGGTGTCAAATGAAAATAACGAGTGCTTGAACATGGTGTGGTTATTATTCCAAAATATGGACCAGGTGTGACTACAGACAGGTTTTCTACAATATGGGTATCAACAAAAAGGTGTTGATGAGTATTTAAAAAAGAGGTGATTTTCAATACCCTATGCGACGCGTTTTCTGAGATATCGACCTAAATGTGGACCAGAGTGACCCCAGGAGGTGTTTATACGATATGGGTATCAAATTAAAGGTGTTAATAAGGGTTTTAAGAATTAGTGGTTTTTACGTATGTACATATTTGAGCCCGTTGCTGAGATATCGACCAAAATGTGGATAGAGGGTGAACCCAGTATGCGTTACCCATACATAATCTATACTAATATATATTTTGAAAGCTGTTTTTTTTTCTTAGCGCAAAACTTGAGAACGGCCCACCCGGGTGTGTGCACGAGGCGGACATAGGCTAAACAAAATTTAAACATTTTCCCGGTTTTCGGGATATTGGTAAAAATTTGGACTGGGGTTATCCTTGAAGGCATTGTGGCAATATTGGTATCAATTGAAAGGCATTAATGATTGCTTGAAAGAAATGTGAATATCAGGTCCATATGTGAACCCGTTTTCGAGATACTTACCAAAATTTGGACCAGGGGTGACCCCAGGAGGTGTTTATACGGTATGGGTATCAAATTAAAGGTGTTAATGAGGGTTTTAAGAATTAGTGGTTTTATCTTACATATTTGAGCCCGTTGCTGAGATATCGACCAAAATCTGGATAGAGCGTGAACCCAGTATGCGTTACCCACACATAATCTTATAAATAAAAATGAATGTGTGTCTGTGTGTCTGTGTGTCTGTGTGTCCTTTATGGGCGTCCAAAGTACTCAACCGATTTTTATGAAATTTTCACAGTATATTCTTGGGATCATGGGTTAAAGCATAGGCTATATTAATTTTTGGAAAAGTGGGCGGTGCCACGCCCCCAGGCTATATTAAACTACAACTCTTCATAACTCTGAACATATTTGGTCTAAATTAATGATTTTTGGATATGTGTGTCCTTTGGTCAAGATTTATGTAATTTTGGAAAAGTGGGCGGTGCCACGCCCACATTTTTTGTGTTTTGTTTGTACTTCAATAAGTTCAAAGTTTATGGTCGATCTCTTTTAAACTTTCAAGATTGGTTCAGAAGATTGTTGTGTACGATTCAGGCTATATCAATTTTTGGAAAAGTAGGCGGTGCCACGCCCCCAGGCTATATTAAACTACAACTCTTCATAACTCTGAACATATTTGGTCTAAATTAATGATTTTTGGATATGTGTGTCCTTTGGTCAAGATTTATGTAATTTTGGAAAAGTGGGCGGTGCCACGCCCACATTTTTTGTGTTTTGTTTGTACTTCAATAATGTCCAAAGTTTATGGTCGATCTCTTTTAAACTTTCAAGATTGGTTCAGAAGATTGTTGTGTACGATTCAGGCTATATCAATTTTTGGAAAAGTAGGCGGTGCCACGCCCCCAGGCTATATAAAATTTAAATTCTTCATAACTCTGAATATATTTGGTCTAAATTAAAGATTTTTGGATATGTGTGTCCTTTAGTTAAGATGTATATAGTTATGGAAAAGTGGGCGGTGCCACGCCCACATTTTTTGTGTTTTGTTTGTACTTCAATAATGTCCAAAGTTTATGGTCGATCTCTTTTAAACTTTCAAGATTGGTTCAGAAGATTGTTGTGTACGATTCAGGCTATATCAATTTTTGGAAAAGTAGGCGGTGCTCCCAGGCTATATAAAATTTAAATTCTTCATAACTCTGAACATATTGGGTCTAAATTAAAGATTTTTGGATATGTGTATCCTTTAGTCAAGATGTATATAATTTTGGAAAAGTGGGCGGTGCCACGCCCACATGTTTTGTGTTTTGTTTGTACTTCAATAAGTTCAAAGTTTATGGTCGATCTTCTCTAAATTTCCAGATTGGTTCAGAAGATTGTTGTGCCACGCCCCCAGGCTATATAAAATTTAAATCATTATAACTTTGAATATTTTTGGTCTAAACTAATGATTTTTGGATATGTGTGTCCCTTGGTCAAGAATTATATAATTTGGGAAATGTGGGCGGGGCACCTGTTGATCTGTTTTAAACTTTTCCAATACGTTAAAATCTTCGTTGGGTATGACATATGTACATAGGCTACATTTGTAAATTCTTTGGAAAAGTAAGCAGTTCCAAGACCACAAGCTAAGTAATATTTCAATTCGTTATATCCCTGAATGTATTTGCTTTAGTGACATTTTAACGTTTTTAAATCTTAATCAAAGCACTTAATTTTTTTTGTTTGTTATTGCCGTTCATACATATCCAGAGTATTATAGGTAGATATTGGATATAATTAAATAAGTACTAACTATACATCTGCTCAGCAGCGCATAATGGTTTTTGTCATACCCATTGAGTTCAAAAGATCCGTTTTTTGAGTTGGACATCCAAAAAATTTATTTGTTTATACCAAAGACTTTAAAGCCACAAACATTGTATATCCTAAAGCACTGCAATAAATGGAATGTTAAAAGTTAAAGAAAAATATTTGAAAATGTATTTCTAGGGAAGTCACTGGTCAGGCAGAACAACGTCTGCCGGGTCTGCTAGTCTTATAAATAAAAATGAATGTGTGTCTGTGTGTCTGTGTGTCTGCGTGTCTGTGTGTCTGTGTGTCTGTGTGTCTGTGTGTCTGTGTGTCCTTTATGGGCGTCCAAAGTACTCAACCGATTTTTATGAAATTTTCACAGTATATTCTTGGGATCATGGGTTAAAGCATAGGCTATATTAATTTTTGGAAAAGTGGGCGGTGCCACGCCCCCAGGCTATATAAAACTACAACTCTTCATAACTCTGAACATATTTGGTCTAAATTAATGATTTTTGGATATGTGTGTCCTTTGGTCAAGATTTATGTAATTTTGGAAAAGTGGGCGGTGCCACGCCCACATTTTTTGTGTTTTGTTTGCACTTCAATAATGTGGAAAGTTTATGGTCGATCTCTTTTAAACTTTCAAGATTGGTTCAGAAGATTGTTGTGTACGATTTAGGCTATATCAATTTTTGGAAAAGTAGGCGGTGCCACGCCCCCCGGCTATATAAAATTTAAATTCTTCATAGCTCTGAACATATTTGGTCTAAATTAATGATTTCTGGATATATGTGTCCTTTAGTCAAGATTTATGTAATTATGGAAAAGTGGGCGGTGCCACGCCCACATTTTTTGTGTTTTGTTTGTACTTCAATATTGTCCAAAGTTTATGGTCGATCTCTTTTAAACTTTCAAGATTGGTTAAGAAAATTGTTGTGTACGATTTAGGCTATATCAATTTTTGGAAAAGTAGGCGGTGCCACGCCCCCAGGCTATATAAAATTTAAATTCTTCATAGCTCTGAACATATTTGGTCTAAATTAATGATTTCTGGATATGTGTGTCCTTTGGTCAAGATTTATGTAATTTTGGAAAAGTGGGCGGTGCCACGCCCACATTTTTTGTGTTTTGTTTGTACTTCAATAATGTCCAAAGTTTATGGTCGATCTCTTTTAAACTTTCAAGATTGGTTCAGAAGATTGTTGTGTACGATTTAGGCTATATCAATTTTTGGAAAAGTAGGCGGTGCCACGCCCCCAGGCTATATAAAATTTAAATTCTTCATAGCTCTGAACATATTTGGTCTAAATTAATGATTTCTGGATATGTGTGTCCTTTAGTCAAGATTTGTGTAATTTTGGAAAAGTGGGCGGTGACACGCCCACATTTTTTGTGTTTTGTCTGTACTTCAATAATGTCCAAAGTTTATGGTCGATCTCTTTTAAACTTTCAAGATTGGTTCAGAAGATTGTTGTGTACGATTCAGGCTATATCAATTTTTGGAAAAGTAGGCGGTGCCACGCCCCCAGGCTATATAAAATTTAAATTCTTCATAACTCTGAATATATTTGGTCTAAATTAAAGATTTTTGGATATGTGTGTCCTTTAGTTAAGATGTATATAGTTATGGAAAAGTGGGCGGTGCCACGCCCACATTTTTTGTGTTTTGTTTGTACTTCAATAATGTCCAAAGTTTATGGTCGATCTCTTTTAAACTTTCAAGATTGGTTCAGAAGATTGTTGTGTACGATTCAGGCTATATCAATTTTTGGAAAAGTAGGCGGTGCTCCCAGGCTATATAAAATTTAAATTCTTCATAACTCTGAACATATTGGGTCTAAATTAAAGATTTTTGGATATGTGTATCCTTTAGTCAAGATGTATATAATTTTGGAAAAGTGGGCGGTGCCACGCCCACATGTTTTGTGTTTTGTTTGTACTTCAATAAGTTCAAAGTTTATGGTCGATCTTCTCTAAATTTCCAGATTGGTTCAGAAGATTGTTCTGCCACGCCCCCAGGCTATATAAAATTTAAATCATTATAACTTTGAATATTTTTGGTCTAAACTAATGATTTTTGGATATGTGTGTCCCTTGGTCAAGAATTATATAATTTGGGAAATGTGGGCGGGGCACCTGTTGATCTGTTTTAAACTTTTCCAATACGTTAAAATCTTCGTTGGGTATGACATATGTACATAGGCTACATTTGTAAATTCTTTGGAAAAGTAAGCAGTTCCAAGACCACAAGCTAAGTAATATTTCAATTCGTTATATCCCTGAATGTATTTGCTTTAGTGACATTTTAACGTTTTTAAATCTTAATCAAAGCACTTAATTTTTTTTGTTTGTTATTGCCGTTCATACATATCCAGAGTATTATAGGTAGATATTGGATATAATTAAATAAGTACTAACTATACATCTGCTCAGCAGCGCATAATGGTTTTTGTCATACCCATTGAGTTCAAAAGATCCGTTTTTTGAGTTGGACATCCAAAAAATTTATTTGTTTATACCAAAGACTTTAAAGCCACAAACATTGTATATCCTAAAGCACTGCAATAAATGGAATGTTAAAAGTTAAAGAAAAATATTTGAAAATGTATTTCTAGGGAAGTCACTGGTCAGGCAGAACAACGTCTGCCGGGTCTGCTAGTATTATATATTTTGATTGCGGTTTTTTTCTTCATGCAGTTTTATTTGTGAAAAAATGGGTTTTGAACATCGGTTAAATCTTGGACCATTGCTACCCGGAATATCTTCATACAGGAAGTAATTTTCAGTCTTTAAATCGAAGCTGTGTTTGAGATATCGATCGAAGTGTGGACCGTGAGGTGTTTATACGATATGGGTAGCAAATGAAAGTTATTGATGGGAAAGAGGGAGGAAGAAAAGTGGGAGAAGATATACAATTGAAAATCTTCCCAGATATTTAGAATTGGTCTGCTTATTTCGTGATCATGAGGGAATTTCAATTATCTCTCGAGCTCCGATTATGTCGACAGATGTTCCCTATCGTTTTAGCATCACCTAGCCGGCGTCAAATTAAATGGAGTCGCTGATAGACCAAATAAATGTAAAATAGCTCTCCTTTTTTATTTTGTTAATCTGACACTACGTCTGCTCATTTACAAAAAAATTGTTAATGGAAGTATTTTCTTATATAAAAAACAAAAATTCATCAATTTCAGTAAAAAACTTTTGTAAATGAACTATGCTGCCATTGAGTTATTAATAGATTCAAATATTGGGAATATGGTGTATAACGTCGACGAATTAATATTAAAAGATTAGCCGAATATAGAAGAACTATCAAGTAAGCCGTTTACATGGCTATGTCAACGGGCTATTGTTGCACCAAGAAACAAAAAAGATGACGATATTAATAATGTTATCCTTGATAAAGTACCCGGCGAAGTCAGAGAGTATATGTCAAAGCGAAAATGCAGTACATTACCCGATTCAGTTCTTGAACTCCCTAAATCCCTCGGGCTTACCACCTTATAAAATAAAATTAAAACAAAACATTCCAATTATATTACTGCGCAACCTTAAGCCGAATCTATGTAATCGAACCGGATTGCAAGCGAAACAAATGCATAACAACATCTTAGAGACAACAATCCTTACAGAGGTGACATTCATACCTCGCAACGACACATTAGCAGAAATCAATAAAAATACGGAATAAGTGATGTACTCCTTTTTTCATTTTACACATTTATATGTATGTATGAGTGTATCTGATCCTGATTGGAAATATACTTTACTTGAATTATAAAAATGTGTTTTTGATTTTTTAAAACTTGCATTTAGTGTAAGTAAACAATTATTTGAGTTGATAAATTCTGGGTTTGAAATCGGTCAAACGGTTCGCTCACAGGAGGTTCCTAAAGTTTTTCATGTGGCGTATTATAAAACGAAAAGAAAAAAAACGCCATTCTACTTTTTAGGTATGTTATATATATTAAAAAGACCTTTCTAAAAAAATTGTTATTTGTCAAAATCGGTTGATCTTTGAAGTGTTTTTTCAGTTTGAAATTTTATTTTGAAAAAAAAAAAATTTCAATTTACTAAAAAATTTGTACAGTCTATTTTTGTAAAATCAAATTTCAATACCTTTCTAATGGTATGAAGATCTTTGAAATCGAAAAAGCCATTCCGTATTAATCACACTTTAAAAGTACCTATTATCGTAATTTTTCGGATATTTTCGAATATTTCGATACCTTGCCACGCCCACAATGCGAAATGCAATTTCTAAAAATGAGGTTGTGTTTGGGTCGGTAAGATGTATCTACCTCTATGCAAAATTTCATCAAATTCTGAGATGGTCGGGTTCAAAATGTACGTTTTTTTCTGCCTTTGATATAAAATTCATCATAAGTACTAACCCCCCGATTCTGTGTTGAGAAATTGTCAATATTGATAAAACATCAAGAGAAAAATATTTGTATCACGTTTTGGAACTTCACGCCAAAACGAACAAAATTAATTAATTTTTTGGAGCAGAATTCAAAACAATTGATTCAAATATTTTTTTCTTGATATTTTATCAAGATTAACAATTTATCAAGAACACAGAATCGGGGGGTAAATCTACAGTAAATTAATTTTTGAAACAAGCAGAACTTGATGAAGCAACTGCTCAAGGTACCTATAGTGAATACATTATTGATAACACTAAGCATGGATGGTGTAAATAAGGGTGTAATTACGTTGCTGAAAGAAAAAATCCAAATAAAGTACTGATTCCAGCTCGCAGTATATGCTGCTTCAAAATCTATCCCAACTGAAATAGAATTTCTGGTTGCAGACACTTACAATCGGTTTTCGAGATCATCATGCTCTTCTTAATGATGGGCTGGACCCCCTTAAAACTGTAAGACCATGTGACAACCCGTTGGTTATCTATCGAAACCGCCGTTACCAGAATTCACAATCAATGGCTGGAACTAAAAACTCAATTTGGAATTGCAGAAACCGTTGAACATTGCTGTTAGTTAAACTTTATAACGAAGTTAATCTCGCCTACATAATTTTCTTGAAGCCAATTCTGCACGACGCCACGTATGTAGATTTAAGCTATTTAGGCGGCCATAAGTGGATTTCAGAAAGTTGTCACAACTTAAAAAAAAGCACTCCCACAACTTGAGAATAGACCGAGGAACAATAATTCAACCTCCTATAGTCGATCCCATACTTTGCGTTAGCTGTCAGTTAATCAAAACTTAGCTATTTTTGAAACGCACGTTATAGTTTTTTTTTTTACCGTTGTAAAATCGTCTGGTTTAACGTGAATATTTACTGATTTAAGCTACCGAGCTAAGTAATTGTGATGGATTGTGATATTTCAGGTGAATATTATTATTTCTGTTGGTGTTTGTGATTTCAATAGTTATAAATGGATAAGTGGTACCTATTTTATTTAGGACTAGCAGACCCGGCAGACGTTGTTCTGCCTGACCAGTGACTTCCCTAGAAATACATTTTCAAATATTTTTCTTTAACTTTTAACATTCCATTTATTGCAGTGCTTTAGGATATACAATGTTTGTGGCTTTAAAGTTTTTTGTATAATCAAATAAATTTTTTGGATGTCCAACTCAAAAAACGGATCTTTTGAACTCAATGGGTATGACAAAAACCATTATGCGCTGCTGAGCAGATGTATAGTTAGTATTTATTTAATTATATCCAATATCTACCTATAATACTCTGGATATGTATGAACGGCAATAACAAACAAAAAAAATTAAGTGCTTTGATTAAGATTTAAGAACGTTAAAATGTCACTAAAGCAAATACATTCAGGGATATAACGAATTGAATATTACTTAGCTTGTGGTCTTGGAACTGCCCACTTTTCCAAAGAATTTACAAATGTAGCCTATGTACATATGTCATACCCAACGAAGATTTTAACGTATTGGAAAAGTTTAAAACAGATCAACAGGTGCCACGCCCACATTTCCCAAATTATATAATTCTTGACCAAGGGACACACATATCCAAAAATCATTAGTTTAGACCAAAAATATTCAAAGTTATAATGATTTAAATTTTATATAGCCTGGGGGCGTGGCACAACAATCTTCTGAACCAATCTGGAAATTTAGAGAAGATCGACCATAAACTTTGAACTTATTGAAGTACAAACAAAACACAAAACATGTGGGCGTGGCACCGCCCACTTTTCCAAAATTATATACATCTTGACTAAAGGATACACATATCCAAAAATCTTTAATTTAGACCCAATATGTTCAGAGTTATGAAGAATTTAAATTTTATATAGCCTGGGAGCACCGCCTACTTTTCCAAAAATCGATATAGCCTTAATCGTACACAACAATCTTCTGAACCAATCTTGAAAGTTTAAAAGAGATCGACCATAAACTTTGGACATTATTGAAGTACAAACAAAACACAAAAAATGTGGGCGTGGCACCGCCCACTTTTCCATAACTATATACATCTTAACTAAAGGACACACATATCCAAAAATCTTTAATTTAGACCAAATATATTCAGAGTTATGAAGAATTTAAATTTTATATAGCCTGGGGGCGTGGCACCGCCTACTCTTCCAAAAATTGATATAGCCTGAATTGTACACAACAATCTTCTGAACCAATCTTGAAAGTTTAAAAGAGATCGACCATAAACTTTGGACATTATTGAAGTACAGACAAAACACAAAAAATGTGGGCGTGTCACCGCCCACTTTTCCAAAATTACACAAATCTTGACTAAAGGACACACATATCCAGAAATCATTAATTTAGACCAAATATGTTCAGAGCTATGAAGAATTTAAATTTTATATAGCCTGGGGGCGTGGCACCGCCTACTCTTCCAAAAATTGATATAGCCTGAATCGTACACAACAATTTTCTTAACCAATCTTGAAAGTTTAAAAGAGATCGACCATAAACTTTGGACAATATTGAAGTACAAACAAAACACAAAAAATGTGGGCGTGTCACCGCCCACTTTTACAAAATTACACAAATCTTGACTAAAGGACACACATATCCAGAAATCATTAGTTTAGACCAAATATGTTCAGAGCTATGAAGAATTTAAATTTTATATAGCCTGGGGGCGTGGCACCGCCTACTTTTCCAAAAATTGATATAGCCTGAATCGTACACAACAATCTTCTGAACCAATCTTGAAAGTTTAAAAGAGATCGACCATAAACTTTGGACATTATTGAAGTACAAACAAAACACAAAAAATGTGGGCGTGGCACCGCCCACTTTTCCAAAATTACAAAAATCTTGACCAAAGGACACACATATCCAAAAATCATTAATTTAGACCAAATATGTTCAGAGTTATGAAGAGTTGTAGTTTTATATAGCCTGGGGGCGTGGCACCGCCCACTTTTCCAAAAATTAATATAGCCTATGCTTTAACCCATGATCCCAAGAATATACCTTGAAAATTTCATAAAAATCGGTTGAGTACTTTGGACGCCCATAAAGGACACGCAGACACACAGACACACAGACACACAGACACACAGACACACAGACACACATTCATTTTTATTTATAAGATATACATATATATTATTTATATTTTTTTGTTTTTTTTTTAAGAAAAAATTAGCTGCAGATACTTGCAGATAGGGTGTCATATAAAGGGTTTGACACACGCTGGTCTAAAGTTTATACAAAAATAATTGCATTTGGTTTTTAATTCTAAGCCAATTTTGCTTATCTTAGGTATTGCCAGGTCATCAGGCACTAGAAAAGTAACTCGTCAATATCTCTACAATCAAATGCAAGTGGGGCATTCGACATCTTTGGATGAAAAATTAGATTCCTTAGAAAATAATCTCCTGTCTTCTCATACTTATTTAGCTGAAAATATGCAAAAATTTAAGAAAAGCTTATCTTATTACACAGTGCAACAGTAGTTTTGGGGGCGGAATGATTCTAACTCAGAATGAAAGACCTTAGGCCATATAGTAAAACCCCCAAATTTTTTTATAAAGCACAGCTTAAGGAAAAGTGGACTAAAGCATGAAGAAAGGAAGATGCTTTTCTAAAAGCTAACCAGTATTGGTTAAATGAAACAATCGAAATTCCAAATGAGTCACATTTTCGCCCTGGTCGTCCATCGAAATCATTCGAAGAGTCGAGTGAGCGAAGTAAACGTAGGAAAACGAAAGAAGTCCGTTCCATGGTAGAAGATGCAGATATTATTCATGCTGCGCAATCCACTCTAATAGCAAAAGGGCAGAGGAACGCTTCGCGAATTCTGAAAGAAATCGCAGAATCACCATCACGCCCAGCAAAATACACGCAAAAAGCAAAAAATACGTTTCTCAATGTACTTAGAGGAGGTACTCCTCACTCTTAGCGAGGACGACAGACAATCTATTACAATAATATGCAAGTGGGGGTGCGATGGTTCCCAGCAAGCTAAATATAAACAAAAAATCGAGGATAATTCTGGTTCGGATGCCAATATTTTTCTTAGCTCTTGCGTGCCGCTACAAATCACCTTTGGAAACGAAAACAGAAAAATTGTTTGGCAGAACCCTTCTCCGTTATCTCCTAGATTTTGTAGACCGATAATCAATTTTGTTGAATCCTCAGTAAAAAACTGAAATAGAGCTGCAAGGAAATAAATTCGTTTTCCGGTATATTTTTAAGATGACGATGATTGATGGTAAGGTTTGCAATGCTGCCACGGATACTAAAACCAATAGCCAATGTTATTTATTTGAAGCGACATCGAATAAATTTAACAATCTAGACAAAAAGTATGACTGTCTGTCCTGCATGCTAGAATAGGATTATTTCAAAGTATTCTGCATTTGGCTTACAAATTGCAAGTGAAAAAGTATAGAGCAAAGAGAACAGCTGAGGAAGAATTGATAGAAAAAACCACAAAAGAAACTATTCAAAAAAGATTTCGGGATGAGTTAGGTTTACTTATAGACATGCCCAAAGCAAATTATGGCAATACAAGCCGGCGATTTTTCGAAAACCCACAATTGGCTGCAGATATCACAGGGGTTGATTATAATTTAATTTACAGGCTTAAAATAATATTGGAAGCCTTATCTAGTGGCTATGAAATTGATTCTGCAAAATATGACTAATATGCGTTGGATACCGCCAAATTATATATACAGCTTTACGCGTGGCATCCGTTGACACCCACAATGCAAAAGATACTAATCCATGGCGCTGCTATAATTGGAAATTCATTATTACCAATAGGCCAGCTGTCAGAGGAGGCTCAAGAGGCTCGCAACAAGCACTTCCGGATGTACCAAGAAAATTATGCACGGAAGTTTTCCCGTGAAGAATGCAACCGCGACATGTATCACCGATTGTTGCTAAGCTCGGACCCCTTTTTGAGCAGTATTTCAGTTCATCACCGAAGAAAGAAACAAACAAAGTCGTTTTCCCCAGACACAATTAAGCTGCTCTTTCTCTCTAAGTACGTGGCCAAAGATGTGACAGAACACTCTTTTGGTGTCAGCGCTAATTCTGAAGGCGAAAACTGATATATCAATCAATTTCTGTATATATGTATATATTTTCCGTTTTGGTGTATTTTAACAAATATAAAAATAAATATAAAAATGTTGTGAGTTTTATTTCAGAAGTGGTAATCAATATATCGAACGTAAGACAATACAATTGTGTAAATATTTTTCTATTATAGTTGGTGATGGGATTTTTACATTAAAATTTAAAAAAATCACTCAATATGAAACCAATTTTTCAAAATCGGCATAGTTTATTTTTATACAAATGCTAGTAAAATATGGGTTCTACTTGTATATAAACTCCTGTTGAATAACATTAACAAAGTTAAAAAATCAAATCCGTAAATAGCGAAGTATTTTTTTTTGCTGTTGTTGTTGTAGAACTACGTTGCCCTGCCTAGGTAGTCAGTATCTACCTTACCCAATATTGTCATCAAACTCTTCTAACGGAAGTCCTAGAAACCTAGCGGCTTCAACAGGGGATGACCAGAGGGATATGGGTGTTAGAAGAGTAGGCTCGGTTGAGCAGACAAAAAGATGGTTTGTATTATGGGGGGACAAGCCGCATGCCGGACAAACATTGGGCAAGTCGGGGTTCAGTCTGGATAGGTAAGAGTTTAACCTATTACAATATCCAGACCGGAGTTGAGCCAGCATCACCCTAGTCTCCCTAGGCAGCTCGCGGTCCCCTTCGGCAACGGGTGGTGTTGTTGCTTGAAGAACGGCGTTCACCGGGAGAGAGCCAACAAAGGAATTTACCGAATTCGTATGGATGAGGGTGAGGGCCTGCCGGTGCACCTTAGGATCAAACGGCGTGGAAATCAGGTGCCGGATCTCATCGTAGTGTTTGCAACAGTTGAACAGGAATTGCCTGGTCAACATCTCGCTATGCTCTTTAACGGCGAGCATTTTCGCTTCGTTATGAAGGTGGTGCTCAGGAGACATAAGAAAACACCCAGTGGCGGTACGAAGGGCGGTGTTTTGGCAGACCTGTAGTCTCGTGCAGTGTGTGTCAGCTAGCCCTGGCGACCATATTGGCGTCGCGTAGCTAAGTACCGGCTGACCAATTGCTTTATATGTAGCTAGTAACGTTTCTTTGTCTTTACCCCAAGTGCTGCCAGCTAGGGACTTGAGGATTTTGTTACGGCTTTGGACTTTATTGGCAATTGCGGTTACATGAGCGCCGTATTTGAACATGTTATCAAACGTCACCCCTAAGATTTTGGGGTGTGAGACAGTTGGTAGCTTGACACTATCAACGTAGAGATCTAATTCCATGTTCACTTGCGTTGTCCACGTCGTGAATAGGGTGGCCGAGGAGTTATTCGGTGACAATACCAGGTTTCTCCCGGCGAAGAATTCGGACACGGCTGGGCGGTATGAGTGTATGCGAGAGCAGAGTTCTTCAACGGAGGGGCCAGTGGCCAAAATCGTACAGTCGTCGGCGTAAGAGACGATCGAGACATCCTCTGGTGAGGGGGGATTTTCGATATATAATAGTTAAACAGAAACGGGGATAGGACACCACCCTGTGGCACCCCTTGTTTAACTATTCTGGGTTTTGATCTGTCGCCTCTGAACTCAACCGACGTTTGACGACCACTCAGGTAGTTGGCAGTCCAACGTTTAAGACAGGGAGGAAGGGACGAGTCTTCAAGGTCTTTTTTGCTGTCTCAAGAATTTATTGAACTAGCATTTTAACTTCTGGAAAGGTCCAAATTTGTTGTATTAAGTCAATGTGTAGCCCTCAATGAGACACAAATAAGTTATTACAGTTCTTGTTATACTACAAGAAAAAGAGTTTCACTGCGAAAGGATTTTTCAGTGTTACACAGTGTAATACCTATATTATTTTTAATGTAACCGATTAGTAAAACAAATTATTATAAATTTGTTATTATTAAACGGTTTTAAGAAGATATATGCAGTCAAATATTTTTGGCCGCCTAAATCTTCAAAATCTACCTATGTGCGACGTGCACAAAGTAAACAATTTGTTTCAAAGCAATAATGGAGACCCAATGAAGATTTTTAATGAACTAAATTTTTTGCTTTCATACGAGTATTTATGTTCCTTGGGTTTTCAGGGCGCAGAAAATTTTGATCCCCTCTGCTCCCCGTTGTTACCATACCTTGCTACATGCCCTCAGTTTTGTCAAAGTTTTGAAATGTTTTTAAAAAAACAAATAGACGAACACGTTATGGAGGTAAACATAGAAAAAAATGATCGAATATAAATAAAATAAATATTGAATATAAATATCGAAGCGCACTAGGAGACAACCTATTTTCAGATCTCTGTAACTTGGTCTTCAGTTTTCTTGGTTTGCCCATTAGTAATGCAGATGTAGAGCGAATATTCAGTTCAATGAATATAATTAAAACTAAGCAAAGGAACCGAATGGGTGCCAAAATGTTAAATGCGATTTTAGATGTAAGATACGGTTTAAAACGAGAGAAACAATTCTGTCATACTTACAATATAGGGGATGATCTTGTGAAAAGAATGGATTTAACTGATTTGTATGGAAACGAATTAAGTGATGTGGATGATTGTATACTTGATATAAACTTGTAATAAACCTCACAAATTATTCAATTTCCCATAAAGTCCAATAAATGTTTACACTTTAAATATCAACAATTTTTATATTGTAAAACGACTATGTTGATTTTTTTTAGCCAGACTAAGGTGAATACATCAAATTTTTAACAAATTTAAAATGTATGTCTGTCTTTTTGTTTATTTTTGTTTCGTTAACTTAAAATAATTTAATGAATTTAGTATTTTTGGTTTTGTTATTTCTATATATAACATTCATCCATTATTTCAGAATAATAAAATATATACATATGTATATATATTAATGGATCTACTAGTCACTTCTGTATTTTTAATTTATTTGAATAAAATATATCGTCGACACTCAATTTTAAAATTTTTATTTTGTATTCCAATCTATGTAGAATGCAGCTTTCCATATATTTTTTTGACTTAGCAAATTTTATTTAGCCCTTGAATATATCATTTTCTTTCAATACCAGGTGGTTCACCTAAGTGAAAATTGGACTTATCATATTTACTGCGTTGTGGGCGATATGAATTTAATAAAGACATTTTATTTAGGCGATTCTAGCCGGTTCGCTAGTTCTGGCACCCATTAGTATATACTATATATCGGCCACACATGACTATATTCTACTGGACTATGTTATATACTGGGCATGAATCGTTACAGACGTGAACCAGCAACTCGCTATGTAAAAATGTCAATCTCGGATTATGGCAGCCGTAAACCAGGGTTGGGTTTTTCGATACAATTGTACTTTGTCGATACAACTTGGCTCAAGAAAGTACTGAAGTACTACGAAAGAATATTTATGTTTTTCAAAAACTCTTATTGAACTAAGAAAAATGTTTCCATATAAATAAAAAGAAAAACTGATTTCAAATGTATTTTTATTTCGGTACTACAAAAAAAAGTAAATGAGTAATAGGGCAATATATGCGAATCCATACAAAAAAAATTCAGTACAATTTGAACGAAAAAAGTACACTTTTTGTCATTTCCCAACCCTGCCGTAAACGTACATATTTATCGACTTTTCGGATGATAAGAAACGTTCACAAATTGTTGATCGAAGGCGAAACGAATGCGTATTGAGTTTATGTTTGTATATATTAATTATTTTAACTATATTTTTTATTAAGGATAAGGACAAAAGATATAATAAACTTCATGTAACGCAAAAGCACATAATTGTGAAGTTTATTAGGGAACATCCCCATTTGTCCAAAACTTTGATACCAAACTGTGAGTAAGAAAAAACGGCTGCAAAACAAATTTGGGTGGAGCTTTGAGGATAACTGAAAATGACAAAATAATAAATAGCACCTAAACACTTGTGCTAATTTAAATCAACCTCGAAGAATTCTATGCTTCTCCACAAACGACTTTTTGCTGCTTTGCGAATCATCTGTTTCGAAACGTACAAACTCCGGACACAATTCTTTCTCAGATTTGAAGGAATACGGTGGACGGATATGGTGCTCTGACACATTTCAATCAAATAATCACTGTCAATAGAGTGTTGATCTCCGCCATTCGCAAGGGCTGAAAAAGTTGCAGCTAAGACTGAAGGAACCTACTTAATGTCATGACATGAGGCATAAGATTAATTTTAGTGAGGACATAATTGGACACCTCTTGTTCATATAAAAAAGCACAGAGGTTGATTGCTAAATGTGTGCATATGCATATGCTACTTACGCATTTAAAAGCGGCAGCGGGTCACTTTGGTCTTCTTTCGTTTATACTCTTATTAGAGCTTAAATAACACATAGGCCCGGTTTCACCAGCGTGACTAAGACTAAAACTAAGTCGCGACTTAAGTTAGGCTAGATTTACGACTAACTTACTTTTGGGTTTCACCAACTTAGCAACTTAAATAGTTTTGACCACAACAACCCGGTCAGCTGTTTTATACATTGTAGTATCTTTCATACCAGTACCCATTGAGAAATGGTAATGTATAGAAATGCACCAAGGAATATATAGATAGCAGGCCGCATATCCCTTTGATTGGCAGGTGGTAAAATAGTGCTTAATTGAAAACGATGGTTTGGTAATGGTTGCATACTTCCAAACAAGCGTTAATGTGCATCTACGCTTACCTCGTTAAAGTCATGCATGGCAAAGTTTCCAACTGGGACGGTGCACAAAGCAAATTAGTAACATTTCTAACTTATGGGTTTCGAATGCCAGCAACACTGACTTAGTCGGATAAGTCAGCTGGCAGGCTGACTAAGTTGTGACTTAGTTGAGTTAGAAGGTGAAACTGAAAAAGTGAAAATCGTGACTTAACTAAGTTAAGTCGAGCTGGTGAAACCGGGCCATAAAATTAGGTTCCGTTGTGTGTGAATATAATATTGGCTTTAATATTTGTCACTCTAATGCGCGGAGTTTATCTGTTGAAAAACTGGAATATTTAAATTCTATTTTCAGAGATGTACATAAATGTTGATGTGGTCTGTGTAACAGAGACATGGTTCAAGCCTTCTATAAGCAATATGTCGTATGCTCTTTGTTACTTCACGCTTCTAAGAAATGACAGGTCTACCGGCCACAGAGGGGGTGGTATAACTATATATTTTAAATCTAGCTTTCAAAGTAAAGTTCTGCACAAATCAGTATCTCAAGATGCTATTGAAAATATGTTTGTAGGGTTCAGTGATGGTGTTCAAAAATGTCTAGTTATATGTGTCTACAATCCCCATAAATCCAATGATCTAAGCCCATTCTTTACCAAAATATCTGAATTCGCTTTGAGCTATGTAAATGTTCTCATATGTGGTGACTTCAATATCGATGTACTACTGAATAATGTGAAGTGCAAGGAGTTAATCGATAAAGTAAACTCCGCACTGTAAGCCAAGCATGTTATATATCTTCGGTGTAAGTGATATGAACAAAGTCAAGCATATAGACCAATTCCCCTTAGATGGAGTTTCTGACCACGAGATTATATTATTATAATCTGAATTTTAACAAGGGTAACGGCAACCTCACGTTTAGAGACTACAAGAACGTAGACATGGCTGAACTAAACTATGAATGTGTTTCGCTCGACTGGAGCTCGTCCTAGTTCTATTCAAATTTTGACGACAAATTATATGAGTTCAATAGGCACTTAAAATACTTATACCATAAATTTGTTCCTATACGTACTATTAAAGTGAATTACTATAAAAAACCATGGTTTACAAAAATAATTCAAAATCTAATTCGAGATCGTAGCAAAGCGTATAAATGCTGGAAAAGGAACCCAACTGATGATTGCTGGAACTCGTATAAAGTGCTGAGAAACAGAGTTACAAATGAGATTAGGCGCAGAAAACGTTGTGGAAAAAGTTGAAGTCACTAGGCGTAGGTGCTGGTAATTCCACACCATGTAAGATTGATGCTGATGAACTTAACAATTACTTCATTGGTGCTGGTAAAATGGAAAATTCTCACTCCTTCAGTTTAACTGATTCGTTAGTTTATCAAACCTCTTTCTCTTTCCCAAACTTTTGGAAGGTTGCAAATATAATTCCTGTCGCGAAAAGTGACGCCTGTAGCTCTCCTAAAAACTTTAGGCCTATCAGCATCCTACCTGCTTTAGCTAAAGTGTTTGAAATGTGCATGTCCTTACAAATAGTTAAACTCTTGAATAACAATAATTTTTTGAGTGAATTTCAGTCTGGTTTTCGATCAAATCACAGTTGCTCTACGGCCGTAGTAAAATTTATCGAAGACATCCAACCTGCTTATGATAGTAAACTATTAACTATTCTTGTCTTATTAGCACCCCTATTCTGCATTACAATTACGTTCCCGCTCTACGCTCCGCTTGGATCGTAAATATGCATTCTGAGTTACGCTTGGATCGAAAGAAGAAGAGGAAGAGCTATAAGTTTTTCGAAGTCAGCTGTTTGCCTTGGAATGTGTGAAATTGAAACATAACAATGCAATTTAAATTCCACAAATTATTACTTTTGAAATAAAAGTAAAGCTTTATTATGATTTATAAACTAAATTGTATATGTTTGAGCATTATTGAATAAATTGAGTGAAATTTTATACATAGATCAATTGACTGATTGTAGCAGACAAGGAAGGACCAACAAAAAGCAAGAGGACACTGTTGGTGGATGTTACTGGCTGTCATTTTCAATAGAGTTGGTGCTAGAAGAGTCTGCTTCGTCGACCAGGTACACAGATGGCTGGCGTCGCGTCGTGGGGCAACACGAGCAAACATTAGATATGTCAGAGTTAAGGCTGACCACAAGTGGAACTTTTCGCTGGATCGAGACACTGGCCGCCCCGGAACTGACAAAGGAGTTTGTGTGGATGCTGTGGAGTGGCTGCCGGTGAACGTTTGGCATGATGACAAAGGAATGTAGGAGTCAAAGCCATTACCTTAGTTTTAATGTTGCTAGTAAAATTGTTAGATTGGTGTTTTGAATGCTAGTCCAATTTTCATTAATTGTTACAACCGTTGCCGAGTGCTAATGCGTGCAAAAAAATGTCGGGGAGGGGTATCAAGAGACGCATTTCGCTCCCAATAACAAGAATGTGCCTCAGGAAAACAATTTTTTTTAGTAGTTTGCGAGATAGTTGCAGTCAAAGTTCACCGTAATTTTCATGTGGTTGTTGTAATAACAGATTAATGCGTCCAAAATATTGAAAATATTAGATCTCCGGAGGCGGATTCACATTCCAGGGATCGAAACGCGTCTTTTGATACCCCTCCGTACATTTTTGGACAAATCTTAGCACTCGGCACCGGTCGCAAGCAACTACCCTGCAAACATATCAAAAAACCTCATTATAGCACAAAACCAAAATATAGAGAACGTTTTACAACTTCTAAATACGAGTTTTACTTAAATTTTACGAGTTTTAACAAAATATCGCGGAAATTAATCTAATATTGTTTGCAAAACAAAAAATAAGCAGCTATCCGCCAACAAAATTGCAACGTAGAAAAACGGAGCTACGATCGAAGTGCAGAATTAGCAGAATTGGAAGTTTCGAAGTTGAACGTAGCGGAATTGAAACGCAGAATACCAAAGTTGCCAAGCGGAGAAAATTTCGATCCAAGTCGAAATGCAGAATAGGGGTGTAGATTTCTCAAAAGCTTTTGATACTGTACAGCATGATATTCTTCTAGCAACACTTAAATATTATTATGGATTAAGCTACTCATCACTTAAATTTATGGATGCATATTTATCGAACAGATGCCAACAAGTGCAATGTGCTATCTACCACTTTATGCCGAAGCAAAATTACTTCCGGTATGCCACTCCTTGGCCCCATACTCTTCAGTCTATTTGTGAACGACATTGTGTACTGCTGCAAAAATACGAATATTAACCTTTATGCAGATGAACCGCAGATTTACTACTCGCGACCAATCGCACTGGGAGAAGACCTTGTGGCTCGACTGAATGAAGACCTCGAGAGGATCGAAGTCTGGGCAAGAGCAAATATCCTGTGCCTAAATGCCTCTAAACACTGGTTCTACCCATCTCCGCACAATATGTTGACCTTGACTGTCTATCACCGATTATTTTGGCTGGGACCGAACTGAAGTTTAGTTCTGTTGTTACCAACCTCGGCTTTAGAATGAACTCGCGATTAACCCGCACTGATCATATCCAAAATTTAATATACATTAAGAAATCTGTGGCATACATGTTATTGTTTGCCAAAACACACAAAACTGAGACTTGTGCAATCGCTTATTGTTCCTCACATTTCTTATTTTGAAATAGTCTATGGCAACCTTGATGGTAAATCAACAATGCAGCGAGATTCATTTATTGTAAGAAGAAATTTGATCACATTTCATCTTTTACAAATAATATTCTAGGTCGGAACTTGGAAAATTACCTTAAATTTCGAAATGTTGTATTTTTATTTAAATTGATCAAAAGTCGCAAGCCAGAATATCTGTATATTCAACTGAAATTTTTCTCAGTCAGCTCGTACCAATAATATCATTATACCTAAGCATGAAACTTTGGTAGGCTCAAGATTATTCTTCGTTAGTGTGATAAGCGTATGGAATTGTTTAGAGTAACTTTCAAAACTCAGTCATGTTGACTTTCTACCTACATATATACGTATATATCATAAACATAATTTTATTATAACTATTTTAGTTTAAGTTTGATCATGTCACTTAATTGTTATATTTGTAGATACGCTTATAAACTTAATGTTTTACTGTACTTATGAAGATAATAAATTACAAATTACAGACTATATCGACGTAAATTTTTTAGGATGAAGAGTTCTTCGTTGCCATATTTAGAGTTTAAAACGAGGAACAGAGAAATTTTAAGGATACTGGTGGATGCACGCTCGAGTAAAAATTACATACAACCGAAATTTGTAACAAAACCCATACCCAACGAAAAACCATTTGTTGCAAATTCCATAGCAGTAGCGCGATTCACTAACTTTTAACAATTTCGCAATAGAGATATTTATCATTAACGTATACTGTTTAATTTAACAACTGTGCGATTCACTAACTCGGATTTAACAATAACGTGCAGCTAATTGTTTAAAATGATGACATGTGGCATCTCAGTCGAAATTGACTAGAACGTTGCTTAAATGTTAAGTGCAGCATTTGCTAGCGCCGCCGTTGGTGTCGCAGTAGCGCAGCTGACAAGCGTCTGGATAACAAAATAGCCGTCGCAAGTTCGATACCAATAACTAGGAGACATTTTTTCTATAATATATTTTTTTTTTAAATATAGAAATACTTCTTGCTCAAAAAATTTGTTTTTAATTTATTTTTATTTTAACCAATATTTCAACGACACCAACGGATAACGTGATAAAATATCAATTTACAAATGGACTACGATAAATTAACGATTGAAGAGTTGACAAAAAGTTAGTGAATAGCATAGATATTTAAAATTATTGTTACGTTAATTTATCGTGGACAAATTGTGTTAAAACAGTTAGTGAATCACAAAATTGATTAAATTATTGTTCAGTTAATTTATCGTTGACAAATTACGTTAAAAAAGTTAGTGAATCGCGCTACAGGCCAAATCAAGATTACCCATCACACGGTAATAAATTTATTCGGTGAGGAGAACACAAACTTGAAATTCTTTATTCTACCAGACCTCAAGACTTTCCACGGAATTATCGGTAACGATAGTTTGAAGGACCTTGACGCAACTATCAACGTCCGCAATGATACGATACAGCTCGGGAACGGAAAAAAAATCCGAAACAAACAAATGCCTTCCCCCTCCGTTCATAAAATCGATATTAGAACAGAACATATGACCCCGACACAGAAATAAAAAATGCAGCAACTCACAAAGAATTATAGTCAATTATTTGCTGACCCAAACAAGAAACTGACTTACACCTCGACGGTGGTAGGTGAAATTAGGACATTCTCTGACACTCCCGTACATACACGGTATTACCCATACCCTGTTGGAATGAGGGTGTTTGTCACTGACGAAATACAGTCTGTACTTACGGATGGCATAATAAGACCGTACAATTCACCCGTTTGGTCAGTGCCAAAAAAAATGGACGCCTCAGGAGTTAAGAAGTACAGACTGGTAATCGATTACAGGAAGCTGAATAATATACCTGAGATAAATGAAATTATTGCCCAACTAGGAAACAATAAATACTTTTCTGTCCTGGGCCCTTACTCTGTAGTTCTATTCTAAAGAAATTTCGTTCGCTTTCGAGCGATTCGTACTCTGTAAAGAATTTTCGATTAGAATACATTCGTTGTTCGAGTTCCATTTTGTTCCCTTCGGATTTGATTTTTCCCCTTTCGTTTGTGGAAAATTTGGCACTCTCTGTCTCGAAAACAAATGTCAAAATAGTCGAATGTTAGAAAATTCTATTCTACAATAATTTAGCAAACGAAAATCAACAAAAATGTAAGTTCCTATGAATAAAATCAAATATTTCTCTTTTTCTCATCAAAAAATCGTTTACAGGGCAGAAAGATTTAAGCAACCGAATACTAAACCTCGACAGTTTGAGATTATGGTGCAGTTTATGAAGGATCATAGCGATTTAGCCAAAGGTCAAATAAATCTTTGGAGAAGATTGGAAGCGGAGCTCAATGCATGTGGCGTCCATCACACAACTTTGCTGAGTGGAAAAAGGTAAAATTGATTATTTTCCCACCAAATTTGTATAAACGACGTTTAACTATTATAGATATGGGCAGATTATAAAAGCAACGCCAAAGCTAAGCTGCGGAGAAACAAAGAAAATATGTCCGGCACCGGAGGAGGACCGTCACGCATATTTGTATTGACTCCGTTAGAGGAAGAAGTGGTTGCGCTATTAAGCATGCATGATGCTGTTAATGGCGAGCCACAAACGGTGCATTTTGGGGCAGACGTGCCATCGTGTAGCACAGCAAATAACCTCAACACAGATGAGCAACCGATTTCCCTCTCCCCCAATATGGCTATTAGCAGTATTGCTGCTCTTCCATCCTCCATTTCTCCACCGACTCGTGCACGCTCAGTACCTCCAGGAAAAGATAATTTGTTAAAACTGCAGGTAGAAAACCAATGCGCGTATCACGACAGGTCGATTAAAAAGTTGGACGAAATTAGTAGGAGCATAAGTAGCATTAGTTGTTGTTTAAAAAAATATTGAACTGGAAGAGGCTAAGCTCAAACTCGAGAGGGAGAAGTTTGAGTTTTTAAAAAGAAACGAAAGATTGAAAAGAAAACTGATGCTAAAAAAATTAAAAATAAAATCAAGTCGTGATAATAAGTGATAGGTGTAAGTTAGTTTTTAGTAGTTTAGTTTTTTGAATTATTTTTTTGTTTTTTATTTTCTTATAATTATGTTTGTTTGTAAACATAAATACTATTTCAGTTTAGGTTTTTAATGTATTTTTTGTTTTTTGTTTTTTATTTTCTTGTAATTATGTTAGTTTGTAAACGTAAATGTTATTTCAGTTTAGTTTTTTGAAGTACTTTTTGTTTTTTGTTTATTATTTTCTTTTAATTTATGTTCTTTTGAAAACATAAATATTATTTCAGTTTAGTTTAATAGGGGATTGTAGGCTAGTTTGACCTAATAGTTTGAGGTGCAAATAAAAGTTCTTTATTTCATCTTCTTGCCCAACGTTTCGCTGAATATTCCAGCATCTTCAGGGGCTACACTATATATTTTTCAAGAAAGAAAACAAACATTATAATACACATAAATAACATTTAACATTTTGAATTACACTCACAATAACAAACTTAGCATCTAAAAATCATTACCACCTTGCGTGGTAGCTTTGTCATAACTAAACTTATTGTTCAAACATAGCATGTATGCAGCAGCTATTGAATCGTAGTCCTCTTTTTTGTTTATCGTTTTGTCTCTGTTTCTTAAAATATGTAGGCTTTCCAGTGTATATCTCGTCAATTCTCGTTTTTCCTTGTCAATAATTTTAGTGTTGTTGAAGTCAGCTGTATGGCCACTGTCTATAATGTGTTGGGAGAGAGCAGTACTGGGCTTTTGTTTTTTAATATCTCCTTCGTGTTCGGCTATTCGTACACCAAGCGCCCGCTTTGTTGTTCCGATGTACATCTTATCACAGTTTTCGTTGTCTTTTCCTTTACATTCTATTTTGTATATCACGTTGTTTTGTTGTAACTTGTCTATTGGATCTTTTGTTCTTGTGTACATTCTGGATATTGTGTTGTTAGATTTATAAGCTAAGGAGATATTTTGTTGTTTTAATGTATCGTGGTCTATTGCATTTAGCTTAGGTATATATGTGACACTGCAGTATTTTTTGACGTCTTTTGTTGTTGAATTTGGTGGTTTAATATGGGCGTTTCTATTTTTCATGATTGCCTGGTTGACTAACTCATGTATCAGGTGGTCGGGGTAGTTGTTATTTTTCAAAATTGTATGTATTTTCTCTATGTTAGTGTCGTGGAATTTTTCGTGGCTAATTGTTAGGATTTTTTGTATCCGATTTTTCGTTGTGTTGATTTTATATTTAGTTGGTTGGGAGGATAAAAAATTAATCAGGCGACCAAAGGATGTAGGTTTCGAGTACCAATTTAAAATAATGCTATTGTTGTTTTTATATACGCGAACATCTAGAAAAGGGATACTCTCATTTTCTTCCATTTCCATTGTAAATTGCAGTTTTTGGTGATATTTGTTAAGTGTTTCTAGAATTATATTCACGTCTTTTCGTTTCACTATTGCAAAAATGTCGTCTACATATTTGTTGATAAATTTTATGTCAATACTATGTTGTTGTTTAAGCTCCGAGATGGTGTTTGAAGGTATAGTTTATTATTGCACATAAAGTAGTTATTTTCTCTAAGACAGAAGTCAAGTATTTGTTGGAATTTTGTTTTTGTGATGTTAGTTGTGTGTTGAATTTTGTCCCATTTTCTCATTATTATCCTAATTGCTAACGTTATTGGTATGTTTGTAAACAAAGAGACGACATCGAACGAACTAGTAAATCTTCTTCACAAACGTTAATATGGCTTAATCTATCTTTCAGAGTGTATGCATTTTCCACATTATAATTTTCCGATCTCAAATGGTTAAGAGTTTTTCCGATATATTTTGATAAATCATAACAGGGGACCATAATTGAGGAGGCAATAGGGCGTAGAGGCATTTGTGGTTTGTGGATTTTTGGCAATCCATACAGTCTTGGTGCAGCAGCGGATGTACAGGTTAGTTGTTCTTTCCCTCTCTAGTTGATCTGTTTTGTTTTGTAGAGCTCTTCGACTATTTTGTTGTTTTTCCTTTGTAGCGTGTTTGTTGGATCTGTTCTTGTAAGTTTGTATGTTTTTTTGTCTTCCAATAAAGTGTTCATTTTTTCTGTGTATTGTGATTCGTACATTGCTACGGTCTTATTTCCCTTGTCTGCGTTCGTTATTATAATGTTAGTATGTGCTTTAAGGAACGATTTTGTTTGGTTAAGGGCTGCTAATAAGAATTTTTCCGTGGCATTGTGTCTGATGTTTCGTTTGAAGAGTATTATGCTGTTGCTTACCTTGTTCCTTGCTATATCCTTCTCTTTTTCATCTTTTATACCCATGATTATTTGTTCCATTTGTTTAGTTTTTTAAAGTACTTTTGGTTTTTTGTTTATTATTTTCTTTTAATTTATGTTCTTTTGAAAACATAAATATTATTTCAGTTTATGTTTTTGAAGTACTTTTTGTTTTTAATTTAAACGTGTTTCTTTATGTTACTCTGAATTGCAATGTAAATATTAGTTTTAAGATTAAGTTTTCTAAAAGCACTGAAATTTAATTTTATGTACATTTTCTAAAAACAACGCTTTTTTAAGTTAATGTTTTTAATGCAAAACTAAAGACTGATGAATTCGTTTTAAGTCATTTATTTATTATAATTAACGGATATGTGATCATATAAGCTAAGAAAAGGCTGTGAGTTAACTATTGTTATGTTAACTTTATTTACACTCAAAATAAATGTTTTTCTCAATCATACTACTAAACTATTTCTTATTTCGTCTCTTAGATTTCTAGAAATATTTGTCATATTACTATCTACTTCTTCAATTGTTACAGTATCCAATATATGTACATCTTCTGTGGAAGATACTTCTGAAGAATGTAACTCCGCCCTAAATTGCAAACAGATATTATGCAATGCACAGCAAACGTGCATTATGGTTTAAACCTTTTGAGGGGCATAGTGGAGCTCCCGTGCTGCCAAAAGACACCGAAACCTCCCTTTCAGCATTCCAAAAAGCCTTTCGATTATCGATCGTCCTTTAGCATGGCAATTGTTGAAGCGGCATTCTTCAGAGTTCTCGGCTGCGTTGCGGTATGGAGTTAACATCCATGGCTCTAACGGATATCCTGCATCACCTTAAATAATTTTAGTTTAATTAGTAACGCATATAATATAACCAAGTATTTATTGCTGCTAACCAAGAATCCGTATTCCTCTTTCGCCACTGTCAAAGCGGGTACGGAAAGCTCTCCTTTCGCTGGAAAGATTCCAAACATGGGAATCATGGCTTGCACCACCGTATCTTGCGTCAACTGCTCTTACACGCATCTTGTGGTCACACATCTAAAAATGTTAATTTAAAAAATTTTCCTCAATCTATATTAAGAATAATGTTATACTTACAACCATTGCATTCATACTGTGCTTCAACTTTCTATTAAAGTACAAATGTTCATTTCTTGCCGGTCTAATCATTTGTATGTGTGCCATCAATTGCTAAAAGAACGCCCGGGATTCCACATTTTTCATAAAAATATAATTTTGCCTCTGTTTCTTCTGCCTCCGAACTTGAAAAAGTAATGTGAAGCGGACAAAGGGTTTTTTCAATGGCTTTGCACACTTCAATAAGGCAACGTGACATTGACTGTTGCGAAAGATCTACGTGTTGGTCTTGACCAATTTGATGTTGGTATCCTCCTTGGCCCAATAATTTAAGTGCAGCGGCGAGCTTAATAATTGGGGGAATCGCTGTTGATTTTTGAGGAATACTTAGCTCGGGGATAATTGCATTTAGTACATACTGAAATGCGTCCTTATTCAACCTAAAGTTTTGTACAAAGCTGTAAAGGAATAATTCGAATTAAATTAGGCATAGTCTGTCTACAAATTAATCAATATATTTACCATTTGTCATTGATATTGAGTATATTGGAATTATCCCTAATAACGCGCAACTGCACTCGCTCCGTCACTGTATTTTCATCTGCATCCAACCAAAGCGCTACCGAATCCATTTCACATATATTCTATTTATCTTTTATTTTGTAAAATTGAAACTTCTTAAATCGCAATGTTTTCAATTTGGTTTGTTTTGCTTTTGTTTTCTTTTCGTATTTTTCTTTGAGTTTGACATTTGTAAAATAGTGTTGCTCACCCTTATCGAATATTTTCTAAAGTGAATTCTAACGAACTACAGAGTGCCGATGTGTTTTAGAATCGATTTTTGCTTTCGAGTAGAACAGCCTTTCGAATAGAACTACAGAGTGAGGGCCCTGGACCTAAAAAGTGGATTCCACCAAATCCCTTTGAAAGAGCCAGACATAGAGAAAACAGCCTTTTCCGTCAATAACGGGAAATGTGAGTTTGCACGACTCCCATTCGGGCTGAAAAACGCACCCTCCATTTTTCAGAGGACCCTAGACGACATTCTAAGGGATTATATTGGAAAAATTTGTTACGTCTATATAGACGATATAATAATTTTCTGCGAAAATTAAGAAAGCCACTCTCAAAATTTAGATAAAATAATTCGCACATTGGAAAAAGCCAATATGAAGGTGCAACTCGATAAGTGCGAGTTCTTCCGAGAAAAAGTCGAATGCCTAGGCTTCATCATTTCACCCAAGGGAATAACGACGAACCCTGCGAAGGTGAAATCAATCAAAGTATCACCAAGATACAGAAAAGAAACACTCAGAGAAAATAATAATAGAACAATTTTGACAGAAGCTGGCAGAACAGTACATAAAAGTAATATAAAGAGCTAACGCACCCATTCTATTGCAGACTTTGCTTCCTCCTACCGACAAAAGGAGATGTCGAAATTCTTGACCACACAAACTCGTACTTAGTGACTATAAATAACAGAATTGCCAAAATTCAAGACGGTACCTTTAGACTAATCCACATAATTGACTTGCAGAAATACGAAACACTCCTGACGGACATTCACGAACGCGTAACTGAAAACTTACCTAAGGACAGCTTCCTCTACCCAATCATTAAACACGAAACAAAGCAAACCCTTGAAATCGTCCAAACCCTAAAGCCTATCAGCAAATTTCGATACAAAAGAGCGATTAATATACTGGGAACCGCGTGGAAATATTTAGCAAGATCACCTGACCACGACGACCTAGAAATTATTGGTGGTAACTTGATGAATCTTAATGAAAATAACGATAAACAGACCAGCTATTACAAATGTCATCTTAAATTCTATAAACAAAAGCAGCAGTTTAATAAATGAAATAGTAATAGATTTGCAAAGTAAAATTCCAACTCCGGGTGTGTGCCATAGCTGTGGCTACCGCCACGGTGATGTCCTTCCGCGTGACACGTTTCCCACTTTTTCACTATTTTGGCTCAGCCTAATGTGCCATTACAACAACCACATGAACATTTTTAACTTTAACTGCAAATAACTTTTGAACGGTTGAAAGAAATCTCATTTCAGATTCTAAATCTAGACGTGGGTAATCGTTTACGTGGGGTACGGATCCCGTCACTGACGTTAATTCCACTGACTTTAGTTCGCGCCACCACTAGTTAACATTAAATACGCCATACAATGGGCGAAAGAAAATATCATAAATACGGTTTTATTAGATAGAAATGAAATAAAAATTGCATTAGATAAATTGAAGGAAGAAAGATTTGTAATAGTGACAATTTGGTAGATTTAAGAAGAGATCAATGTATACCTATAGTCATAAATAGTTTAAATTCAAACTGCACAACCACGTCAGGGCACAACATACCAACCGTGGAAGAAGTACAACCAGGCTTGCTATTATTGAAGAATTTTGATGGCAATGTAGAGATCAATAACTCTACTCAAGAAATTAATGGGACCCATATAATTAAATTCTTCACAATTCGAAACAATACCACCAGTACTCCAGTTAACTCCAAATAAGAATAAGCACATAGATATCCTATCACTGGAATACCTCTAGGAAATGCATATCAATAACACAAAACGAATCATATATTTGAAAAGGACAACAGTTTCCCTTGGAATACTTAGGGCCGCTTTCATAAAAGCCGGTAACCGCTAACCAGAGTTTAATTGACGTATTTTGTATGGTTAGCTGCCAAATTAATCGCCGATTAGGCTTAGCCGGCTTTTATGAAAGTGGCCCTTACAGTGGCAATAATCCTCGCTTTAGTGGTTATATCCGTCATACTACGTTCACGCAAGTCAATTACGGTGAAATAAGTAGAAAAAACAAATGCAACACCAGCCGCAATTCCTCTACATTCGGTCAATCTCATAAATAAACCACCGACCTACATCAAGTTTAGTGACCTACCATAATTTTAATGTCCGAGGACGTCCATCACTTAAAGGGGGATAGTTAACACAATGCTTGCTCATAAGATCATATGACCTTGGTCGCACTGATAAATGATACCAGTCGAGCAACCAAAATATGAAGACTTCTCGAATAGCAAGATAATAAACTTTCCCACACATGTGGGTGATGATGTATCAAATGGCAAAATGATAAACTTTCCCATAGATGCAGGTGCAACGTGACGTTGACCAACGGTTGGCAGTATAGTTATAAATACGACTGTAAATTGATTTAAGTCGTCTTTTGTCTTTTGAATAAAGTAAAGAACGGACGCAAGTCCTAAAAAAAAAAAAATTTTTTTAAATCAAATAAGTAGTGAATAATCTAACTCATATATTAGCTTATAAAAATAGTCACGTGGGTATATTCCACCCAATAATAATGGAACCAGTTGCGTTTATTTCTGGCATGTATATGGGTCTATTTATGCATAACACATTTTGCAAATAAACCAAAATTGAGCTACTTTTATGAAATACCTATGGTGCTAAATTCGGGACACGGGTATTACACTGGATCACAAATTCCAACTTTTTTTCTGCACCAGAGACGCCATAGTGAAATTCCTATGTAAAATCACCTCCTAATTCCGAAAATCAAAGTTATTTTTACTTGAATGGTACCGTTTTTGAGATATTTACGATTTACCGTTATTTCAAAAAACAAAAAAGATGGCTCCACTTAATCGTGTATATCTCAAGAACAAATTGAGCTATTCGAAAACGGTTTGAAAAATTTGAAAGCTTATAAAATTTACTATAATCAGTACATACAACACTTTTTGTTAGGTCCTGGAGATTCAAACATAGTGAACAATCATTACGGATTTTGAAAATTTTTTTTGTAAAAAATTAAAAAAAATTGTACTTTGCGAGGAAGCATCTCGAAAACTTTTTGTTTTTTTTGCAGATATTTTTTCCCCCCTCTAAGCTCTGTTTTATTACAAAAAACAAGCTATCAGTGAACAAAATCGGTACATTTTAAACAAGAGCATATTTTTGAGGCAGGTAGTGTTTTCTTTGTAGAACTAGGGAACCTTTTTGTTTAGGTAGGCTTGAATTTTTACTGGATCTAAGTATAAATAAGAGTACATGCCCCTTGTTCCTTCATAACATCTGCTAGGCTCGCCGGATACTGTTCAGTTTATAATTGCAGTTTATAACCCGTCATTTACTTAAAAATAAAAAATGAATAAAAGGGCGCGAGAGTTTGAGTGTACAAATGATCCAGATATGTTCTGTTTCATCTGCGGTCAATTTATTGTTAAAAGTATGAGACGTGTGTTTTCAAATCCTTTGAAAGTTACATACTATAAGTGTTTTGGAATTAAGCCTAAAAACCATGGACACCGAACACTGTGTGCACCACATGCCGAGTGGAATTGATTTCTTCGGAAACCGGAACAAAAAGGTACGTTGTAAAAATTAGGAATTTGTTCCCTTTTAATGCATAGCTGACTAATTTCTGAAACTATCTATTTAGGCCACGTGTGAAATTTATTACACCAATGAAGTGGAGGGAACCAACGGACTGCTATATTTGTACTACAAAAGTACTTGGGGTTGGAAAGTCCAGAAAAGTAACCTATGCGAGCGTATCTACAGTGTCATTACCAGAACTAATTTCAACAGAAGCGACATTGCCAGAATCAAATTTAACTTTAGTTCCGGCTCCAGTTTCATTGTCAACTGTAGTATCTAAGTACGCGGCATCATGTTGTACTGAATTTCAAACGGAAAACGAAAGAAATTCTTTGTCACAAGCACAACTCAATGATTGGATAAGGGATTTGGAATTGTCAAAGGAAAAGGCCGAACTACACGCCTCTCGAATGCAACAATTTAAATTGGTTTCATCCGATGTTAAGGTAACATATTATAGAACTCGTCACGAAGAATTTTCCAAGTACTATACGAAGGAGGACAGTGTTTGTTACTGCAAAGACATTGCTGGTCTATTCAAACAATTTGGTGAACTATATGATTCAAAAGAGTGGCGATTGTTCATAGACGGCAATAAATTAAGTTTAAAGGCCAGAACGAATCGAGTTTCAAGTTGGGGTAGATAACATAAAATACTCTCCACTTATAAAGAAGGAAAAAATAATTCTACCTCCGCTTCACATCAAGCTCGGCCTTATCAAAAACTTTGTGAAGGCTTTGGACAAAGATGGCAAAGCTTTTCATCATTTGAAGACAATCTTCCCAGAGATTTCAGAAGCAAAAATAAAGGAAGGCATTTTTGTGGGACCGCATATAAGGAAAATGATGACCAATAACCATTTCAAAGAACTATTGTCACCAGTGGAGGCAGCAGCGTGGGATTCTTTTGAAAAGGTCCTAACTACGAGATGACAGTGAACGACTTAATCAGAAACTATGCGGAAATGGGTAAATAAAAAAACATATTATAATAAATTATATATTACATAAATTTACATGAGAATATATAGCCATAAATCTGAATTCATCATCCAGTCCCGAACAAACAAGAACGGGAAAAATATAAACAAAAAATTTTTTTAAATTCATTACGAATTATTGTTTATTTGGTCTCGAGCTTGCAAAAACTTACAAATATGTAAACAAAATAGACCGCAAAAATCCAACAACAAAATACATTGAAACCATAGCACGGGTTTACGTACATATGTAAATATGTACAAACAACAAGTCCAACACACATCATAACATATAGGCTGCATGTCTTAAGAAATTTTGTGTATACAGTTGGCAAGAACAAACAAACAAAAGGGAATTAATTGAAGTGGAGATAAGTGCATTGTGACGTCACAGGCCATCATTGCTTAGTGTTGGAATTTTCTAACAGCGGCTTTGGTGCAGACACGAGTTCGAATCCGTGTCCGAAAAGGGATCTGATGATGAGCCTGGAAACTCTGAAACATGTAATCCTATCCATCGCTGTTGATTTTTCCTTTGTAATTTTTCTCCAATTATCAATTTTTCCCAAAAAAACTGACAATTAAATTCATTACGAATTATTGTTTATTTGGTCTCGAGCTTGCAAAAACTTACAAATATGTAAACAAAATAGACCGCAAAAATCCAACAACAAAAAAATTTTTTCTGAATTGAAATATAAATCCAGCCTAAGAAAATTATATACTAATGTGTCACTTATGTATTTATCTAATTTACTTTTTTATTTTATTTCAGGAGTAAATACGTCTTTAAAAATTCATTTCTTACACTCCCACTTAAATTTTTTCCCGCAAAATCTTGGCGACGAAAGTGACGAGCATGGCGAAAGGTTTCACCAGCAAATGAAAGTGATTGAAAGTCGGTATCAAGGATTTTGGGATGTCGCCATGACTGTTGGTTTCTCATAAGAGAAACCGATCCTAATCTAAATAAGCGTCAAAACAAGACACATAACTTTTTCAATTATAAAATAAGATCATAGAGTTAAGACAGAACCATATGTACATATGCTATTATTTGTAGGGTACAATGAAATAAAAAAGTTGAAAGTGCACATTGAAAGTAACATATCAAAACCACTTTCAAGCAATTGATGGTAATACTGTAAATATTACAGTATTTACTGTAAAATTGGCAGTAAAAACATGTGATTTTTGCATAATGATATGAGTCCACTTTAAAATTTACAGTATTTCATGTCAATATGATAGTATATTCGAAGAATGATAGGGGCTCACTTTCAAAATTTATATTATCCACTGTTGGACGAAAAATGACAGGGTTTACTATCAATTTGACGGCCGTTTACTGCAGATTTTTTTTTCAGTGTACTTAAGTATTAAATGGATATATTTACTTGAGTGCTTATAACTTTTGTATTTGTTCATCGATTTTGTTAACTGATAGCTTGTTTTTTTTGTAATAAAACAGAGCTTAGAGGGGGGAAAAAATATCTGCAAAAAAAACAAAAAGTTTTCGAGATGCTTCCTCGCAAAGTACAAATTTTTTTATATTTTTACAAAAAAAATTTTAAAAATCCGTAATGATTGTTCACTATGTTTGAATCTGCAGGACCTAGTAAAAAGTGTTGGATGTACTGATTATAGTAAATTGTATAAGCTTTCAAATTTTTCAAACCGTTTTCGAATAACTCAATTTGTTCTTGAGATATACACGATTAAGTGGAGCCATCTTTTTTGTTTTTTGAAATAACGGTAAATCGTAAATATCTCGAAAACGGTACCATTCAATTAAAAATAACCTTGATTTTCGGAATTAGGAGGTGATTTTACATAGGAATTTTACTATGGCGCCTCTGGTTCATTTTGGCTGTAAGCCAGTGTTATTTTTACTAGGCACACCCTCACACAACAGAAACAAATACCGTGAAGTCTTTGCAGACTATAGGACATTTATACATATAAACCATATACAAAACACACAACAATACCGTTTGGGTGATCACAGCAAATCCTAACATCCCGGAATAATGAAAAGTAGATTGTAGCCGATTCTGCTAAATACGCTCGGAAAATTTAATGAGAATCGGTCAAGCCGTTTCGGAGGAGTATGGGAACGAAAACTGTGACACGAGAATCTTATATTTGACATATGTATCAATTTAAAACCCTTTACAAAATTTTTAATAAACAATCTCCTGAAAAGGCATATATCTCTTAATCGTTAAAAATTTTGGTAATTGTCTCCTTTGGTACTCAACTAAGTACCAATAAATTAGATAAAAACAAACAAATACCAAAATTTTAAGTACCTATATAGCTATGTACTATAATTTCATAGGGAATAGCCATTATTTTTGAAAAAAGGTTCAACAACTTTAAAATAGCTGATACAGCATTCACCACATTAGCTGAAATGCCATACATATCGATGAGAACATTTGGTGGGCCAGATCTTACTGTGCTACTTAAAAAGATATATGGCTGATTCCTTGGAAACTGATATATTTCACATCGACTTTTTGTGAAATGTTAATGTTACGATAAATGACCTTTGAAAGTGTATACATTGTAAATGGGGTATAAGAAATAGCCCCTGTTTCGCATTGCGCTACAACTTAACCCATTAACGCCCACTGTACCCATACTTATTCAAATATCGAAAAAATGCATTCTAAATATCGAAAATATATAGTTTTGCTGCAACCATTTCATAAACTGCTTTGAACGCAAGTGAATTATTCAGTTTCATATTTAAACTATTAACCCCTTATGAGAACACATATATATTTGGTGGAAATTGAATTAAGAATTATTGTATTTTTTTAACGGTGGGCTATATATATATGTGAACAATATGCTCCAAAATCAGTTTATTCATGTATTAAAACTAAATAACAGTTATTCCTGTATCAAAACCAGTAGGAAAAAAGTTGTGACATTTTAGGGTTGTGACATTTCATGTTTAATCTATTCTCATTTTAATATGGCTTAATATTTTTGGACTTCCGTTAGAAATTAGAAGTATGCCACCAAGGTCTATATGTGTTCTAATTTTCAAGGAAAAATTACATCTAGTTTAGAAGAAAAGCTGTGATAAAGTTGTGACATGAGAAAGTGTGACACATATATTAAAGGCAAAATCTTCCCAACCCGTCTTCAAAATGGGAGCTGCTCTAGCACAGGTAAATGTTGACATTAGACTGAACATGTGTCAAAAAAAAGTAATATTATATGTTAATTAATATTCGCACACGCCGACTGTGAACACCATTTTTTGATTTTTTACAAAACTGGAGAACAAAATTTAGTCCTCTATAGGACCCTAGTCAAGCACATTATTTTTAAAACAATTGTGGCATATTGTTACGCTCTTTGTCCTCTTTTAAAGCTTCATCATGCAAATTTTGTTTTGATCACAATGTATAGCATATAATGCCAATAAAAGTACATGGCCTCAGCAAAGGGACACTATAAATTGTGACTTTTTCTTTTTTGTGTGTTTTAAAGTAGTCCATGGTATTAAATGATTAAATTTTGTACTTGATTTATATTACTCGATGAGATTCATAAGACTGCATATCAGTTTATTTAAAAAAGTGTCGGTTTGTTATAAATTTTTGACATTAAAGTCGGTGGACACAAATATATCAGTTTCCAGGGAATCAGCCATATATGGATGTATGTAACTCCCCCGATTAATAATAGGGATTTTGTCAGCCGAACATTTCACGCATCGAATCTTTGAGTGTATTTGAATTCATGTTGTTTTTGTTGTTGTTAGCAGTGCTTCGCCCTGCCCAAAGGGCCAGTACACTCCTAGTTGTCATCGGGCTCTTCTAACGGAAGTCCAAGGAAACGCGCTGTTTCAACAGGGTTGGACCAAAGTGAATTCATATTTCCATTCAGTACGTTCTTGAACATATCCAGGGATGTAAATGGGCACGCTCATACATTGTACGTAAGCGATCGTACAAAAGCGAATGTAAACGAAGGAATACCGATTGTTGTTAGTACGCTTCGCCCAAATGCTTGCTAATAGCATGAGGCGGAAATTTAATCCCCACATCACCATCTGCAACTTCCTCAATATGGTGGAACGTACATTTAATTCCCCCGGCGCATCAATAAAATATACCACCCGCCCATGCGACTATGCCTAACGTGGAATGAGGATGTTGGGGCTTACAAATGACCCATTGAAGAACCCTGCAAAGATAAAATGATTAGTATTTCATTCAAAAAAGGGTGTTTGTATTCATGTGTCAATCGCAGTGTGCCGGCCATCACCGCCAATGATACATATATATGATTTTAGTTTCACAACTCTGACCGAAACGATACAGAATTCCTGCCAGAGTCCATGTATACTCACCTCCCGGAGTCGCCTTGGTCCGGTGGATACCTTCAGCACCTGAAAAATAAAAGCAATATTAATTAATTGAAGAAAAATTAGCAACAACACAAATTTTAGTACTTACCTCGTGTATTTTTTTCCAAAAATGACATTTCATTCAGTAATGTATGAAGTGATGAAGGAATGAGCGTAGCCACTTCGCGTAATGATCAATGTCAGTCCGCAACGGGTATGTACTCGTTACAAAAAACCACCGAATTTTTGTGGCTAACCAGATTGAGCGGGGAAATTTCTTCGCATGGTGTGAGGTGAAATCTGGGTCACTATGAATGCGTACCTTTATACGAATTTTTCACTCCCAAGAACGTTGGTGTAAATGAATATCTTTGCCCGTACGTTATTAATTTAATCGCATATACGAAATATAACGTGATCAAAAATTCTGAAATTAACCACTTTTTCAGAGAATATTTCATTTTTTCCACCATTATATTTTTCATTACAACTGTTTACAATACAATTGACAGTTAGATAGATTTTCACAGCAATGTGCACCTACACTGACGAGGCACCACCAACCATCCACGACGACAACGATGGCGCAAGCTCGGAGGGCGCACTATCCATCCACATTACGCAGAAGACCGTGACATGGGCAGAAGAAGTAGCGGACGAAGAAGTTAATCGTAGGGACCACATTACCGCACTCATTTCCAGGGTTCAACCGGTTGCGTTGGAACCTCGCCGCTTTCGACCACTCCTTCAACATGAGAAGCCCTCAAACCTTCCACACGGGGATGGCGCGGAGACAAGTCCACGTCCGCTCCGCTCGTCACTACGTACCGCTGGCAGAACGGCCCCGTATCCAACACGTACACAAAGCGTAGCTCTCGCGATACACGACAGGGCACCTTCTGGCTTCAGAACAGGGAGCCTTGGGGAGGCTCCCTTAACTATAACGCTCGCCTTCGTAGCTATCGCTCCAACGGCCTTGGTCCGAATTGCGGCGGGGGGTGAACTCCACATAGTTCGCGCCCTCATCGATCGGTGCACGCCGATCTCATTCATCGGCAGTGCACGCAGTACCACACCAAGTGCACTCTCGTCCTTCGCGGAAAATATGGGGTAGTCGGAGAAGTGACAACCCAGGCCACAGTAGTAGCTCGCTATTAGCGGCTCAGTCCGACAACGTCACTCGATCCGTCTGTAGCAACGCCATTCCAGTTTATGAAGCTGGCGGATCCGACACGCCACCGGTCCTCACCAGTCCGGCTTACACTGGGCGCCGAAGTCTACGCCAACATTATGGTCAGTGGCGCACCTCCATCGACTGTGGGGGGGCTGATGATACAAGCAACCGTATTTGGCTTGGTGGTTTCGGGAGCCCACCAGCAATAAACAATACATATCCTAACTAAGTAAAGTGTACTAAAGTTAACCCACGTCCATAGCTACTAACCGTTTCTTTTCACCCACAGGAACCGCAAATATGGACGCTGTACAGGGGCGAAGACACAAAAATAGAACATACATAGTTTTAAGTTATAAATAATTGATTACCTTTCCGCGTCTTTGCCGCTGAGCGCGGTTGATAGATTGCTTGCTGCAAGGGGCCGCCATGTTTAGGCCACCGGCTTAAATATTAAGGCGAACCCTAATGCGCAGAGCTTTTACTTTTTACCTAAGTCGAAACCGATCGAGAGCTATTATTCGGCGGGGGATACAAATTAAATTATTGTTTTTCCTAAGGTTTGCTTTGTATTTACTATTCCTTTTTGCTACACATTTTTTTTTTTGTCTTTTGTTTTGTATAGTAAAATTAATGTTCGTATTAACATTGTCGTTTTTGTTTATATAATTAATGTTCGTATTAACATTGTTGTTGTTGTTACATATTTGTTTTTGTACTTTTCTTTTGTATAAAGATTAAAAAATAAAATTTTAAGTTGTTAGAATGTTGTTGTGCTCATGTTGTGGCGTTTTTGGAAGATGGAACTGCTCCCAAGGACACCATGCGGAGGTGCCATTTTTTAACAACTTGGAATGCTTTACGTATTTCGGATTTCGCATCAGATTTTGTTTTCCCTGAGGCCTCTGTGGAGATAAAAAAGTAAAGGTTAATATGGCAATTGCAGGTAAGATTTTGATTGCTTACTTTTGAAGTCTTCTTTCTTACCCTACATGCCGAAGATATTATATTCTAGGCAGAAACTTTTTGACAGCGCCTTGCAGCAAATACTGTACTGCTGAAATCTGTCAACTAAGGTATGTATACGAAAAAAGTGGTCGATTGTTTATAAAAAATTTATTTTTCAACCAAAGAAAAATGTTTGTACATATTTTGAAAGCTTGTAACATAAGTAAAGGAATATAAAATGTTTACTTTTTTATTTGAATATTATGCGAATGATCGCAATATAGAATTAACGCTACTTGATTTGACACCTGCATAACATTCCCACAACAGCAGGTTCTACGTACCGGAATGACCCGGGTTTTACCCGGCCAAGGGCTGTTATTTCAGTGTAACCCTGTCCAATTTGTCCAGTCCCACTCCTAAATTGTCATCCTCGGAGCAATCCCTTGCAGCAGGGTTGCTCCAATGCTCTTGCTACGGGCTGGTATCGAATCCAACCCCGGACCAAGAGACTGGATCTGCTGCGTCTGCTGGAAGAAAATATATGTAAAACGTTCACATTCCGTTCAATGCAGTAAATGCAAGAGATGGTTGCAGAGATCTGGATGCTCAGGGCTTAACCCTGCCATCCCCAGAACCCGTACTTTTTTTAGTACTTTTGAGGCACCATGTTGTTCGCGCACAAGCGCGTCCCGCGGTTCTCGTCGCTCCGGCGCACACACACCGCACCTACCATCATCAAATGGCCACAACAGTGGCCCGGTCTCCACGACCTGCAGCCTTGCTGTTCCCGCCTCACCTCAGTCCCCACTCTCGTCCCCCCCTACTTCCAGCATGCACGTGGGTCAGGAACATAACCTTCTCGTACCTTTCACCACGTGCACTGTTTGTCGGCAAAGACTATATACGCCTGCGGCATCGGTTAAGTGCAATAACTGCCTTGGCCTGTGCCACATCCATATGTGCTCTGGGCTCGCAAACAGGAACCTTTGGACGGATGCATTTATTGCCCCTTGCTGCAGTACTCAGCCGCCCTCCACGCCACACAACATCGGCCAAGGCGCGCTGAACCCTAGACTGCGTCACAGCTTGGGACTATGCCCACCTCCACCTAGGCAACCGCATCCGTCCCCTACCCCCAGCATGCCTCCACCATCCCTCCCGACACACTTCAAAATCCTACAGCTGAACTGCAACGGGTTAGCTGGAAAGATCGCGGAGATAACAGACTTTATGAAGTCGAACAACATTAAACTGGCCGCCATTCAGGAGACCAAACTGAATGCTAACTCGGTCTTACGTACTCGAGATGGGTACAATGTACATAGGAAAGACCGTCCCAGCGGTCATGGGGGCGGCCTCGCATTCATTACACACCATACTGTACAGTATAACCTATTTGCCCCTGACGTTGACCCCAGGGACTCTACCCTTGAATGCCAGGGCATAGCAGTCCGGACAGGCGACGTCGACCTGCGAGTGTTAAATATATACATTCCCCCTGTTACGTGCCGTGATTATCGCCCTGATATTAGTGCGTTGCTTAGGGGCGATAACTGCCTCATCCTAGGTGATTTCAACGCACATCACGATCTCTGGCACTACAACTTGCCAGCAGATAGCAGAGGGCACGCACTCGCAGAGCAAATAGATAATTCGGCATTCTGTACATTGAATGGAGATGCCCCCACTAGGGTGGCAGGTAACTGCCACAGTTCGCCAGACATCTCCATTTCAAGTGCGGGCCGTTAACTGGCAACCTATGCTTACTCTGGAATCAGACCACCTACCCATCCTACTAGACATCGAACGACCGTCCGACTTCATAACGACAGAAAAACGAACGTACATCAACTTCAGTAAAGCGGACTGGGACCGCTTCACGGACTTTACAAAGCACTCCTTCGCTGACCTACCCACACAAAGGTGAGAAAGAGTTTCGCAAAGTCATCGATTCAGCCTCTGGCCGCTTCATTCCTGCTGGCAGAATCCCGGAAATTCGGCCGAATTTCCCTGCGGAAGCAGCGGCAATGGCAAGAGAACGTGACCAAGTGAGACTCTTGAACCCCGCAGATCCAAGAATAAAGGATCTCAACGCAGAAATCCGTCAGACTGTCTCCTGCGGATAGGGCTAAGAGAAAAACCATCCGACGCGCACAAACACACAGCCGCGCCCATTGCCGTCTCCGCTGCAGAGGTTAAGGAAGCTATAAGGAAGGCTAAACCTTCAAGATCACTCGGACCCGACGGAATTGCCATGAAGATGCTGAAACAACTCGGCCACGAGGGGCACAAGTACTTGGCGGCTGTATTCAACCTCTCACTAACCACCTTCGTTATACCAGACATCTGCAAACATGCGACTGTGGTCCCCCTCCTAAAACTCTCTCTCCTTTCGCCGGTAGTGAAGTTGTTAGAGGCTATTCTGCTCCCATACTATACTGCAAACCTGCAGCTGGCCAATCATCAACATGGCTTCCGTAAAAACCATAGCACAACATCAGCACTGAATGCCATCACGACGCAGATTAACTTCGGTTTGAACCAACACCAACCAAACCACAGGACGGTTCTCGTGGCACTTGACCTGTCGAAAGCCTTCGACACAGTCATCCGCGCCACACTCCTTAAAGATCTGGAGGAGACACCGCTCCCTGCCGGCCTAAAACGATGGACCGCCAACTACTTAAACGGTCGGCTGGCGTTAGTGCAGTTTCGAAGCGAGAGATGTAGACCTAGAAGAATTAGACAAGGGGTTCCGCAGGGTGGTGTCCTTTCACTCCTTCTGTTTAACTTCTACATCTCGAGCCTCCCTCCCCCACCAGAGGGGGTCTCCATCGTTTCGTACGCTGACGACTGCACTGTGATGGCCACGGGCAAAGGACCTTCCACGGACGAACTCTGTACCAGACTAAACGACTACCTGCGCGATCTTTCCCGCTTCTTCACAGAGCGGAACCTGACTCTGTCCCCCACTAAATCTACGGCGACGTTATTCACCACGTGGAATGCGCAGATGGGGCAGGAGTTGAATGTCCACGTAGGTGGTGTTCCACTACCTACTGTCAACCAGGGCCGTGCGCAGGAATTGGCCTTGGGGGGGGTTTTAATTTAGATTTGCATTTGCATACACTTTTCACTAAGTTAAACATATTTGCTGAAACAGATACCTAGACCCATATATCACAAATTTAAATGTTCTTTAACTTTCCTGAAACTGCATACTCTGATGCCTAAAACTACTATTTTTTTGGTTGTACACAGTTTTCTGTATTTGATATGATTTTGAATTGGTGATATGATGGTATATCCCAGCTAACTAAAAAAAAGACTCCTTTCGGAGCCATAAAACGCTCATTTCTCAGAACTTTACTCTTTAAAATGAGCTTCTTTCGGAGCCCAAATGGAGCGAAAAATCGCTCTACGCGGGAACTCCAGCGGAGTCATAAAAAAGAGTCCGAAATGAGTCCGATTTCGATGAATTTGAAGCGTTTTTGACTCTTTCTAAATGTACTGCGCAGCCTTTTATTGGTGCTTTTCTGAACCTTTTTCGGAGCCTTTTATTCCTCCATTCTGTGGGTTTCTGGAGCCTTCTCAGACGCCTTTCGGAGCCCTTTAATTGGTGCTTTTCTTTCATTCATCCATTCAGAGGGTTTTTGGAAACTTTTCGGAGCCTTTTATTTGTGTTTTTCTGAAGCTTATTTGGGGTCGTTTTTTATTTCTTTTGGGTCATAATTTCTTTGCGCAATTTTTCACTCCTAACTATTCTGCCGTCACCAACTCTGACTTTCTAAACAATTTAATTAATTGTACAACTATATACGCCAATGATGTTCTTATTTATCTGAAAACCTTGAAGGAACCTTTTAAATGCGCACCTGATAGGATTCCTACATGCTTCTTGAAGAAGTGTGCTAACAATATTTACCAACCCCTTACCAATTTATTCAATCTGTCACTAAAGTGTGGTGTTTTTCCAAAAGCATGGAAAGAGTCGTTTCTTCTACCGCTTCATAAAAGCGGAAGCAAGGCTTCTATAGAGAACTATCGTGGCATAGCAAAGCTTTCTGCCATCCCGAAAGTGTGTGAAGCTATTGTTACCAATCAGTTTACGAATCCTATCTCTACCTTGATTTCCGACTGTCAACACGGGTTCTGTAAGGGAAAGTCCACCGTTACAAACTTACTTGAATTTACTTTGATTTCAGCAAAGCTTTCGATAAAGTGTGTCACTCTTTACTTATTCATAAACTGGATCAGTTGGGTTTCCAGCCGGGTCTCAATCGCTAGATCTCTTCTTACCTTAGCGACAGAGCACAAAAAGTAGTGTTTAAAAAGTGTGAATCCGATGTTATTTATGTCTCCTCAGGAGTTCCTCAAGGAAGCCATCTTGGCCCGATTCTGTTCTTGTTGTTTATAAATGATATTTCTACAGTAATATAATTTTCGAAAATTTTAATGTATGCCGACGATGTAAAGCTTTTTATGTCATTCGAAGAAGCTTCAATCAGATCTAAATACACTTGTTACTTGGTGCGATTTAAATTATATGCCGCTTAATCTAAAGAAATGTAAATACATGCGTTTTTCGAGAGGAAAATCACAGCCAGCTTCCTATACAATTAACAGGTATAGTCTTGAGCAAATGTATGATTTTGTTGACCTTGGGGTTACTATGGACTAAAAACTCAGTTTTAACTGCCATAATAACGTAACAGTCAATAAAGCTGGAGGAGTTCTAGCATTTGTTAAACGATGGTCTAAAGAATTTAGCGACCCTTATGTAACTAAAACTCTTTACTACATTAGTCACACTGATACTTGAGTACGGTTCTATAATTTGGAATCCACGTTACCAGGTCCACATGGACCGCTTAGAATCAGTTCAAAAACAATTTTTAATATTTGCCTTAAGAGATCTTCACTGGGATCCCTTGTATAATTTGCCATCGTATACGAGTCGCTTAAAACTAATTAATCTTCACAGCCTTTCTAGTCGGAGGGAAATGCGTGGAATTGTTTTCATGATTAAATTACTAAATGGTTCAATCACAAGCCCGTTTCTTTTGAGCGAAGTGAACTTCAATGTACCTTCTCGTCCATCAAGACATTTTAAACCACTTATCTTGAAACAGTGCCGAACTAATTTGGAATTAAATCAGCCTTTTCGTTGTTTGTGTCAAGATAATAACTCTCATTCTGGTACGTTTGATATTTCAGACTCACTGCAGAATAAAAATGTCAATTCTTTCTATCCTAAATACATAGCAACAATTTGCTTTCATATCCTTTGATTCTTATCTTTATTCTTTACAATAACTATTCGCTGTCAACTAATTATTTATTAATTGTGTAATCTATTTTGTATCTACCTTGCTTGGCTGATGAGGTTTTCTCTGTAGCTGAGCATTTTCAGATCTCGACGATTAACAAACCAAAGCCTTTGAAAGACTCGTATTGCGGATGCGCCCCTCGTGCCGGTCGGGCGGGATATGGTGGACTGTCTCCTGCGGATAGGGCTAAGAGAAAAACCATCCGACGCGCACAAACACACAGCCGCGCCCATTGCCGTCTCCGCTGCAGAGGTTAAGGAAGCTATAAGGAAGGCTTAACCTTCAAGATCACTCGGACCCGACGATTGCCATGAAGATGCTGAAACAACTCGGCCACGAGGGGCACAAGTACTTGGCGGCTCTATTCAACCTCTCACTAACCACCTTCGTTATACCAGACATCTGCAAACATGCGACTGTGGTCCCCCTCCTAAAACTCTCTCTCCTTTCGCCGGTAGTGAAGTTGTTAGAGGCTATTCTGCTCCCATACTATACTTCAAACCTGCAGCTGGCCAATCATCAACATGGCTTCCGTAAAAACCATAGCACAACATCAGCACTGAATGCCATCACGACGCAGATTAACTTCGGTTTGAACCAACACCAACCAAACCACAGGACGGTTCTCGTGGCACTTGACCTGTCGAAAGCCTTCGACACAGTCATCCGCGCCACACTCCTTAAAGATCTGGAGGAGACACCGCTCCCTGCCGGCCTAAAACGATGGACCGCCAACTACTTAAACGGTCGGCTGGCGTTAGTGCAGTTTCGAAGCGAGAGATGTAGACCTAGAAGAATTAGACAAGGGGTTCCGCAGGGTGGTGTCCTTTCACTCCTTCTGTTTAACTTCTACATCTCGAGCCTCCCTCCCCCACCAGAGGGGGTCTCCATCGTTTCGTACGCTGACGACTGCACTGTGATGGCCACGGGCAAAGGACCTTCCACGGACGAACTCTGTACCAGACTAAACGACTACCTGCGCGATCTTTCCCGCTTCTTCACAGAGCGGAACCTGACTCTGTCCCCCACTAAATCTACGGCGACGTTATTCACCACGTGGAATGCGCAGATGGGGCAGGAGTTGAATGTCCACGTAGGTGGTGTTCCACTACCTACTGTCAACCAGGGCCGTGCGCAGGAATTGGCCTTGGGGGGGGTTTTAATTTAGATTTGCATTTGCATACACTTTTCACTAAGTTAAACATATTTGCTGAAACAGATACCTAGACCCATATATCACAAATTTAAATGTTCTTTAACTTTCCTGAAACTGCATACTCTGATGCCTAAAACTACTATTTTTTTGGTTGTACACAGTTTTCTGTATTTGATATGATTTTGAATTGGTGATATGATGGTATATCCCAGCTAACTAAAAAAAAGACTCCTTTCGGAGCCATAAAACGCTCATTTCTCAGAACTTTACTCTTTAAAATGAGCTTCTTTCGGAGCCCAAATGGAGCGAAAAATCGCTCTACGCGGGAACTCCAGCGGAGTCATAAAAAAGAGTCCGAAATGAGTCCGATTTCGATGAATTTGAAGCGTTTTTGACTCTTTCTAAATGTACTGCGCAGCCTTTTATTGGTGCTTTTCTGAACCTTTTTCGGAGCCTTTTATTCCTCCATTCTGTGGGTTTCTGGAGCCTTCTCAGACGCCTTTCGGAGCCCTTTAATTGGTGCTTTTCTTTCATTCATCCATTCAGAGGGTTTTTGGAAACTTTTCGGAGCCTTTTATTTGTGTTTTTCTGAAGCTTATTTGGGGTCGTTTTTTATTTCTTTTGGGTCATAATTTCTTTGCGCAATTTTTCACTCCTAACTATTCTGCCGTCACCAACTCTGACTTTCTAAACAATTTAATTAATTGTACAACTATATACGCCAATGATGTTCTTATTTATCTGAAAACCTTGAAGGAACCTTTTAAATGCGCACCTGATAGGATTCCTACATGCTTCTTGAAGAAGTGTGCTAACAATATTTACCAACCCCTTACCAATTTATTCAATCTGTCACTAAAGTGTGGTGTTTTTCCAAAAGCATGGAAAGAGTCGTTTCTTCTACCGCTTCATAAAAGCGGAAGCAAGGCTTCTATAGAGAACTATCGTGGCATAGCAAAGCTTTCTGCCATCCCGAAAGTGTGTGAAGCTATTGTTACCAATCAGTTTACGAATCCTATCTCTACCTTGATTTCCGACTGTCAACACGGGTTCTGTAAGGGAAAGTCCACCGTTACAAACTTACTTGAATTTACTTTGATTTCAGCAAAGCTTTCGATAAAGTGTGTCACTCTTTACTTATTCATAAACTGGATCAGTTGGGTTTCCAGCCGGGTCTCAATCGCTAGATCTCTTCTTACCTTAGCGACAGAGCACAAAAAGTAGTGTTTAAAAAGTGTGAATCCGATGTTATTTATGTCTCCTCAGGAGTTCCTCAAGGAAGCCATCTTGGCCCGATTCTGTTCTTGTTGTTTATAAATGATATTTCTACAGTAATATAATTTTCGAAAATTTTAATGTATGCCGACGATGTAAAGCTTTTTATGTCATTCGAAGAAGCTTCAATCAGATCTAAATACACTTGTTACTTGGTGCGATTTAAATTATATGCCGCTTAATCTAAAGAAATGTAAATACATGCGTTTTTCGAGAGGAAAATCACAGCCAGCTTCCTTTACAATTAACAGGTATAGTCTTGAGCAAATGTATGATTTTGTTGACCTTGGGGTTACTATGGACTAAAAACTCAGTTTTAACTGCCATAATAACGTAACAGTCAATAAAGCTGGAGGAGTTCTAGCATTTGTTAAACGATGGTCTAAAGAATTTAGCGACCCTTATGTAACTAAAACTCTTTACTACATTAGTCACACTGATACTTGAGTACGGTTCTATAATTTGGAATCCACGTTACCAGGTCCACATGGACCGCTTAGAATCAGTTCAAAAACAATTTTTAATATTTGCCTTAAGAGATCTTCACTGGGATCCCTTGTATAATTTGCCATCGTATACGAGTCGCTTAAAACTAATTAATCTTCACAGCCTTTCTAGTCGGAGGGAAATGCGTGGAATTGTTTTCATGATTAAATTACTAAATGGTTCAATCACAAGCCCGTTTCTTTTGAGCGAAGTGAACTTCAATGTACCTTCTCGTCCATCAAGACATTTTAAACCACTTATCTTGAAACAGTGCCGAACTAATTTGGAATTAAATCAGCCTTTTCGTTGTTTGTGTCAAGATAATAACTCTCATTCTGGTACGTTTGATATTTCAGACTCACTGCAGAATAAAAATGTCAATTCTTTCTATCCTAAATACATAGCAACAATTTGCTTTCATATCCTTTGATTCTTATCTTTATTCTTTACAATAACTATTCGCTGTCAACTAATTATTTATTAATTGTGTAATCTATTTTGTATCTACCTTGCTTGGCTGATGAGGTTTTCTCTGTAGCTGAGCATTTTCAGATCTCGACGATTAACAAACCAAAGCCTTTGAAAGACTCGTATTGCGGATGCGCCCCTCGTGCCGGTCGGGCGGGATATGGTGGATAATACGGTTGGGAATTATTATTATTATTATTATTATTATTATAAATAATAAAAAATAAGGTTTATGAAGTTTTATTGACACTATTCGGAAAATATGAAATATGCTATGTTTATTTTCCACAGACTATTGATAAACGTCCATGAAAAATGCGATCTTTATCTTCTGTTAGGTAAAATAAAAAAAACCTCAGAAAATGTTTGAAAACATTCAAATATTTGAACGTTGTCGCTCATCTGCTCTCCAACGTTCATTTTCTCACAATTCTCTTTACGCCTACAACAAAAAGGGTCAGAAAACACTCTAAATCTTTCATATAATTGAGCCTTGCAGTTCATTCGCTCTGTTAATTGAAACTGCTCACTGTTTTCATCGGTAAAATTTAAGAACAAAAAATGCCCATACGCTACACAACTTTGTAATTTCGGAAAGCTCCAAGTGCAATTCAAAGTGCCGGACTTATGTATTGGCCAACCTTATTCTTTGCAACTTTCATCAATTTCTTCTTCCGTAAAATTATTTTAACTAATTTTGTCAAAAATTATTAGTCAAGATTCAATACAAGATTTATAAACTGTATTTTGAAAATTTTTGTAAAATCATTGCAACTTAGATTTGGCCATGGGGGGGTTTTAACCCTCAAAACCCTCCCGTGCGCACGGGCCTGCTGTCAACCACCCTAAAATTCTAGGGGTTACATTCGACAATAGCCTCACCTTCGCTAATCGTGCCACCGCAATAGCTTCAAAGGTACAAAGCCGCAACAAGATCCTCAAGTCACTGGCCGGCAGTACTTGGGGCAAAGACAAAGAAACGTTGCTGGTCACCTATAAGGCTATTGGCCGACCGAACTTTTAAGTAGGCAGTTCCTTCTGAACTGTCACCGACCCCGTCATCCAATTCGACAGCTATTGGATGAAACTCCGCCCCCTAGAGACATAAGGAAACATCTTGGAAAGCATTATGATGAGATCCGGCATCACATCTTGTTGCCGTTTGATCTGCGGGACCATAGGCGGGCCCTAAAGGACCTCCACACTGAGTCGGTGGACAGATCCCTCAGATCCTGGCCTGTGAACCCCGTTATTGGTGCCCAACCACCCGTTCTTGCTAAGGAAGAACGTGTCCTTCCGAGGGAGACTAGAGTCATGCCGGCTCAACTTCGGTCTGGATATTGCAATAGGCTGAACTCCTATTTGTCCAGACTGAACCCTACCATACCGAACACATGCCTTGCATGCGGTATGGCCCCCCATGACACGCAACATCTCTTTTCGTGTTCTTCGGAACATACTCTTCTAACTCCTTTATCACTTTGGTCCAACCCTGTTGAAACAGCGCGTTTCCTTGGACTTCCGTTAGAAGAGCCCAATGGCAACTGGGAGTGTTCTGGCCCTTTGGGCAGGGCGAAGCACTGCTAACAACAACAACAACAACACCTGTATAAATTTGTTTTGCAATTCTATATCATTTTTCACAATATACTTTGTTTGCAGCAACTTTCGCTTCATTATTGCTCAATATTTCTCGATTGGTCGTAGTTCGTGGCAACTTGGGGGGTTTGTATTTTTCGGCACAACATTAACACCATTCTCTTCATACCAGTCCATGCAAGTTTTCTGTAATGAATGTTCTAAATCTGGCCAAAACAGAACACGATCATTGTCAAGACGTTTTAGTGACAATAGACTCTTTTTAGCACTACTTCCCATAAATTTCTTGATTTATAGAGCCGGTAGTGACAAAAACGCTGCTTTTCAAACCACACTTACAAATCGCTTGCCAAACCAAAAATTTTTTAGCGAACTTGTCTACTTTTTTTTCTTTAAACTTTGGTGCAACCCACCTTTGCTGTTAGCAGTATAGAAAAGTTTCCCAGGTACTTGATTGAAGTCAGCTTTGATGTAGGTTTCGTCATCCATAATCAAAAAACCAAAATTGCGAGCATACAATTTCCGAGCTTTGTTTGTCAGCTCTGTTTGGTTAGATTCTCGCAACATAGTTTTACAATACTACTTACTTAAGAGTCCCGATTCTATTTGTTGATATCATTATCTTTGATATGTCGTCGTCGGTTTTAAGGGGAAGACTTATCCAACAAGACAGAATGCTCAGCTAGAACGTCGGCTACAAACGAATTTTTGGTTTTCTATAAGTGCTGTCTATTTTTGGAGAAACCTTGTCTGGTTTTCTATTAAATCTGTCAGGGAAAAAACGTGAATATGAGATTGAGGAATTTTTAACTATTTGCAATTTGTATTGAATATGTAAACAGTTTTTTTTTTATTTAATACATTTATTTGCAATCTATATATTTTAGCACTAATGTTTCCCTTTTCACTGAACTGCACTGCACTCACCTCGCGATTTCCAAATAAATTCAAAGAAAAGTTAAGAATTAAATACATTATTTATTTAATTTAAAAATATGATGGCGCATAAATAGGCGGGTAGTTCGCATGAAAATTCTATTTGAACTGTCTTTTGTTTGTTTTTATGTATAATCGTGTGTTTGACAATTGGTGCGTGTAATTGTGTATGTGTTGGTGTATGGTGTGTGGTGAAATCTGTGCTGGCGGCAGGGTTGCTACCGCCAGTGATGTGGCTGGTCAGGCTCTCGTAGCCATCCCGGCCCCCCTAGAAGCCGTTGCAGCTGCTGCAGGGTGCGGACCACGTTGCTGAGTCCATTGGCGCGCCGGTTGCGCGACCTGTGGTGATGCGGGACCGGTGTCGGTGCTGGAGAGCGATATCGGGCCCCAGGGTGAGTCCAAGGATGTTGTCGCTGGTTGGCGCGCCAGGTTGGGCGTCCAGGTTGCGAGCCGCTAGTGGGTCGCGCTCGAGATCGCACGTGGGTGCGCGGAGGTGGTGCCGCCGGGGCGCTATTTCGAGGCCACAAAGCTGGCACAGAGTACTGGACGTGCACGCGTCGGTGGTATGCCACAGTGGCAAGCAGTTAAGGCAGTAGCCATGCGCTTGGGCTACCTGCTGCCGTTGCTGTGGTTGCATGGCCTTGAAAATTCCACACAAGCGTAGGGCGTGTGGACGGCGACAAAGTGGGCATCGAACGCTATGTGCCGCTACAGGATCCCTTGCGGGCGGTTCGTCGGTGGCTGCTGCATCGGACCTTCGCGTTGCCGTACGAGGCGTTGGCGTGGGCGTTGTTTCTGCCCGTTGATTGGCAGAGCGAGGTGTTGCCATGTGTAATGCCCTAGCTCGGGGAACCTTGACCGCCGAGCGGATGGCTGGAGTAGGGGTGACTGCGTCAACTTCCATATTCATTGTTATCTATATGGAAAAGAGAATTGACTTTAGTGCCTCATAATGTTATAGGGGTGCTTGATTTTAGCACTTGATCAACATATGGTTTCAAATGTGATAAGATTATTGTATATGTTGTACGGGTTTTTATTTGCGGTGTAGTTTAACGTTTAGTTCGAGGAAACGAAAGTCCTTCGAGCTACCTCTTTAGGAGTGAGGTATGTATTTGTTTCGGATAGCAACATCGCTTCGTTGGATGACTTGCTCCGTATTTGATTTGATATTGATTTTAGATATTTGCGCGATCGGTATTAGACTCGGTTGGGAGAAAACAAAGTTTTACAAGCGGTCGAGTTAGTTTGCCGTTTTGCGTACGTAGGTCAACTACTCGGATGTGACCGTCGGAACCGTAATGTACCTTTTCGATGCGGGCTAGCCGCCATTCGGTAGGAGGTAGACAATTTTAGGTGCTTCTTGAGTATTTTTCCACCGATATCGTTTGTGAAGGTCTTTAAGATATTCTTCCTTCCATCGGCGCCTAAACTCATGATGGAGGATTTTGATCCGTTCCCATCGATTTATGAGGGAGAGTGAGTCCACGTTTTGTTCTGGTATGGCCAGAAGTGGCGCTCCTCTAAGAAAATGCCCAGGGGTGAGGGCTGTAAAGTCGGAGAGATCTTGCGAGAGTGATGATAGTGGCCGTGAGTTTAAAACGGCTTCAACTCGAATGGGTGACGTAGTGAACTCTTCAAATGTAAATTTATAATTGCCGGCGGTTTTCTTAAAATGCGATTTAAAGCTTTTAACCGCTGATTCCCATAGTCCACCCATATGTGGGGCACTTGGAGGGATAAATTGCCAATTAATGCCTTGAGGTGCGAATTTTTCAATGATGTGCGGCGAGACTTCTTTGGCGAACTGTATGAACTCCTTTTCGGTAGCTCGTTGAGCGCCGATAAAGGTTTTGCCATTGTCGCTCATGATTTTCGAGGGAAATCCTCGCCGTCCGACAAAGCGTGCAAATGCCGCGAGAAAAGCTGCCGTTGTCAGATCTGAACATAATTCTAAATGTACGGCTTTTGTCGTGAAGCATACAAAAACAGCCACGTAACCTTTCACTGTGGTAGAAGACCTTAACATCGATGCCTTTAGCTGGAAAGGTCCGGCAAAATCTACACCAGTAATGGTGAAAGGCATAGAATAATTGCAGCGTTCGGGTGGTAGAGCTGCCATGATCTGCGTGCGCATCTTTTGCTTGTGTAGTGTACAGACTTTACACATAAAGATGCATTTTTTGATCAGAGGCTTCAATCGAGGAATATAATACTCTTGCCTGATCATTTGTTGCATTAGCCTGTGCTCGGCGTGTAGCATTAAGAGGTGGAGATAGTTGAGAAAGATTGTGGTAAATGCGGATTTTTCCGGTACTATTATAGGGTGCCGCTCATTGCAGCTCAGACTGGAGTTCGCTAGCCTGCCATTGTCACGAAGCAGTCCCTTATAGTCTACAAAGGGGTTCAGTACTAAGAGTGTGCTCTTTTTGTCAATGGGCTTTGATGCCATTAACAGTGATCGTTCACTACTGTAGTAGCGAGTCTGCGTGGACTCGATTAGGACTATTTTTGCCCGTTGCAAGTCTTGATGCGTAAGTGCATAGCTTGCGGTATTGGCTATCCCTTTCACCTTATTCTTTAAGCGATTTACAAATTGAAACATATACGCTATTACTCTTAAGGCTCGGGGGAACGACGAAAATCGCTCTAGGATGTCTGCATCCTCCAACGTTGAATGAAAGCCTTCTATTCTTCTACTTTCTGGGGCTATTATATTGCGCGCAGGCGACTTTGGCCATGCGTCAGGTGATTCGACCATCCAGTTGGGGCCATTCCACCATAGTGCGGTGGTTGTAAGGTGCAGGGGTTTGCAGCCTCTTGTTCCAAGATCCGCAGGGTTATCAGCACTGGCTACGTGTCGCCAAGTTGCTGGCCCAACCAAGTCAATGATTTGAGCTGTGCGGTTAGAAACGTATGTTTTCCACGTATGTGGTGGCTTTTCTAGCCATGCTAGCACGATTTCTGAATCGGACCATAGATATAGTTTCCGATCGCTCAGGTTTAAATGTGCTTGCACGGTCGAGGCTAGTTTTGCGAGTAGGAGTGCGCCGCATAGCTCGAGCCGTGGGAGGCTTACGGTCTTAAGAGGTGCGACCTTGGCCTTTGCCACTAAAAGTGACTTGTTGTTTTGCCATCGTGCTGGGTTCGCACATAAATAGCAGCGCAGTATGCTTTCTCAGAAGCATCGCAAAAGCCGTGGATTTCGACTTCATGATCGGGTGAGAAATTCACCCACCGAGGTATTTGTATCTCGGAGATAGTGTGCAAGTTACTTGCAAATTGGGACCATTTTATTAAGCGGAGTGGTTTCACCACTTCGTCCCAATCAGTTCCATCTAGCCATAATTCTTGAATGAGGATTTTTGCTTGTATCATGATTGGTGCAAGCCATCCTGCGGGGTCAAAAAGTTTTGCCACAGATGACAAAATTTGTCTTTTCGTTTTTGCGGATTTTGCAGATATCGACTCAAGAGTGTAAGAAAATTGGTCTGATATTGCATTCCATTGTATCCCCAGAGTTTTAGTGGTGCTCTCTTTTTCGAACTTTAGAAAATTAGTATCCAGCAAGTTTTCTTTATTTATTTTTGCCAGTAGTTCTGGATGGTTGGAAGTTATCTTTTTCAATGGGAACCCTGCCGATTCGAGGGCTTCGATAACTTGCTCTAGTGACTCGCACGCTAATGGAAGGCTATGGCTTCCCGACAGTATGTCGTCTACGTACGTTTGAGAGTTTAGCACCGGGGCGGCTAGTGGTAATTTTTCTTTCGTATCTTTTTCCAGTTCGTGTAGTGTACGAATGGCTAGGAAAGGGGAGCAGTTTACGCCAAATGTCACCGTTTTTAGCTTGTAGTCGCGGATTGGACTGCTAGGTGAATTGCGGAATATAATGCGCTGACAGTCTTGGTCGTCTTCATGTACTAGGATTTGCATGTACATTTTTTCGACGTCGCCATTGAATACGTATTTACGTACATACGCCACTGTAGGATTAGTAGCATTAAATCGGGTTGTAATGTTGGACCCGTGTATAAAACGTCATTTAATGAATTGCCTGAGCTTGTGCATTTAGATGCATTAAACACCACTCTTACTTTTGTTGTAAGTTTTTCTGGTTTGATAACCGCGTGGTGTGGTAGATAAAATGAGGCGTGTTTGCCTTTTATAATCTTTTCATAGGAATTTACTGATTCCATATGATCTAGTGTTAGATATTCCTCAAGAACGTTGTCATATGAGGTTTTTAGCTCGCCTTTTTTAAGTAGGTTTCTTTCCATACTTAAGAACTGTTGTAGCGCAGAGGTTCGTGAGTGACCTAAGGCGAGTGTATCAGGAAATTGTTGTTTGAATGGTAGTCGTACGACGTACCGCCCGTTTTCTGATCTCGTAGTTGTGGCCTCGTAGAAGTCTTCACAATACTTGTCGTCAGCTGTAGTAACGGGTATTGGGGGTAATTCTTCTACCTCCCAGAATTTTCTCAATTGTGAGTTAAGATAGTCATTCGAAATATCTTCCACTTGCGTTGTGAAGCTGGAGATTTTTATTTATTTATTCACTTCAAATCTACAGTACAAAGTACCTTACAGACTAACGATACATTAACAAAAAATGCTTATTGAAAAATAGAATTTAAAATTAACACAAACGTAGATCTCGAAAGGGAAAAGTCAATTAACTTATAAGAAGATAAGTCATTAAATTCACATAAGGCCCGCGTAATAAGAGCATTTCTTTCAAAATTTGTTCTGCAACTTTCAACATAGAAGGGAAAAGAGTTACGGAGACTTCTTATCGGAACATTAAAGTTTATGCGCTCTAGAAGAATTGGGCAATCAATCATGCCATTGATTATATTGAAAATAAAAGTAAGGGAGAGAAAGAAACGTTACTAGCTACACACAAAGCAATTGGTCAGCCGGACGAGGCTTCAGGTCTGCCAGAATACCGCCCTTCGAACCGCCACTGGGTGTCTTCTTATGTCTCCTGAGCACCACCTTCACAATGAAGCGAAAATGCTCGCCGTTAAAGAGCATAGCGAAATGCTGTCCAGGCAATTCCTATTCAACTGCTGCAAACCGCAGCACCCGAACGGACGCCTGGTCAACGAAAATCCGCCCCCCAGGAGGATAAGAAGCCACCTACGCAAACACTTCGATGAGATCCGGCACCTGATTTCCACGCCGTTTGATCCTAAGGTGCACCGGCAGGCCCTCACCCTTATCCACACCGATTCGGTAAATTCCTATGTCAGCTCTATTCCAGCGAACGCCGTTCTTCAGGCAACAATTCCACCCGTTGCCGAAGAGGAGCGCGGGCTGCCTAGGGAGACTAGAGTGATGCTGGCCCAACTCCGGTCTGGATATTGTAATAGGTTAAACTCTTACCTATCCAGACTGAACCCCGACTTGCCTAATGTTTGTCCGGCATGTGGCTTGTCCCCCCATAATACTAACCACCTTTTCGTCTGCTCAGCTACTCTTCTAACACCCATATCCCTCTGGTCCGCCCCTGTCGAAGCCGCTAGGTTTCTAGGACTTCCGTTAGAAGAGCCTGATGACATTATTGGGTAGATACTGACTACCTAGGCAGGGCTACGTGGCGTTACAACAACAACAACAACAGGGAGAGAATAGACCTTCTTTTATCTAAGGAACAGGATCCTCGAATCGCAAGGAATGTAAAGCATATTTTAGAAAAATTTTTTGAACCCTTTCGATCCTTTTTATTGATTGTTGATCGTATGGTCTCCAAATAATAACCGCATATTCTAATTTAGAGCGAACGAGGGACGTGAAAAGAAGCTTAAATGTGTAAGGGTCAGAAAACTCTGTGGAATTACGTCGTATAAAGCCCAATACCGAGTATGCTTTAGAAAGAATGAAATTGATATGGTTATTAAAAGACATCTTTGCCTCAAAAACTACTCCTAAATCTTTAGTTTCAGTAACTTTGTTTAAAACACAATTGGCGATATAGTACAACGAGGGAGTAGGACTCTCACGCCTAGTGTAAGTTAGGTGAAAACACTTATCTATGTTTAAAGATAACCGCGACTTTAAACACCATAAATGGAGATTATTCAAATCACTTTGAAGTCTACTTACATCATCAGCATCCTTCACCACCTTGAACACCTTCAAATCATCAGCAAGGTAATTCGAAAATGAGAAACAACTGCCAATGTCGTTAATGAAAAGAACGAACTTTGACTTGACCGCTTAAAATCCATCCAAAGATGGTATTTTGGGCTAGTAGGTTGTTGGAGATTTTCTCAACACCTTGAAGTATTATTTGGGGGATTAGATCGCTTCCCAATAATATGTCGTTTTGATCGGGTGTATGGCAGTTGGGATCGGCTAGTTTCAGATGTGAAAACTTTTGCAAGTGCTCGCTACTTATATTATAGCTTGGGAGCATATTTGTCAGTCGCGGTAGAACTATAGCTTGTGCTTTTATTCGTTGATCCGCATTTGAAGACATCAAGGTAATGAGGCAGATTTTATTTGAGTTTTGAACTACTCTTCCACCCATTCCAAAATTGGCTGATTTTGTTGGTAAATTTAAACTTTTTTGGACCTGAATAAAAGCTCGCTGTGATCCTTGATCTATTAAGGCCCTTAGTTTAAATAGTTCTCCTCTGTGTTCGATGGAGACTATTGCTGTCGGTAACAGTGTTTTGCTTTCATTTTCTGAATGAAGCGTTTGAGCAGCATGGTTGGTCTTGACAACTTTCGGGATTATCTCTTTCGGGATTTTCCGATCTAGCAGTTGCAGCTAGTCCCGTGGTTCTTTTGGCATTTGAATTATTATTTTGGGCATTGTTATAATGATTATTATGGAGCATCGAATGATGTCTCCTACGGCAATATGAGCAAGTGTATTGACTCGCACATGTCTGTGCAGTATGCGTAGGCGATAGGCAATTGTTGCAAAGTTTCTTAGTTCTGACTAAGTTATTTCTTTCGTTTATTGATAAATTTTTAAATTTCTCGCAAGATCTTAGTTGATGCCCTCCGCTGCACAGTTCGCATGACATATTTCTATATTGTTCATTGAGATTTGTTGAAACTCGTGTTGTGTGAGTTATTTTTGCTCCTGTTATGGGAGTTATAATTACTGGCTTGGGGTTTAAAGAAGCTTTTATTTTTGTCTTCATTTGCATTTTTCGGCTTTGGTTCTTTTGTGCCTACCCGTTCTGCAATTTCGAACTGGGTGGTGAGAAAATCTTTCATTTGTTGCCACGTTGGGCATTTTTTTCGAGATGAGAGGCATTGCTCCCATAAGATTAAGGATTTTTCTGGTAATGTGGCAGCGCAAATATTGACCAGAATTGGGTCCCAGTTTTCAGTGGGAATTTTTTGGGTTTCTAGAACCGACAAACAGTTTGTTACTGTGGACTGTAACTTCAGAAATTCCTCACTTGTTTCTTTTTGAATTTTTGGTAAATTCATTAAGGTCGTTATTTGTTTATCTACCAAGACTCTTTCATTTTCATACCTAGCTTTTAACGCTTCCCAAGTCAGACTAAGATTGTCATCATTGAGTGCGAACTGTTTTACTATTATTCCTGCTTGACCTTTTGTTTTATTTCGCAAGTGGTATAATTTTTGCGCTTGTGATAGCTTTGGGTGGTTTATGTAAACGGCTGAGAACATGTCTCGGAACGACGGCCATTGTTCATAACCCCCATGAAATACTTCAGTATCACAGGCTGGCACTTTAAGATATATGCCTGAACATGCTTCTCGGTTTTGGGGCAGCTCTACTCGCTGGGGTGGAGTAGGTGCAGTTATAGGCTTAAGAAGTTTGAGTTGATCGGAGATCATAGCCTTTGTTTCTTCGTACTGGTCTAAGCAGTTTTCATATTTGGAATACGCCGAGTTTTTAAAGTTTTCGGGCAATTCTGAATCATCTGTTTCGATGATTGCGTCATATGCCGCTTGGAGCCGTGTCCAAAATCTATCAAGTGATTTTTCTTTCACTTCAAGAACCGATTCTGTATTTTCCTCTATGGGGATTGAGGAGAATCTAGTGCAGTATCTAATGATACTGTCACTTTCCGCAATGAATCTTGCGGCTGAAAATTCTTTGCCCTTTTTTTGCTTTGCACCCTGTTTTGAACGGGTGCTTTCAGCTGGGCTGTCTTGAGGCTTTTCTTCTTCACCCATTTTGGGTATATCTAAAAGTAGATGCGGTGATTTAGGGTCCGTTGACATTTTAAGTCGAAGCTGAACCTCTTTTAATATAGAATTACTGATATGATTCTATTTCTATAGATATTTGTATGTTTCTTTTGTGTTAAGTTAATGTACCGAACTTTTTTGTTTATCGGTGCTTTTTTTTTTGCGCGCGACTGTAGTTTTTCAGTCGTTACCGATTTAATTTTTTGACCGATAAGTCGATATATAAATGCAAATATTTATGAATATATGCTATTTTTCAAAGGACCGATATTTATTAATTGACGCTACTATTGTTTTGTACACGACTGTTTCTAAATTGGTTTTTTCTTGTTTAAGAAATGTCCAAGACTAATTGTAATTCTTACCGCTTATTTTTCACTTATATATTTTTTGTAACTACTTACAGTATTTTTTGTAAGGTTTTGTCAATTTATACGTACTTCCACTATTTTTTGGTGGGTATGTTTAGTTGTTAATTTTTTGCTTTGTCGCGAGGGTGGCTATGCTATGTACACGTTTGTGTGTATGTCTATTAGTTTCTATGTAAACAATAGAAGCAATGGATCAAATTTTCTATGCTTTGTTTTGATTTACTTTCCTTTGCTTAAGTTACCAGGTACGGGATCAAAGAACTTAATTATTTTTTGAGTTCAGCTTTGTCGCTGATCAAATTGTTGTTCGAATATGTATGTAAATATATATGCCAATATTTTTCCTTCGATTTGTTCTTTTCTTTAAATTTAGTTACTGCTTATTTTGTTTTACACAATGCTGCCTTTGCTTGACTTATTTGTTGGGATGCAAGCAGAGGGGGTATTGCCGGGCAAATTTGCAAGTGGAAACTTGAAGCCTTTATTTTGTTATTGGAAATTTAGATTTGACGACACGAAAAATAAGCAGTAAGTTCGCGGTGAGGTTTTTTTTTTAGTAAGTATTTGTTGTAATACTTTTGAGCGGGACTTAATATGAAAATTTATATGTATTTTTGTATTAATGTAATAATGGGATGGTCGGACTTTGACCGGGATCAGAATTTTTATATATGCATACATATAGTTTTCAGTCCTGTTATTTAAGGGTCCCGTATTTTTAAGGGATTTTCAATTTTGAATATGTACATGTAAATTATGTATATGTAAATATTTTTATATGTATGTATGTATCCGTTCGATTTTGGTTATACGGATTTATGAAAAAAAAATCCGTAGAAAAGCCAAATGAACGTCTGAATAATTAATTGGATACGACTCACCGCTCTTTTGCAAGGGTTAAGGGAAATTTACTTAGCTTTTTTTTCTTTTTCTATAATTAATATATATTTTTTGTTGTTGTTGTTCGTCCTTTCTACCCTCGCTATTTCCTTTTTGTTTTTAATAGTTTTATATTTTCGCGCCCGGTTTTTAATTATTGGGCTGTAGTTTTAATTTGTTGTTTGTGTTTTAGTTTTTTATTGTTTTATTATTTGAATTATTCGCGCCCGAAATGTTTATTTTGTGGACTGTATTAGTTTTTATGTTTAGTGGTTTTTCGTCACCCTAGTGTATGTGCTTGTTTTTTGCACTTTTATGTTTTAGGGCACTGCACTTCAATTTTTCTATTATTTTTTGTTTGTATTTTCCACTGTCCATAGGCGCCTGTCTTTGAGGCGATGTAGGACCATATATATTTTAGCACTAATGTTTCCCTTTTCACTGAACTGCACTGCACTCACCTCGCGATTTCCAAATAAATTCAAAGAAAAGTTAAGAATTAAATACAATATTTATTTAATTTAAAAATATGATGGCGCATAAATAGGCGGGTAGTTCGCATGAAAATTCTATTTGAACTGTCTTTTGTTTGTTTTTATGTATATTCGTGTGTTTGACAATTAGTGCGTGTAATTGTGTATGTGTTGGTGTATGGTGTGTGGTAAAATCTGTGCTGGCGGCAAGGTTGCTACCGCCAGTGATGTGGCTGGTCAGGCTCTCGTAGCCAGCAATCTATTTATGGAACAATAAGCAAAATAGTTAACTATGTATGTATTCAAATTTGACTTGTAGTTATTATTGATATCCAGTGAGGTCAATAACAATATACTTATGTATGTACAAGCATTAACATATTGTTTGATTTAATTCTATAATTAGTTAATTCCTAAAGGGTAGATCTAGAACATGCTGTCTTTTAAGTCGAATGATTTCATTGGTTTCGTCGAACAGAGTAATTGCTAGTAAGTTTTCATGATAACTAATTCTGCGTAAGTATGTCGTACTGAATGGATTACTTTCATTTTTTATAAAAGGAATATTTAGATGTGAATGTATTGCTTTATTCGTGATGTACCAGGAAGCATTTGTAATTAGTATCAAAGTTTTCGACTGACATCTTTGCAAATATTGTTTGAATTCGAGGCTGTGTTCCAGAGCTGAATGCCATAAGACCAAACTGGCTTTAATAAAGCTTTGTATAACAGGAGTTTAGTCTCAAGATATAGAGTTGATTTAGGTCCAAGTAACCAATACAGTTTTTGGGTTTTAATTTTATTTTCGGCTTGAATATGGCTTTTTCATGTTAGGCACTTGTCTAAAAGCAGGCCTAAGTATTTGACGCTATCAAGTTTCGGAATCATACTGTCATATATGTTGAAAGGAGGACAGTCGTTTCGCCTTAGAGTGAATAGCACGTGTACAAATTTATTTGTATTGACCTTTATTTTCCAGGATCTGTGAATTTGATAAATTGGTGAGGGGAAGATTTTTTTTATTTTATATAGCAGACCATGGTGCCAAACTTTATCAAAAGCTTGTTGCATACCCAAAAACACAGATGAACAATATTCTCTTCCATGATGTCGGCGAAAACCAAATTGGTGTTCAGGTATTATGTTATTTTCGGAACAAATGCGGAATAGCTCCAACTCTCTGATAAAAAAACAAAAAATTTGGATCGGTAGACATTGTGGTCGTGAACATTTCTCAAAAAGTAACCAACCGACCCCAATTCGGGGCGTGAGCCATGGTATTTATGTGCAGAACACCTTTCCGCATTGGCGGCGTTCCGCCGCGCTTAAAAAAACACCCTGGGCTACGCCATGCCAACTCCGGGTGGTTGCCTGAACCGTGGCAACGTGCCACGGTACGTACACTTTTTTGGCTCAGCCCAGGCGCGTATTCAGGGGGGGGTCCGGCCCCCGAAATGTGCAAATTAGTACAATTTTTTTGGGCTGTCTGCAAATTAAAAAAAAGTTATTTTCAGCTCTTGAAATGATATTAAGTTTTTCGAACGGTTGGTCAACTTGCACTATGTTATAACAAGCCTATACGAACCTTAGATGTCATTCCCACGACAGCCGGTTCTACGTACCGGAATGACTCGGGGTTTCCCCGACCAAGGGCTGTTATTTCACTACCCCCTGCCTAAACCGTCAGTTATCCTCCCCCCAATAATGTCATCCTCCGAGCAGCTCCTTGCAGCGGGACTGCTCAAGACTCTCCTGCTCCGGGCTGGTATTGAAACCAACCCCGGACCTAGAGAATGGATCTGCTGTGTATGCTGGAAGAAAATTTATGTGAAACGTTCTCATTCGGTACAATGCTCTAACTGTAGCAGATGGTTGCATCTAACTAGTTGCTCCGGACTAAATCCCTCTACTCATAGACCCGCTAGTTTTTATAAAACTTTTGTGGCCCCTTGCTGTTCACGTCCTATGACGTCCAGTGGCCGTCGTCGATCAAGTATCGCTCCGCCACATATGTCTGACTCTGTCACATCAGTCTCCACGACTAGCACTAACAATGCACATCAGGAAGTAGACCTTTCGAGCGGCCGCTCACGCCTACAGGCGTCAACATCTCACACAGCAGCTCACAGCTACTCCCTACGTAGCACTTCCCAAGTGGATTTGAGCAATGCTGAGCGTCCGCTCTCTCCCACCCCCTCAGTCAGCCCCTCTTCTTCCAGCATTAGCACGAGTATAAGCCACAACCATCAGCTCCAGGTCCCTTATACTACGTGCAATGTTTGTCGGTTAAGATTATATACGCCGTTGGCATCAGCCAAGTGCAATAACTGCCTTGGCCTGTGTCACCTGCTCATATGCTCTGGACTCGCGAACAGGAACCTGTGGACTGATACGTACGTTGCGCCATGCTGTCGAGCTACGCAACCTTCAACGTCGTCCGACTCGCCTCTACCTTCTGGTAACGCGATTCCTTCGACTTCAAGATTGCGCCGTAGTGCGCGACCCAGCCTATTACCACCTAGGCATACGCACCAGTCCTTGACCCCCAGGCATTCATCACGCATCAATCTGTGCAGTATCGTCTATTTGAGCCTGACATCGACCCGAGGGACACCACCTTAGAACGTCAAGGTATGGTTGTCCGGTCAGGCGATGTCGACCTTGAAATCATAAACATTTACGTACCTCCTGTCACCTGTTGTCCCAGGGATTACCACCCTGACATTCGTGCGTTACTCAGGGGCGAGAACCGCGTCATCCTTGGTGACTTCAACGCACACCACGACCTGTGGCACTCCAGCCTGCAGGCCGATGGTAGGGGACAGGAGCTGGCTGACCAAATAGACGATTCGACGTTCTGCACGGTAAATGGGGATGCCCCCACTAGAGTGGCGGTAAACTGCTCTAGCTCGCCAGACATCACCATAGTCAGCGCTGGACTAATAAACTGCGTTGACTGGCGACCGATGCTGACGCTTGCTTCAGACCACCTACCCATAGTGCTCTCTATCGATCGCCCCACCGACTTTGTCACCGCTGAGAAACGCACTTACACTAACTTCAATAAAGCCGACTGGGAGGGTTTTCTCAACACCACAGAGAGCGCCTTCGCTGCTCTTTCTATCCCGTCTGACGTACGAGAAGGGGAAAAGGCGTTTCGTATGGCCCTAATTTCAGTCTCCCACCAACACATTCCGTCAGGTAAAATAAAGGAAGTGCGTCCACTCTTCCCCGCAGAGGCAGCGGCCCTGGCAAATGAACGTGACCATATTAGACGCCTTGACCCTACGGATCCTCAAATACGGGATCTTAATGCGGAAATCAGACGCTTAGTAGATCAACACAAACGCGCTAAGTGGGAGGAGCACCTAAGGTCTTGCAACCTCTCGGCTGGAGTTGGCAAATTATGGTCGACGGTGAAATCTTTGTCCAACCCGACTAAACCTAACGACAAAATATCTATCGCCTTCGGTGATAAGGTTCAATCGAAGCCAAAAAGATGCGCGAGCGCCTTCTGCCGACAATTTGTAATGCATCCTACGTTGAACAAAGATATTCGCCGAGCCACCAGGGAAGCGCACAAACACAAAAACAGCGATGCGCCCATTGCCATCTCCACAACAGAAGTTCATGAGGCTATTCGGAGATCCAAGAACACCAAATATATCGGCCCCGATGGCATTTCCATGCTGATGCTGAAACACCTCGGCGACGAAGGCATAAGATACCTCACACAAATTTTCAACCTTTCCCTTTCCACCTTTGTTATTCCTGAAAGATGGAAACAAGCAAAGGTGGTCCCACTACTAAAGCCTGGCAAGCCAGCTGCCGTAGGGGAGTCATATCGCCCGATATCTCTCCTCTCGCCAGTAGTGAAAGTGTTGGAATCCACCTTGTTGCCGTACTTCACCGCAAACCTGCGGCTCGCCGAACATCAGCATGGATTTCGCAAAAATCACAGCACCACCACCGCGCTGAACGCCATAACCACTCAGATAGGGGACGGACTAAACCAAAAGCGTCCAAACCACAGGACAGTGCTAGTTGCGCTTGACTTGGCCAAAGCTTTTGATACGGTCAACCATGCGCAACTAATGAAAGACCTTGAAGATTCGTCCCTTCCTCCCTGTCTTAAACGTTGGACTGCAAACTATATGAGTGGTCGTCAATCGTCGGTTGAGTTCAGAGGCGCAAGATCAAAACCCAGAATAGTTAAACAGGGGGTGCCACAGGGTGGTGTCCTATCCCCGTTCCTGTTCAACTATTATATATCGAAACTTCCCCCCCACCATGGGCGTTATTTCCCACTCAAAAAGGAAATTACGGCCATGGGCCTTTTTAAAAAGGAAATAAAGCAAATGGGTGTTATCACCTTTTGCTGATGGGTGCTATTTCCTTTTTCGAAGAGAAATAAAGCCCACGGACGTTAAAAACGAACTAAAACAAGCTGATTCAAGAATTAAGTATATGGTTTTCTTTATTTCAATAAATTTTAACATATTTGTTATGTTTTTATAAGGCGGGGTGCAATAGCGCCTTGTGAAATAAGCCCTTTAAGGCCTTATTACACTATTGAAAGTGAAATAAGGCCTTTATTTCAAAAAAGGCTTTATTACACTTCGAAAGAGAAATAAAGTCTTAAAGGCCTTATTGCTCTTTCATTTTTTTTAATGAAACAATAATATTCTAATTCTTTTTGTATTTTATTGAATAGTTACACACAAATTTCACGTTAACCAAAGTGGGAAACGTGGCACGCGGAAAGACATCACCGTGGCGGAAGCCACGGCTATGGCACACACCCGGAGTTGGAATGGCCCATGGGCGTTATTTCCTTTTTGAATGGGAAATAACGTCCATGGGCGTTATTTCCTTGGGCGGTATTTCACTGCACCAAACAAAACAATGTGGGTAGGAATTTAAGTTGATAATATCAACTAATTCTGTCTATCTAAAATATCTATCGCATATTGTGACTATATTATACAGAAAAAAAGTAATTTAATGCAAGTTAAACTAATTAAAATAGATTTTATTACATGTGGGAAAATTGTCCCTTCGTATACTCATACAATCCTTGCTGTTGAAAAATTTTCAATATTGATTAATGCACTATGTGGGAAATGTATGCATCTATACACCCAAACTACCTATATTAAACAAAGTAGTAGCGAACTTGACAGTTCTCTCTTTTCTGTAGGAGTTTTAACCTCAAATGAAAAAAAATGTGATGATGATGAAACTGATTTTAAAATTTCTAATTTTTATCAGTTTGTTATTTTTATTGATGAAATAACAAATCGTGGTGTCTGTTTACGACTGGAACCGAGTGCTGAAACACGACCAAAAATTGCCGGGAGAGGTATCAAGACACGCGCTCAGTACCCATAAATAATAATCCGATTACGAGATAAATTTTTTTGAGTAGTTTGCAAGATATTTGCAAACGAGTGAAACAATTTGTGTACCAAGAAGAGGGGATCGCGTTATTTTTTAAATCGTGGACAATAGTCTGCAACTCAAAATGTAAGCCACATAAAAAATATAGACAACGGCTCCGATTAGTTCTTCGGATTTTTGCAAATATTTTTCAAAAGGATAACAATATTTATTCCCAGAGACCGATTTTCAGTTGAACCGAAAGGTGTCTTTGGTACTCCTCCCAACATTTTTTAGAACTTGATGATAGTTGTAAACAGTGACCCAAATCGTTGCTATACCTATTAATATATGTATATGTACGTATGCAAGCTTGTTCTTTGCGGTCAAGGTCCTTAAAGAGGTAGACTCCAAAGTAGCACTTGGTGAAAGTAGATAGTTTACAAATAACTATGTATATTAATAACACTGTGCTACAGTGAAAATACACTCATCAAGCGGCCTAGCTAATTGTTTATCTAGTCAAGTGTAACAAGAAACGGTATTTGAAAAATCCGCTATACCCTCAAATTTTTATACCTTAATAATAATAATTCCCAACGGATTCCCACCATATCCCGCCCGACCGGCGCGAGGGGCCCAACCGCAAGACGCGCGTGTTGTTCTTTCGTGCCGAGTCATTGAAAGGCTTTGGTTTGTTAATCGCCGAGATTTAAAACTGATCAGCTACAGAGAAAACCTCATCAGCTAAGTAAAAAAGATTACACAATTAATAAATCATTAGTTGACAGCGAAAAGTTAATTGTTAAGAATAAAGATAAGAAACAAAGGATATGAAAACAAATTGTTGCTATGTATTTGAGATAGAAAGAATTGACTTTTTTATGCTGCATAGTGAGTCTGAAATGAGAATTATAATGTCGACACAAACAACGAGAAGGCTCATTTAATTCAAAATTAGTTCGGCACTGTTTCAAGATAAGTGCAGTGTTGCCACTTTGGTGCTTTTAGAGCTAGATCTAGCTCTTTTTTTTGGCGTTTAGCTCCAAAATTCTGTTTTAGCTCCTAGCTCTTTTTCTAGTCCTTTTTTTCATTTTTAGCTCTTTTTTGGCTCCAAATTTATTTGTACAAATTGTATTGAAAAATGAAGAATGTTTTTACTTCTTTTATAATCGACGTCTAAATTATTATATTAGTTTCATTGTGTACCATGTGGCAACTTAGTTTCCCTCACCGATAACAAATACCTAAATCGGTTAACTTTGTTGAGTAACATTCCTAAATGCCATATGTTTATTTTGCGAACAAGAATCGAAATGGAAAGGTAAGTAAATTGTGTGTAAAAAACACTTTCCTAAGTTGCTAAGGCCCAATTTCACAATGCCGAGTTTACTTACGTTCCACAGTTAACTCTAGCTTTTCAAATTTCAAGTTGAGTTAACTAGAGTTTAACTGCTCAACATTGGGTAGTTAACCTCGGGTTAGAGCTCATAAGGTTATCTATTGTATATTGAGCAAGAGATATTTATCAAAAAAGCTTAAATAAAATTGTGAATCGATAGTTAACTGTGGAATGCAAGTTAACTCGGCACTGTGAAATTGGGCCTAAAGATTCTGAACAACCCTACCCCCGATTCTGTCTTCATGGTAAATAATCAGAAAAAATATTTCAAGCGTTTTGAATTCTGAGTCAGAATTAAAATGACTTCATTTGGCTTTGACGCAAACATAAAAATTACTTTTGAGTTTTACTAAAAATGAAATATTTTTTTCTTAACTATTTATCAAGCTTGATATTTTTTTAAGAACACACTTATTTTTTTTTGTGGACTTAGTTATACTTTTTATTCGTTTTAAACATTGTTTAAGTTAAATATATACTATAATAAATCTCTAGAAAAGTCGTACATTAAAAATTGCTTTGAAAAAATGATTGCTGATGACTTGGGGAATGCTATAGAGTTCATCTGATCCATTTTTAAAATTATTGTCTGTCTGTTTGTCTGTTTGAACTTAAGGATATTGGAAACTAAGGGATGAATTTTGATGAGAGTTTCACTAATGGTTGAACTACTTGAAGCTAAGAAAGGGACCTGCACTTTCTTTTATCAAAATCGAACGACAACCAAAAAAGATATACTGATTTTTAGGGAGGTATGCACCTATGAAATTTTTTTTTCTTACATAAATTTATATGAAGAAAAACTCACTTACTTTGTCAAAAAAAAAAAACTAAGCGCGCCTCTTTAAAATTTTTGTTCACTTTTTTTCAATTTCGGCTAAATCAAAAATCAATTGCATATGTATGTACACTGCCGTCCTATGTGGGTATCAGCATATCTTTAATAAAACTCTAGATAAGTTGTTTCTGTATATTTGAAATTTCTTTGAAAAATGACTTGGGATGACTTGGGGAATGTTTAGGCAAAGCAAAAGAGTCAAATAGAGGGGAGATGACAAAATGTCGAAGTTAGACTGTTAAAAAACGCCTTTACTTTTGTTGGTTGCCGTAGACATACATAAAGGAGATATAATGTGGGAAAATAAATATTGTTCTGAACCTTCTCAGCCTGTAAATTGTTTTCGCAATTGAAGGTAGCAGGAATTTATTAACTACTTAGGTACATACCGAACAAAGCTGGGTACCCTGCTAGTATGAAATAAATGTAAAAACTTACATACAATACTTAAGTATACCGAAATGACCAGGGCGACGAGCTGAGGTGATTTAGCCATGTCCGTCTGTCTGTTTGAACGCAAACTAGTCCCTCAATTTTAGAGATATCTCGATGAAATTTGGTGTATTTTGTATTTTATTAATCATTTGTCGGAACCAGAAAGATCGGACCAATACAACTCATAGCTCCCATACAATCGATTGTTCCGATAAACGGGTTTTGGCCTATAACACTTGCAATTAAAAGGCTTGGAGAGCGAAATTTTGCAGTGATATTTGTAACGTGTGTAGTGAAAATCACCCAGATCGGACCAGCTAATAATATAGCTCCCATATAATCGATTGCTCCGATAAATGTGGTTTGGCATATGTATGTACATTTAAATTAACAGTTTTTAAGATATTAGAAGTAAGGATCGGGCACTTAAAAAAGTTATGGGTGTTCATGAAAGGTATAAAGCCTTCGGCACAGCCGAAGACCGCCCTCCCCTTACTTGTTTTTTATTGTTAAAAAACCGTTTCTTTAGTTTCTACTTAAAAAAAATCCATTAAAAAACCAATTTTCAACCGAGTTGTTGACACTTTCGAAATATGTAACTTAATAAAATGTATCTTTATCAATTTGTCAATTATAAACTAAACATTATTTTCTTATGATCTACGCGAGTGCCCCTGTCGCAAGCTGCTCAAGGTCACGTACGTTATCAAGTGTCCGTCTGGCAAGACAGGCGTGGGAGTCATTCTCATGAATTGTCGATCGGCTTGGCAGCTTTGTGATCTAATTACAAACAACCAAGAATGTGGGAATGATTCTACGGAATCGCCAAACGCTGTTTTTGGCTTTGCAGCTGTGCAATGCGCTAACTTCTCCCCCTCTTAAGACGAGTCGCCCTCGACTTGTGCCAAAATTTCCTCCATTGCCCTCTGGGTTTTTGCTTTATTAATGGTCGATTTTTTTCTGCGGTAGATGACAAAAATTACTATTGAGATTATTAGTAATGGGGGAAAAGAAAAAGTTGTCCACAACAAGGTACGATGAAGCGAGAGGCCTTCTTTCAGTCCGTGAATGCGGGAAATATTATCGATATAAATTTGATGCAAATATGGTAGGGATAAACTTGTATGATGTTCCAAGTAGTTAATCGCTACCGTCCTTGGAGGATGTGGTTGGATATAAATCGGTTCCTTCTTTACCACGTAGGTTGTATCATTTATAGTTATGGAATCTTGGAAGAGAAGCAGATACTTTCCTTTAATCTCCAAATCCCGTTGATGAAATATTGTTGTTGGTGGAACGTTATTAAGAATAATGATGCCTTCCTCTATTTTTTGAACTAGTAGTATGTGATATGCTGCTTCTGATGAGCAGGTCGCCGTGTTATTATTTAGCACCTGACTTAAACAATTTGAGAGAGCCGGTTTGCATACTTTAGCCACCAGAGTGTCATTGCAGATTTCGAGTGGTTGAAATTTATCGCTACATTTTGCCTCAACCGTGGTCTCTAGCTTGATAACACCATTATTATGGACTACAGGATAGATTTTGAGAAATTCGCAAATATTTGTAATCTTAGGAATCTTAAGAACGTAGTAAATAACATTTGAATTTTGTAAAATTTTTACCTTAGATACTAAAAGTAAATTGCTTAAACTAAAGGATAACTGCTCGAAATTGAACGCGTGATCCATCTCGTCGTCATCCAAAACAAGTCGATTTATAATACTACTTTTTGCTAACACAATGGAGAGTGCTAGTCTGTTTAAGTGGCTAATTATGTGGTTATTTCTTCTTACCAAATTTTCGCAAAGCAGTGTTTCCTCGTCTTTCAACAACCAATCCGTCCGATTTCCCCGAATTGTGTTGATTTGGTTCGTTATTTCGTTAATTCTATTTTGTAAATCAGAGTTAATTTTAATCTGCCTATTGTTGTTTTCTATTAACATGCTTTCCTTTGTCGAGAGCAGTTCAAAGTCCTCATGGTCTGGGGTACCTGCTATGAATTTCAGAGCGGAGCCCAGGAAATCTATTGATCTTGCAATTCTTCTCGGTATTTCCAAGGTGCGGATGATGTGTAATATTTCTTCCCCTTGTTGTTTTAAAACATTCTCATTCACCATCTGACTTTTTGATTTTGATACGAACCATTTGCTTTCATAAGCTATCTGGCGGAACTCTGTCAAGTTGGTTGTATGTATGAGGTAAATGAATTCATTATAAATAGCTACATTTCCCCGAGGAATGGTAACAACTTGTGAAGACGTGTAGTCAATTAAACTCGCCCTAGCGTCGTCGATAAGGGCAACCAGCAATCTGAAATTGATTTTATCGTAAATTACTTTTATGAATTTTTCTTCCATCTATCTGTACTGTTGTCCCTAAATCCCTTTCCACTATTTTCTCCACGAACACCTTCTCAAACTTATCCCCTAATCGCTTATTTCTACGAAGAAACACTCTTTCGCCAGGCTGATATGTTTTAGTTGTCCTTTTCTCATTTAATTTGTTTAACATCAAGTTTTGTGCCCTTATTAATTTTTCTTTAATTTTCCCAAATTTTCTCATTGGGCAGTTTTGTAAAATTTCGATTGGCTTCGAATTTGTAACTGAGTGAATTGTTCTATTGTATTTGTATGTAGCAAGCAAAATCAAATCCTTAACCTCGCTTATTTGCTGCTGCGCTTTCACGCATCTGGCTATTTCCAAAAGGGTTGATGAAATTTTTCAACCTGTCCGTTGCTCTCGCTATGTAAGGTGGGTACGAAAACTGATCTATAGCGAAATGATCGCGTAGCATGGATCTAATTAAATTTGAAGTAAACGCTCTTTCATTATCTGTGACGATTGTTCTAGTATTTTGGAACACACCCAATTCCTCCAATAAAGCTTCTTTTATGTCAATGGTGCATCTTGAAATAATGGGTTTTACTACTGCAAACTTTGAAAACCTATCAACAGCTGTTAGGAATAGCTGCTTTCCAGTAATTAAAATATCTAAATGGATAATTTCTCCCGGACGATCTGGGACTGGGGTTCTCCCAATTTCGGGATTTGGGGGTTTTCTTTGGTATTTGTTTTCCAGACAGATTTTACAATTTGATATTGCCGACCTGAGCATTTTCCTCATGTCAGGAAAGTAGTATTCTGATAGGATTTGCCTGAAATTTTCCGACAGGGATCGATGGGCACGGGCATGCTCCGCTGCTATTGCATCCTTTTGGTCATTTGGATTAGTCAGATCGATTACAAATTTTTCCGTATGAATAAACTTAGCCCCAGGGAATGCCTCGATGAGAGGTCCCTGAATCTCCGATAGTGTCGGAAGATCGCAACAGAAAGCATTTGTCACGCTTGGATTTATAAGTTTCTTGAGATTTTGCATCAAATTTGTTATTGTGTCGTAATTTATGGTATAACGAATTTTTTTCAGAAAAATAATTTTTGTACTTTGGTGGTAATGATCCCCCTTTGTTAAAATTAATTGTCTCTTGAATTGGTTTACTGGATACTGGATAGTCTTAATTGTGTTGGAGAGTGATGAGTCGCTATGTGCTGTAGCATCTGTATCACTCATGTTATTCACAAACTGACGAGACAGAGCGTCTGCTACAACGTTATCTCTGCCGGGCTTATAACAAAATTTTGGCGAAAATTCTTCTATGAACGATCGCCATCGTTTCATTTTGGTATTAGGATTTTTGTTCGAAATGGCGAACGTTTAAGGCTGATGATCTGTGAATATTACGATGTCTTTAACACCGTATAAGTAATGTCGAAGGTTTTTAAGGGCCCACACTTTAGCCAAAAGCTCGCGCTCATTGGTCGCGTAATTTTCCTCTGTTTTTGACAGAGTTCTTGAAATCATTGTGATTGGCCGCCCGTTCTGGGATAGTGCCGCACCCAGAGCGGTGGAGGAAACGTCTGTTGTCAGTTCGAATGTTTTGTCATAATCCGGATAAAACAGCAAAACATCTTCCGATGCCAAAATGCTTTTTACCCTTTTGAACGCTTGAATGACCTCGTCATCGAGGACTATTTTGGTATGTTTAGACTTGTGGGATGACACATGACCATTCTCCCCCCGAAGGTACTTTGTTAATGGTTTGATGACAGACGCATAATCCCGTGTAAACCTCCTTTAATATCCTGAGAGACCCAGGAAAGAGCGCAACGCTCGAAGTGTCTCCGGCATCTTATAGTCAAGAGTTGCCAATATGGTAGAAATATCTGGTATAGGGTATCTATCCACGATCGTTTTTTCGTTTAACTTGCGAAAGTCGATTACCATGCGGAGCTTTTGTTTACCGTATTCATCCAGGCCTTTTTTATTCACAACATGGACCGGGGAATTATAAGCCGAATTGGACTTCCTAATAATGCCGTCCTTCAACAATGTTTCTATTTCCCTATTAATAAATCGTGCCGCCGAAACCGGGTATGGGTAAGATCGTGTGTAGATCGGTTCCGAGGAAGTGGTACGAATTTTAGCCTTTCCTTCCTTTTAATCATGGAATCAAACTCGTTTTTCACTAGAGCTGGGACCGAGTCCGTATCCAAACATATGGAGTTTACTTGCTCACAACTGACGTTGTTTAATTTTTCTTTACCACCCCCGTAAACCAAATATTCTGATTTCGTATCAATTTTAGCTCCAATTTCTTTTAGGAAATCATATCCTACTATACCATCGAAGCTTTCCAAGTTTGGAAGAATAAAAAAGGTTGAGATCCTTCCCAAAATAAAGACCTTACATTTTTTCTCTATGAGAGTACACCCATTTATTGATTTGACCTTAAACTGTCTCTCCACAGGGATAATTCCCTTTAGGAAACCGTTTATTTGCGTATTGATTAGCATCCCTTTTGGGATACCTTCCCGATGCATTTTCCTTTCTATAACCCTGGTTGGACTGTTTTGTACGTCGGAAAGCAGAGGAGCCGCGGTCCACATCCATGGGAGTAGGAGTGTCCTTAAGCGTTTGGGGATTACCCGGATAATTGTTCTGAAACTTTGGGCTATCTGAAGTTGCTCCACTGTTAACCGCAAATGTTCTAGCGAAATCGTAACGCATACGGTTATTTTCCAACTCCTGTGCAGTAGCCAGTGCGGTAGGCAAATCTTTAGGATTGGCCGAAAATAGGATGTCGCACAACGGCCGCTTAAGGCCGGAAATAAATACTCTTAATGCATTTTCCCTAGCTCTATCATTGAGCGCGGAGGCAAGCTCCCTATTGTTTGAATGGGTCATTATATTTTTATTCGTTATGAGCGTTAATTGCTTGTCAACCGTATCATAATATTGGCAGAGTGACATATTTCCCTGCCTTAGGACACTGAGCTCTGTTTCCAAAACATGTAGCGGTCTTTTGTCCGCGTATGCTTTATCCAGCCTAGCTATTATAGCTTTAAAATTCAGTGCAGTTGAAAAGGAAGCGAGCGTTGCGTTCGCAGAGCCCACTATCTTATTCCTATAGATACCCATAGCAATATAATATTGCTCCGAACCCTCCGTATAGTAGCCGATGGCGAATTCCGCTGCGGAACGCCATGCCGGATAGGATACGGTATCCCCCTTAAATTCTTGCAAGGATTTTATTAAATCCATGTTTGTCTTGCTGTTAACCACAGCTGGATTTATTGTCACTGGAAGATAATTTTCCGCAGATGGCGGCTCTAAGCGCCGAAGTGTCTGCATAACCTCATCTAACTGGGCATTAAATTCTCTTTTATTCTGTTCATTTTGTTGTCTCAAAATCTCAATTACTCCATATTAGTTTAGAAAAACAAAACTAAGGTACAAACAAATAGTATTGTAGTATAACATAGCATTATAGTATTCGAGCGGGTTCTCCTTGGGTCCTTCCAGGTACTGCTTGCTGTCCTCCAGTTAGTGTCCTTGCCGTAAGGGGTATTGACGGGTTAAAATGGTTCTCTGCCCCACGTTGGGCGCCACTTAATAAAATGTATCTTTATTTGCTCAATGTCAATTATAAACTAAACATTATTTTCTTATGATCTACGCTAGTGCCCTAGTTCCCTACTTGCGGTTTGTAGCTGCTTGCTGATTGGTGGATGTGTGTATTGGTGTGAATGCATTGCCGGCTGCATCGTCGCAAGCTGCTCAAAGTCACGTACGTTATCAAGTGTCTGTCTGCCAAGGCAGGCATGGGAGTCATTCTGATGAATTGTCGATCGGCTTGGCAGCTTTGTGATCTAATTACAAATAACCAAGAATGTGGGAATGATTCTACGGAATCGCCAAACGCTGATTTTGGCTTTGCAGCTGTGCAATACGCTAACTTGTATATTGATTTATTCATTCGAAAAAAGTATATATTTTTTAAGCCTGAAGTTGAAATTTTTGGAAATTTCATCCGGTTTTCCGGTTTCGAAGTAATTTTTTCATTTTAGGCCATTTTAGAGCCAAAATTTATTGGATTAGGCTGCATAACTTGAAAATATATATATATAATTAAGTAGTGAATGCCCCTCGATGACACATGCCCAAAGAGGTTCATTAATTGATAACTAGTGGCAAAAAAATGATGTCGAAACCGGGAAACCGGATGAAATTTCCAAAACTTTCAACTTCGGGCTTAAAATACATATCATACTTTTTTCAAATGGATAAAACACTATATCTATTTCGAAAGTGTCAACAATTCTCTCCCCAAAACTATTGAGAGTTATGAAATCGGTTGAAAATTGGTTTTTTAATGAATTTTTTTTTTAAGTAAAAACTGAATAAACGGTTTTTTAACAATACAAAAAAATTTGAGGGTATAGCGGATTTTTCAAATACCGTTTCGTGTTATACTTGACTAGGTAAACAATCTGAGCTAGGTCGCTCGATGAGTGTATTTACTTTTTTTTTCTGGCACTGTGTAATTTTTTGACTTTTGCAAATGCGGTTTAACTTTTTAATAAGAAAATTGTATAGGGCTGAAATATTGAACGTGGGCCAGTAAGGGTAAATACGTTGGGATATACTTTTTTGAAGTAAAAATTCTACCTTGTTTAATTTGCCTTGTATATACCTAAGCGCTATTTCGGTTTTTTTGAGTTACTCTTCGAAGCTTTATGTACCTTCCTATAAAAATTCTTAAGGCTTCTCCCATACAAAATTTGTAAGGCGTTTTGCATAATATTTCGAAGTGCAAAACTTCGGCTTAATCAATAGTTATCTGAGGTCAAAGTTTAGGTTTTGATAAATTTGGTTTGAGCTTGCAGTAGTAAGAAAAATAACTTTTATCTAAGTCGTTTCCATTTTCAAGTCAAACCGTTTTTTTTTTTGAAAAAAAATTGGACCCCCCCGAAAATATTTCCTGGATACGCGCCTGGCTCAGCCTAATGTGCCATTACAACAACCACATGAAAATTACAGAAAAATGTGAACTTTAACTGCAAATATCTCGCAAACTTCTAAAAATATCGGATTTCCCCCTCCAGATTATTGTTACCGAGGCCAACACCCGTCTTTTGATATCTCCGTCGAGATTTTTGGAAGTGTATTAAGAGTTGACTGTCGATGGCAAGTATTACCAACTTAACAGCATAGATACTCAAGACGTTGTATATCGAATACAAGATAATTAAATTACCTATGCAGGGATACCAAAATTATAAAAGTCCATTCTTTGGTTTTCGAGAAATGTTTATTTTAAAAACCCCTTTATCTAAACTTTTACCCTTGATAACTCTTGTCGTTGTTGTTTCCCCCGAAAAAAGTATACGGTTGCATTCACCTTACTAATATCTATCGATCCTCTTCCTTTTTTTTATTTGGGAGTTGGAGCTATACTGCATTTAGGGCTTATTTTGAGAACAGCGCCAGTAAGCTGGTAGGTCTATGGTAGGTAGGTAGATTGCAGTGGCTGCTAGTAAAGGATCTAGCGCACATAGGCCCCGGAGGTCCGGTTGTGATACCACATGGATCTTAAACGACCCCCTACTCGAACCATTTTGTGGATTTTGCAAAGCGCAGAATGTCCTTTGACTTTATTGTGGCTAATTCTCCGGGATGCTGGAAAAAGCCCGACCCCAGATATTTCAACTTTCTACCCACAGCGCAGTGTGATGTTGCGCCGAGTAGATTTAAACGATTGCGGTTGTGAATTAACAATGTTTTCTTTATTATGAATTTTCGGCTTATTTTTAGTAAATTAATCTAAACATTTTCTTATACATATTTACTCTAATTCTTACATAGCTAAACCTAACATAAGGCATGAAGCCCAACGCACGCTCACACATATGTACGTATTTACATATGTGTATAGCTCTAAGCTACTTCAACGCTTTGGTCGTGGGAAAGTGTCGCAGCAGAGATATACATAGCGTCAGCAATTACTTAGTTGCAGTTTGTTTACGTTTGTGACCACGTAACCTAGACGGCGCTCGTGCTGCGTATTTTGTATGGAGATATGTATTCATATTGCACACACCACCTCCTTTCCTAAAAATAATCGTTTATATACCGTCGCCCGGATAAATGATTGTCGTATGTGAAAATTGGGCCGAATGGAGTTAATGATGCAGTTATACTAAACTTTTGAAGATCTTTCGATAGGCGTTTTCCGTTTTTTGATATCTTTTTTAGTTACAGAGATATTCAGTAACATTTTATCGTATGTGCAGGGTTACAAACGATTTTCTAAAATTTTGTCGTATGTGACAACCATTTTTCACATACGACAATTTTTCATATAAATTCCGTGCTTTTAACACTCGGTAAAATATTGTCGTATTCGCCAATCAGAACAACACATGCGACAAAGTTTTACAGAATTTTGGTAATATTTTGTCGCATGTGTCATACAAAATTGCATGATCGCTAGGGATGCAAATTTTGAGGACCAACATCGATATATCGATATTCGATGTATCGACAAAAGCAACATCGATTCTGAAAAAACATCGGGAAAAAAACATCGATGTATCTGGCTGAATTTCGCGAAAACTACATGACTCCAGAGTGTTAAGAAATGCGTTCATCCCACAATTAATGCGTTCCCGTCTTGAAATAGCAATTTATCTGTTCCGCATTCCTTTCGAGAATTCTGCTAAGTCATGTGCAAAACGCAAGGACTATAGGAGAACTCCAAAAGTAATAATTTTTCATATGGAAAATGTGTTGTAAAATTCGCATGGCGGTGGCCTAGGATAGGTCCACCTCCTGCTCTCGCTTTATTACTGAGAACTTCATGGAATACCTACGGGATATTAGATACTTTCAAAAATACCCCCAAATAATTACTCCATGAACTACGCACAATCAAAGTGAGCGTTGGATTATTTAATCCTTGAAATACTTCACTTCGGCAAAAATTAGATATTTAATTCAATGATTTTCACAAGGAGAATTCATTGCAACTTTCAGTAAAGGATGCACTCTGCAAACACAAAATGAACTGACCACAAACGAGGCGAGAGATTGCGTGTGGTTCTTGAAATACTACCATGATTATTGAAAGGAACTATCTCAGGACGGTTTTCACCATCCTCAATTAACGCTTACTGGAAATCTTTATACAAAATCATATTTTTATAATTTTATTAGCTAAATTACCTTTTTTATGTCCTTTTGCTTCCACTCCACAAATTAAAAAGAAAGAAACGTTCAAAATGGCGTCAATGAAAGCATTTTGGGGACGCCGATGTTGAAAAATCGATAAGATTGGCATCGATGTATCGGTGATTTTTCGATACTGAGTATTTTCCAAACATCGATGTTAAACATCGACTTTTCGTCCGATACTATCGATGTTTTAAAAACATCGATGTATCGTTTGCATCCCTAACGATCGCGCATTATTTAGTATCGCTTAGGATGCCGAGGAGTACTGCCGAATCACCTGCACTAGAGTAAGTACAAATTAAAAAATGTGCAATAATGTAAACATTGATTGTAAATGATTTAATATTTTTACAGAATTATTGTTATATTTTTATTTTGTTATTCTCACCCAACGATGATCAGAAAGATCCGAACTATATTCCAGATATTTCTAAGAAGTCTGCAATAACGCAATATTATGAATCTGTTGCACAAACGAATCTCCACCAGAGGCTGATACCTTTTTTTTGGTTTTCGCAAAAACTCTTTTTTTTTATATATAACTAGCTGACTCGACAGACGTTGTTCTGCCAAGGTACTCCCTTATGTATAGTTCCTTAAAGATTGTTCATACTTTTCTAGCAGGGAACTGATAAGTTATAATTTTCCTGTACCATGGTGTACTGATAAGGTGAGAGAAACTTGAATTGATGATTCTGATTTTTCATCAGCTTTGGTGGACATAATTTATTTATTTTTTGTTTCGGAATGACGCCCGCGAAGAGGAAACTCTCATGAGTACAGCTACACCGGCATAGCTGTATGCACGACTTGCAACTTCACAGTTGCACCTACGTACTAAAGATCTCTCCACTAACACCACTCTCCCCGCAACTACCAAACAGGTGTTTTCTCATGGGGCTGGTTAGCTCATTAACTCCATAGAGCTGTTTTCACAGTAGCCGGTCAACGATAATCGGAATTTAACTGTTGTATCTGTTAAATTAACCCTTGACGTGAATTTTTTTGAGTTTTTGTATCTATAAAAGTATAACTTAAAAAAAAAAATATATGTCTATATTCCCAACAAACACAGACAATTTTTTTCTCCAACTTTTGATACAACCTTGATTCTCAAGTGGAGATTCAGGTTTCCTCACAATTTGAGGTTAAGCTTTGTTCTCCCAAGTTATTCCTCAACTTGCGCATTATTTGAAATGAAGTTGAGGAATTGCCAAATAGGGAATTGCCCTTACTATGAAGTTGAGATTTAATGCATTCTCAATTTGAGAATCACTGAAATTCCTATATTAAAAAAGTGCTTTGAAGTTGAGAATACTATAACTCCACTGTTGAGGTGCTATTGAGAATTAACGTTAGAGATTTGAGAAAGGCATTTGATTAGATTATGAAAAAGGACGGAATAACAACCTGTATTCACACTCAACAACCTTTATTCACAATCAAAACTTTTGGTTGTTGTATCAACTTTTTCATTTTTCTACATTCGCCAAAGTAGCGAAAAGGAATTCACCATTTGGTCAAGTAAATTTTGTATTTAAATATAAAACGGAAAAAATCTATACGGCATTAAGTTCCCTACAGGAACATTTCAGTTAGAACACCAGTGATCTCAACTGACTACAATTTATATGACAGCTAAACTTCCTTAGCTAATATATGATTAAATTGAGGATTTAGAAAATGTTGTGTTCTATATAAATAAACACTATGTCCGATAGAATAAAGAAAAGAAAAAATTTTGAAAATAGGTTAAGCCGTTATTGAGTATTAGCTTAAAAAATGTTAAATTGAGATTAGAAAAAAAACGTATGTGGTAAATGAGACCTGAAACAGATTGGAAACATTAAAGAAAAAATATTTAAAATCGGTTGAGCCGATACGGAGATCTTAGGGGATATACGAACGCCAATTCATTTTTATATATATAGATTACAACTTCTTCACCATTATGTAGATTATGAAAAAGTACGGAATAACAACCTATATTCACCATCAAAACTTTTGGTTGTTGTATTCACTTTTTCAACATTCGCCAAAGTAGCGAAAGGGAATTCACCATTTGTATCTATATATATAAATATGAAATGTTGTTCAGTTGTCACGCTAAAACTCGAAAACGGCTGAACCAAATTATATACTTCCTTTGGAGGGTTTCTTTGTTATTACCACGCGCAGGTCATGTGTTAAAATCAAAGCAAAATATTAGGGGGGCGTGGTACCTCCCATACAATTTTATTAATTTGGCTGTTATATTTTGTGGCTATGTATGATACAATTGCTATGTATGATAAAATTGGATCTATTAATGCGAATATTGGTTGTTGTCTTTGTCGTCTATGTTTATCTTCACTACTGCGCTGTAGATGGCCAGAACGTCAGATGACGCTAGATGGTACACACCAACACACACACACGCTGTACATAATTGCCTTTGTTGCTGTTTAGATTAGTACAGTAATCTATATCTATTCTATATATGTATATAAAACTGAAATGGTGTTCAGTTGTAAGGCTAAAACTCGAAAACGGCTGAACCAAATTATATACTCACCACCAGATGGCGGTGTTAGTCATGAATTGGTACAAAGTTAATTGAACGAAAAATTCTTTATTTCAAAGCTTTTCACGGTAAAAAATGCTAATTTTTTGGAATTTTCCATTGTCAATTGAAGTTTTGCTTTGATGTTACTCTTCGTGTTGCAATCGGACATGCAAAATCTAATGCGCGTTGGTCCATTGATATACATACATATCTTACTAATATACAAAAACGTAAGTGTGTGAGTGACGGAATGTTTGTGACTCTTTCACGTCTAAACTAATGCCTCGAACTTTACGAAATTTTGCACAATAATTCTTTGGAGTACAGAATAGAAACACGCATAATTATATTTCGATATATTTATCGATAACAGAGTTATCGGTCAAAATGTAGTTTTACGTAAACTTTGGATTATTCGCAGAAAATTGGTATCAAACGGAAGTGGAAGAACACCGTTTTCATTTGGACGTTGGTTCACTTCGATATATTTATCGATAACAGAGTTATCGGTCAAAATGTGGTTTCGGCTAAACTTTGGAATATCCGCACACAATTGATATCAAACGAAAGGGAAAGACGACAGCTATCATTCGGACTTTGGTTCATTTTGATATATTAATATTCGCACAAAATTGGCACAAAAAGAAAGGGGAAGGCCACAGGTTTCATTTGGACTTTGCTTCATTTATGGAAACATCTATTTTGAAAGCGGCTAAATTTGGAAGGTAGATTTTGTATCCGCTCGAGATATTTATACGCTTAAAATATAAAGGCATTTGGAAAGGTTTTGGAGATGTCCCTAAAAATGTTGACCAGGGTAACCTTATAAAGTGTTCTTTCAATATGAGCCCGTTTTCGAGATATTGGTCAAAATGTCAGCCAGGAGGGGCACTCAATCAAATGAAAGGTGTTGACAAAAGATTTAACATGTTTTAGCTATTTTCCCATATAAAACGAAGGTTTTTAGATATTAACCAAAACGTGGACCAAAATGGGAGCTAGAAGGTTTTTGTGAACAAATGGGTCTAAAATGAAAGGTCTGCATGAGAGTTTTAAAATGGAGTAATTTTAAGTCCTTTTGGATTGGGATTGAGAAAGGGATAGGTATATGCATGACAATTAAAAAGCAATATGAAAAGACAAAAGCATATGAAGAGGATGGACGGAGAGAAAGATGTGGAGCTGAAATTAGGAGGGCGACTCACATATTTTAAATGCAAACAAGTTAATGTTTGGGCAGGACAACGTCTGCCGGGTCTGCTAGTTTAAATATAAAACGGAAAAAATCTGTACGGCATTAAGTTCCCTACAGGAACATTTCAGTTAGAATACCAGTGATCTCAACTGACTACAATTTATATGGTAGCTAAATTTCTTTTGCTAATATATGATTAAATTGAGGATTTAGAAAATGTTTTGTTCTATATAAATAAACACTATGTCCGATAGAATAAAGAAAAGAAAAAATTTTGAAAATCGGTTAAGCCGTAATTGAGTAGTAGCTAAAAAAAATTTTAATTGAGATTAGAAAAAAAAAATGTGGTAAATGAGACCTGAAACAGATTGGAAACATTAAAGAAAAAATATTTAAAATCGGTTGAGCCGATACGGAGATCTTAGGGGATATATGAACGCCAATTCATTATATATATATATAGATTTATATGAACGATAAAGGCAAGCTATAACTCAAAACTATTAAGTGAAATAGTCATTTAATAGTTTTGAGTTATAGCTTGCCTTTTACAATTAATGAGCGACCGATCTTATTTCATTAAATAGCTCTGGAGCTTTGGACTTTTTGACTTTTCGTTTTATTTTTATGTATGCTGTATTTACTTTTGTTACAAAGTTTTGGTTAATTTATTTCTTTCGGATTTTTGTTTACATGTTTCTTTATTTATGCGATACATTTTTCTTACTTTGTATTATTTAATTATTTGTTTATTCGTTTTTTCGGTACATAGTTTGTTCTAAAATGCTGTATATTTTCATACAATAAAAATGTTCTTAGTGTTTACAATTAAAGTGTTCTTATTGTACGAGTTTAAGCCTATTTTTATGTACTATGATTTTCTTATTTTCATTGCTTAAAGTGTAATTATTTATCCAATCAATATTTTCTACTCTATAAGGAATTAAACTGTAGTTATTTTTCTCATCAATATTTGCTAATCTAAAGGGCCCTTTAGCTATTGTCTAGCTTATGACCTGCTTCATTTTTTACTAATACTAAGTGTCCTATATTTAAATCCTTATATTGTACTTTCCATCATAACTAACTATAAACAATCATCTTTTTGCATAGTTGATTCATTAGAGTAACGCACTTTGTTGACATAAATAAGCCTCCTTGCATCTTTGGAATGTTCTACTTCTATCTTCATTTCAAGGCTAAGCTATTTCACAATTTCATGAAGCTAAAATTAAGTAAACAATTTTGTAAGCTATAAATAAGCTGGAATCTAGAATTAAGTTTCAGTTTTTTAGAGAAGCGCGTTCAATACTATATTACGCTCTAATAAATACTCGTTCGTCAGAAAGCGAACTAAAATAAATTATTATCTTATTATTTTTTAAAAACCATTTTGCCAAAGGGCAAAACTTAATTGGCGCCCAACGTGGGGCTCGCGATACGAATTTTAAGGGGAAAAGTACAAGTACCCTAGTACGCGAGTGAATTCGAAAAGTTAAAGATCAAATAAGGAATAAAATATCCTTGATCCTTGTCAGTACAAGGTTTTCATTGAACCTGTCCTTATGCCTGCACCAAATCTTACGGGTCGGTGTATTGTTTGCCAAAACCCAACATCAAGAATTTACCAGAGATGTGGTGACCATTATTGTAGTGAAGAGTGTCAGCAAAGTGACTGGCGTAGTCACCGATATATATGTTTTCCAATGCCTCCTTTGGTCCCGGCAGCAAGCCGTCGAGGAAATCAACATAATCATAATTAAACCAAATTTTTACTGTATATCGTAATAAAAAATTTTACAAAAATTAAGAGCATAAAAAACTTTGAAACAATAAAAAGAACAAAAAAATATTTAACAAATTATTGAAAGAAATCAACTTTACCCAACAACCCAATTGGTGCTCATCGTGATAAAAATTGGAAATCAGTTCGAGAATAGAATACGGAACACTGACGCCTTGCTTATTCTGGTTAGTTGACTGGTCATGCGGAATATGGTATGATTACACATTGAAATAAGTGAATTTGTTAATAGTTAAGTTGCGTAATTGAAATTTGATATTTTGTTCAGCAATTTTAAATTTTATTTAAAAAAAAAAATAATAATAATATAAATGGGTAATATCCCAAATAAGCCAAAGTATTTGAGGCTAAAATATCGCGATTACTGTGGTGGGGAACATGATGTTTTAAGGTGTCCCTTGATTAAGAAAAAGAAGAATTTTTTTAATCAAAATACAAAACCCACAGTAAATAATACATCTACTCATGTGAACAGCCCTTTAGCCCAAAGTTCACATGGAATAAAGCGACCTAGAGAAAGCAATAACAGCTTCAGGCCGCAGGAGAAAAATCAGAGAGTAAATAATTTAAATGAAGATTATTTTTTAGAAGAAGAGGGGATAACCTCCCCTACATCACAGTCTGCAACAACAAATTAAATAAATATAAAGCTCTTGTCGATACAGGAGCAACTTCTTGCTATATAAAGCAAGGATTGTTAGAAAATAGAAAAGAATTAGCCATTTACAAAAGGGTAAAAACAGTAAATGGTCATTCAATTATTAAACATTATTATATAATAACACTTTTTGGGGTAAAGCAAGTTTTCTATGAAATAGATAACTTGCAGTCTGATTTGCTCCTGGGTTATAATTTTTTGAAGAGAATAGAAGCGCACATTGATTTGCGCAATGGGAAAATTTTTTTTAAGGTAAGAAGTGGTGAAAATATGGTGGCGCGAACTAAAGTCAACGCACCCCAAAAGCGAATTAATGTCAGTGACATTAAGACGCATGCCAAAAGCGAACTAAGGTCAATATTTTTAGCGAACTAACGTCATTGACATTAATTCGCATTAAGAAAGCGAACTAAAGTCAGTACATTTTTTTTTTATTTCCAAATTTTCATTTTTCATTATCACCTTCGACTTATGATCATTATATCATGAATCTGGGATTGACTTAGGTCAGATCCATGGTATTTACATATGTGCAGAACTCCTCTCCGCATTGGCGGCCTTCGGCCGCGCTTCAAAAAATAACCCTGGGCTACGCCATTCCAACTACGGGTGTGTGCCATAGCCGTGGCTACCGCCACCGTGATGTCCTTCCGCGTGCCACTCTTTTCTCACAGGGTAATGTGATTACAACACCCACATGAAAATGACAGAAAATTCTGAACTTTAACTGCAAATATCTCGGAAACTACTAAAAATATTGGTTCAGTGGAGTTATATTCATGCTCCTGGGACCAAAGCGCGTCTCCTTATACATATCTCAACATTTTTGGTTGTGTATTAGCGCTCGGTACCCCACGTAAACCATTACCCACGTCTAGATTTAGAATCTGAAATGAGATTTCTTTCAACCGTTCAAAAGTTATTTGCAGTTAAAGTTAAAAATGTTCTGCCATTTTCATGTGGTTGTTGTAATGGCACATTAGGCTGAGCCAAAAAAAGTGAAAAAGTGGGAAACGTGGCACGCGGAAGGACATCACCGTGGCGATAGCCACGGCTATGGCACACACCCGGAGTTGGAATGGCGTAGCCCAGGGTTATTTTTTGAAGCGCGGCCGAAGGCCGCCAATGCGGAAAGGAGTTCTGCACATAAATACCATGGATCACGCCCCGAATTGGGGATCTGACCTAATTCAAATTTTCGCCTGCGGCGTTACTTCGTCGAATCTCAAACCCAAATGCCTCAATGACATTAATTCGCATGTCCAAAGCGAACTAAAGTCAAAATACTATACGAATTAACGGCACTGACTTTAATTCGTTTTTGGTCATGCGTCTTAATGTCACTGACATTAATTCGCTTTTTGGGTGCGAATTAACGTCACTGACGTTAATTCCACTGACGTTAGTTCGCGCCACCGAAAATATTATTGAAAAAAGCGTAAACATAAACTTTTATAATGAAAGTCAGGAAAAATTAAACCCCTTGGGATTAGAGAATCCTAAGGCTCCCGCCGACGATAATACCGGCAAACAAAAGTTAAAAGTGAAAAATTAAAAAAAAAACAAGGAAGTCTAATACATGTGAAAATTTAAACCCCTTGGGACAAAAAGATCCTACGGCGCCCGCCGATGGTAATACCGGCAACAATGAAAATAAATGCGAAGAGAAAATAAAAAATGTTGTGGAACTAAAAGTTTCTACAAAGCCAGCCGAAGATTTTACCGGCAATATCATATTAAAAAAATATTTTGTTTCATTGAATGAAAAAAATCTAGAAAGTTTAAACAGTGAGTTTAGTGGAAATATAGTTGAAAATTATTCAACAATGAATGAAAATGGTTCAGAAGTTAGTAAAGATAGTGAAAAAAATAGTGACAATGAAGAATTGTCAAATTATAAAAAATATGTAAAGAATAAAATAGATAAAAATAGCGAAGATGAAAATTCAGAAAAAATTTCTGAAAATTTCAGTAATAGAAATCAAGGTGAGGAACTTTTGAAATTTAAAGAATATATAAAAGGAAAAATTAGCAAAACACATTCGAATATAAATACCAGCTTTCCGTTTATGACTAACGTAAAAGCAGAAATAAGAACAAAAAATGTTGAGCCGATCTGGAGTAGGCAGTATCCATATCCTTTATCAGTAAACTCCTTTGTAAATAAAGAAATCACAGAAATGTTAAATAGAAACATAATTAGACCCAGTAAAAGTCCTTATAATTCACCAATTTGGGTGGTGCCTAAAAAGGGAATGAAAGAAGATGGCTCACAAAAGCTTAGAATGGTCATCGACTATAAAAAACTAAATGAACATACAATTTCTGATAGATATCCGATTCCGGATACAAATATAATTTTGTCTAATTTGGGCAAGTCAAAATATTTCTCAAGCATTGATTTAGAATCAGGCTTTCATCAAATTTTAATGTCGGAAAATGACATAGAAAAGACGGCTTTTTCCGTTAATAACGGTAAGTATGAATTTTTACGAATGCCGTTCGGTTTGAAGAATGCGCCCGGAATCTTTCAAAGGGCAATGGATGATATATTACGGGAACAAATAGGAAAAATTTGCCATGTTTATATGGACGATATAATTATTTTTTAAAAAAATTTGACCCAGCATTTGAGGGATTTAGAAATAATTACAGAAATACTTCAAAAAGCCAATATGAAGATTTCACTTGAAAAGTCAAAATTTTTTCAAGAAGAAATAGAGTTTTTATGATATATAATAGCCCAATATGTTATTAAAACAGATCCAAGTAAAATAAAATTAATTTTAAATTATCCGATACCTGAAAATCTACGTGAATTAAGAGGATTTCTAGGAATTGCGGGTTATTATCGAAAGTTTGTTAAAAATTATGCTACAATTGCAAAACCTCTAAATAAATATCTTTCGGGAGAGAATGGAAGAATTTCTAAGAATATGTCAAAAAAGTTTAAAATTAAAATAGATCAAGATGGTATTTCTGCATTCAGTAAATTAAAGAAACATTTAGCGTCAGAAATGGAATTGACGCAACCAAATTATTCAAGAACATTTGTATTAACTACCGACGCATCAAACGTGGCGATTGGTGCTGTGCTTTCACAGGAGGGTAAACCAATTACCTTTATTTCAAAAACTCTTAATAAAACAGAAAGAAATTATGCAACTAATGAAAAGGAATTATATGCCATTGTTTGGGCATTAAAAAATCTTAGAAATTATTTATATGGTGTTACCAATCTGGAAATTCGTACGGATCACCAACCTTTGACATTTGCACTGTCACCCCGTAACCCTAATCCAAAAATGAAAAGATGGCATGCTTTTATAGAAGAGTTTGCTCCCAAATTTGTGTATCAACCTGGTGAAACCAATATTGTGGCAGACGCGTTGTCACGTCTCGAGTTAAATAATATGTCCGATGATCCAGAGGATTCAGAAAGTAATGAATCGAACCATTCTGCACAAAGTAGTGAAAGTATTCGAATACAGGAAACAAAAAAACCTGTAAATCAATTTAAACAACAAATAATTTTGTGTAAAAATAAATTCACAATCCATGAAATGATTGAAAATTTCGGAAAGAAAAGACATTTAATAGAATATGACACCGTGGAAAATTTATTAACCATCTTAAAGGAGTTTATTCAACCAAAATTGGTGACTGCAATTCATTGCACTATTGAGGATTTGTATGAAATCCAAGAACCCCTGAAACAAAGGTTTCAAAATAAATTTGTTTATACAAATCTTTTTCCAATGGATATAACTAATAGAGAGGATCAGTCTGGAATAATTGAACAAACCCATAATAGAGCTCATCGTAGCTTTAATGAAAATATTAAACAAATAGAAAAAGTGTTTTATTGGCCAGAAATGAGGAAAAAAATGAAAGAATATATTCGTAATTGCATAATATGCAATAAAAATAAATATGATCGACATCCTAAAAAAATCCCAGTAGGAAAAGCTCCAATCCCAGAAAAGGAAGGGGAACAGCTTCATTTAGACATTTTCTACGCACAAAAATTAAAATTTATCACATGTGTAGACGCATATTCAAAATTTTTAATAATAAAACATATAGAAGATAAATCCAATATTGAAGAAAAAGTTTTAGAATTGCTTCAGACTTTCATGGATGTAAAGCAAATTACTTTAGACAATGAACCAAGTTTCACAACTCCAATATTTAAATCCCTTATGCAAAGATTAAATATCGAAATATATTTTTGCGATCCAAGACATAGCATAACAAATGGGCAAATAGAAAGAGTCCATTCAACAATAATTGAAATAGCTAGATGTATAAAAGAAGAATATAATATAGTAAGTGATTTATAATAATAATAATAATAATGCCCAACGGATTACCCACCATATCCCGCCCGACCGGCGCGAGGGGCGCATCCGCATGACGCGCGGATTGTTCTTTCGTGCCGAGTCTTTGAAAGGCTTTGGTTTGTTAATCGTCGAGATCTAAAACTGCTCAGCTACAGAGAAAACCTCATCAGCTAAGTAAAAAAGATTACACAATTAATAAATCATTAGTTGACAGCGAAAAGTTAATTGTTAAGAATAAAGATAAGAAACAAAGGATAGGAAAAAAAATTGTTGCTATGTATTTAGGATAGAAATAATTGACTTTTTTATGCTGTATAGTGAGTCTGAAATATCAAACGTACCAGAATGAGAATTATAATCTTGACACAAACAACGAAAAGGCTCATTTAATTCAAAATTAGTCCGGCACTGTTTCAAGATAAGTGGTTTAAAATGTCTTGATGGACGAGAAGGTACATTGAAGTTCACTTCGCTCAAAAGAAACGGGCTTACGATTGAACCATTTATTAATTTAATCATGAAGACAATTCCAAGCATTTCCCTCCGACTAGAAAGGCTGTGAAGATTAATTAGTTTTAAGCGACTCGTATACGATGGCAAATTATACAAGGGATCCCAGTGAAGATCTCTTAAGGCAAATAGTAAAAATTGTTTTTGAACTGATTCTAAGCGATCCACGTGGACCTGGTAACGCGGGTTCCAAATTATAGAACCGTATTCAAGTATCGGTCTGACTAAAGTAGTAAAGAGAGTTTTAGTTACATAAGGGTCGCTAAATTCTTTAGACCATCGTTTAACAAATGCTAGAACGCCTCTAGCTTTATTGACTGTTACGTTAATGTGGCAGTTGAAACTGAGTTTGTAATCCATAGTAACCCCAAGGTCAACAAAATCATACATTTGCTCAAGACTATAATTGTTGATTGTATAGGAAGCTGGCTGTGAAATTCCTCTCGAAAAACGCATGTATTTACATTTCTTTAGATTAAGCGGCATATAATTTAAATCGCACCAAGTAACTAGTGTATTTAGATCTGATTGAAGCTTATTGCTATCTTCGGATGATGCGAATGACATGAAAAGCTTTACATCGTCGGCATACATTAACATTTTCGAAAATTCTATTACTGTAGAAATGTCATTTATAAACAACAAGAACAGAATCGGGCCCAGATGGCTTCCTTGAGGAACTCCAGAGGAGACATTAATAACATCGGATTCACAGTTTTTAAACACTACTTTTTGTGTTCTGTCACTAAGGTAAGAAGAGATCCAGCGATTGAGACCCGGCTGGAAACCCAGCTGATCTAGTTTATGAATAAGTAACGAGTGACACACTTTATCGAAAGCTTTGCTGAAATCAGTATAAATAACGTCGGTGTGCAGATTTTTTCTAAAGCCATTTGAGACATGATTTGTAAATTCAAGTAAGTTTGTAACGGTGGACTTTCCCTTACAGAACCCGTGTTGACAGTCAGAAATCAAGGTAGAGATAGGATTCGTAAGCTGATTAGTAACAATAGCTTCAAACACTTTTGGGATGGCAGACAGCTTTGCTATGCCACGATAGTTCTCAATAGAAGCCTTGCTTCCGCTTTTATGAAGCGGTAGAAGAAACGACTCTTTCCATGCTGTTGGAAAAACACCACCCTTTAGTGACAGATTGAACAAATTGGTAAGGGGTTTGTAAATATTGTTAGCGCACTTCTTCAAGAAGCATGTAGGAATCCTATCAGGACCACATTTAAAAGATTCTTTCAAGGTTTTCAGACAAACAAGAACATCATTGGCGCATATAGTTGGACAATTAATTAAATTGTTCCCATGTAGCTCATAGGGATAATTTAGAAAGTCAGAATTGGTGACGGCAGAATAGTTAGAAGTGAAAAATTGCGCAAAGAAATTTGCGATATCTTGATTATCGCTAGATAAAATGTCTTTATATTTCATGGCTGAGGGAAATCCCACTACTTTTCGTTTAGAATTTACGAAATCATAAAATGACTTCGGATTGCGAATAATGCCCCTTTTTGTTTTAGAGATATAGGCTTTATAGCACTTTTTATTTAAGTCGATGTACCTCTTACGTAGACCAGAATACAACAAGTAGTGTTTGTTTAATCCCGATTTCTTAAATAATTTGAAAGAACGCGTTTTTCTATTTTTCAGCATCATAAGCTCTTTAGTAAACCAAGCCTGCGTTGGATGATCATATGTTATTTTACGTATAGGAACAATCTTCTCAAATATGTTGTAAATAGTTTGATTAAAATGTAAAACGTTTGAATCGATATCGCCACACACCTCAGGCCAAGTTACTTTAGACAGTTCTTTATTTAATTTCTTATAGTTGGCTTTTGAGAAGTTAAAATCAAAGTTACAACTTGAGCAGCCTTGTGTACATTGAGCATTACTTAAGGTCTCATGAAATATTTCCATAGAAGGGTGGTAGACGTCTTCTGGTAAAACCAGCGGATCGCAACGACTTACAGAAAATTTATTTTTATCATCGACAAGAACTAAATCTAAGACTTTGCCAAACTTGTTTGCTGTAACGTTTATTTGATTAAGACAGAGATCGGAAATTCCATCCAAAAAGTCATTGAAGCCCGGTCTGGATGGATTTGGAAACAATCCTTAGAGCAGCTCAACAATATAATACAACGATTCATTCAGTCACAAATCTTAAACCAAATGAAGTTCTTTATAATAAAGTAAAACACGAGAATTTATCAATAATATTAAAACAAGCACAAGAAAAAATGCTTGCAAACCATAACAAAAATAGAATAAAGAAACAATATTATCCCGGCCAAATTATTTACGAAAAGGTCATAGGAGAAAGGAATAAACTTAGACCTAGATATAAAAAACAACAGGTTAAGGAAAATTTAGAAAGTAAAATAATAATTAATAATAGAGAAAGAATTATACATAAGGATAACATTAAATCTTAATTTTTCACAGATTCCCAAAATGATACTATTTATAATTGCATCCATATTTGGCCCAATAACTGCTGACATTGTGGATTACACCAGACAAAATTATGTATTAATTGAAAATGGATACGTCTCTATATACGATGAGTATGGAGATGTTTTTCATATCACAAATTTAACGTATTTGGAAAATTTAGTAAACGAAAAAAAGCAAACATTTTATAAAACATCATTTTCATATAGCACAGACAATTATGATGAATTAAAAACCAATAGTTTGGATGATGAGTCTGATATTTTGGTAATTGAGGCTCTGTTGGGACAATTGAAACAAAATTCTTTTAGACAAAAGAGAGGAATAAATGAGTTAGGAACACTTTGGAAATGGATAGCAGGAACCCCTGATCATGATGACTTTGTGAAAATGAATGACAAGCTAGACGAGTTAGTAGAAAATAATAATAAACAGTTCACCACGAATTCAGAAATTTTTAAAGTAATCAGGGAATTAACGGATTCAATAAATAACATTAAAGGGGATGCATTTGCTAAAACACTGAAAAGAAAAAGAAATCAATATATGAAACATGAACTTCAAAATTTAATAAATACAATTACTCTTGGAAAAATAGGAACCTTAAACCCAGTAATTTTGCATTTAGATGAAATAAAAAATATTACAAACCATCAACATGGTTTAATGTCAATTACAGATTTAATGGATATTTCAGAATTTAAAATTGCTCAAAAAAATAATTTAATTGTTGTATATATAAAATATCCAAAAATAAAATTTACTTTTAGGTATTATGAAGCTAGAGCTATAGCACAGGTAGATGGTAAATTAATTATTGACAAAAATATAATAAGTTGTAATAATGAATTTCTTAATGTTCAAAATTGTAAACCAGAAATGGCAAATACTTATTGCAGATTAAATAAAGAAAAAACATGTTTGTCAGAACTTTTGAATAAAAAACAAGCAACATGTAAAAAAATTAAAGAAAATAATAATAAAATTGAAATAATTAAACAGGGAGTTATATTAATTTCAGGCGAAAACATTGTAGAAAATCAAAATTTAACAGGAACATACTTAGTAACATTTGAAAACCAAACCAAAATAAATAATATAACTTATGTAAATACTGAAATGAAAATTTGGAATTATTTAACACATAATTATGTAAATAACTTTGAAGTTTTGGAATATGTGGAATCTAAAAATGAGCATTTAAAGTTGGAAAATATAAATTTTCTAGGTAAGAAAAATGAAGATATTAAACGACATTCAATATATTTCTATATTTTTGTGGGTTTTTGCGTAATTTTGACAATCTATTTGTGTAAAGGGATGATCAAATCAGTTAAAACAAAAAAAACAAAATGTAAATTCTGAATTCCAACAAGTTTCATATAACGTAATTTTGGATCAAATTCATAATTTAACAAAAAATAAAATTGAATCAGGGACGATTCATCTTAGAGAGGGGGGAGTTAACGGCAGCCTCCACACAGCTTCTTTACCGTAATTGTAAACAAAATTCATCTTTCTACATAGTGGATTCTTCATATGAATCATACGCTAACGGAAGCCTCATACAGCTCCATTAGCGTAACTATAAACAATCATCTTTTTGCATAGTTGATTCTTTAGAAATCATTCTTTAAAGTAACGCACTTTGTTGACATAAATAAGCCTCCTTGCATCTTTGGAATGTTCTACTTCTATCTTCATTTCAAGGCTAAGCTATTTCACAATTTCATGAAGCTAAAATTAAGTAAACAATTTTGTAAGCTATAAATAAGCTGGAATCTAGAATTAAGTTTCAGTTTTTTAGAGAAGCGCGTTCAATACTATATTACGCTCTAATAAATACTCGTTCGTCAGAAAGCGAACTAAAATAAATTATTATCTTATTATTTTTTAAAAACCATTTTGCCAAAGGGCAAAACTTAATTGGCGCCCAACGTGGGGCTCGCGATACGAATTTTAAGGGGAAAAGTACAAGTACCCTAGTACGCGAGTGAATTCGAAAAGTTAAAGATCAAATAAGGAATAAAATATCCTTGATCCTTGTCAGTACAAGGTTTTCATTGAACCTGTCCTTATGCCTGCACCAAATCTTACGGGTCGGTGTATTGTTTGCCAAAACCCAACATCAAGAATTTACCAGAGATGTGGTGACCATTATTGTAGTGAAGAGTGTCAGCAAAGTGACTGGCGTAGTCACCGATATATATGTTTTCCAATGCCTCCTTTGGTCCCGGCAGCAAGCCGTCGAGGAAATCAACATAATCATAATTAAACCAAATTTTTACTGTATATCGTAATAAAAAATTTTACAAAAATTAAGAGCATAAAAAACTTTGAAACAATAAAAAGAACAAAAAAATATTTAACAAATTATTGAAAGAAATCAACTTTACCCAACAACCCAATTGGTGCTCATCGTGATAAAAATTGGAAATCAGTTCGAGAATAGAATACGGAACACTGACGCCTTGCTTATTCTGGTTAGTTGACTGGTCATGCGGAATATGGTATGATTACACATTGAAATAAGTGAATTTGTTAATAGTTAAGTTGCGTAATTGAAATTTGATATTTTGTTCAGCAATTTTAAATTTTATTTAAAAAAAAAAAATAATAATAATATAAATGGGTAATATCCCAAATAAGCCAAAGTATTTGAGGCTAAAATATCGCGATTACTGTGGTGGGGAACATGATGTTTTAAGGTGTCCCTTGATTAAGAAAAAGAAGAAGAATTAATAGCATATTAGGCAAATAAATATGTCAAAGAAGCCTACTTTAAATAATGATCAAAGTTTCTCCACTGAAGAGGTTAATAATGAAATAATTAAAATTCTGGAGACTCTAGATCCCTTTCAAGGAAATAATCCCTTTTTGTCACATAACAATAATACCCCAGTATTAGACGAAGATCTTGAGGAGTTGGATAGAATTCTAGCAGAATTACAGAAAGAGGAAAATAAGGTTTCCTTATTTTAAATAAAGGAAAAATGGCTAACGGTGAAGGATTAACAGTAGATCTGATCACAAGGTTGATCGCTGATAGCAACATACAATTAAGAGAGGAGATTGTCAAATTAAAATCCCAATTAGAAATTAATACCAATAGTGCTACCGATTACGTAGCTGAAACTATTGACGATAATATTGCTTGTCAAGAATCTCTTGACGTTATTAAATCATTGCCTGAATTTTCAGGAAAATTTAATGCCTATGTAAATTGGCGAGAAGCAGCTCATAACGCAATGAGCTTATATGTCAGAAAGAGCAGGAAGTATTTTGCTGCTTTAACTATTTTAAGAAACAAAATAACCCAGGATGCTAATGATGTTTTAACAAATCATGGCACAGTTTTAAACTTTGATGCGATAATCGCACGAATGGATTTCGCATATTCGGAAAAACGTCCAATTCATATTATCGAACAGGAATTGAGTGTCTTGCGACAAGGCTCAATGTCTGTGGTAGAATATTATAATTTAGTAAACAAGAAACTGACCCTTTAGTAAATAAAACTATAATGACCCATGGTAATTCAGCGGATATTACCAAAGAATTAAATAAGAAAAATAGGGATCATGCCCTTAGAATCTTTATTACTGGCTTGAATTTGCCATTGAGAGATATTATATTCTCTTTCAGTCCTCAAGACTTACCGGATGCTTTGGCAAAGGCTCAAGAACTTGAGTCAAATAATCAAAGAGCACGTTTTGCTCAAAATTTCTCAAATGAAAGATTAAAAATAAAACAAAATTATCCAAGCAACAATTTGCGTTTTCCCAATCGGAATAATTCACAGGCAAATCAACAAAATGACTTCCCAAAAAATCAGGTGTATAATCAACAGAATAATTATACAAAGCCTGTATCCATGGACGTAGATCCATCTATGTCAAGAATGTATGACAGAAATTATAATGCCAGGGGGCAAAAAAGTACAAATTTTTTTAATCAAAATACAAAACCCACAGTAAATAATACAACTACTCATGTGAACAGCCCTTTAGCCCAAAGTTCACATGGAATAAAGCGACCTAGAGAAAGCAATAACAGCTTCAGGCCGCAGGAGAAAAATCAGAGAGTAAATAATTTAAATGAAGATTATTTTTTAGAAGAAGAGGGGATAACCTCCCCTACATCACAGTCTGCAACAACAAATTAAATAAATATAAAGCTCTTGTCGATACAGGAGCAACTTCTTGCTATATAAAGCAAGGATTGTTAGAAAATAGAAAAGAATTAGCCATTTACAAAAGGGTAAAAACAGTAAATGGTCATTCAATTATTAAACATTATTATATAATAACACTTTTTGGGGTAAAGCAAGTTTTCTATGAAATAGATAACTTGGAGTCTGATTTGCTCCTGGGTTATAATTTTTTGAAGAGAATAGAAGCGCACATTGATTTGCGCAATGGGAAAATTTTTTTTAAGGTAAGAAGTGGTGAAAATATTATTGAAAAAAGCGTAAACATAAACTTTCATAATGAAAGTCAGGAAAAATTAAACCCCTTGGGATTAGAAAATCCTAAGGCTCCCGCCGACGATAATACCGGCAAACAAAAGTTAAAAGTGAAAAATTTAAAAAAAAAACAAGGAAGTCTAATACATGTGAAAATTTAAACCCCTTGGGACAAAAAGATCCTAAGGCGCCCGCCGATAGTAATACCGGCAACAATGAAAATAAATGCGAAGAGAAAATAAAAAATGTTGTGGAACTAAAAGTTTCTACAAAGCCAGCCGAAGATTTTACCGGCAATATCATATTAAAAAAATATTTTGTTTCATTGAATGAAAAAAATCTTGAAAGTTTAAACAGTGAGTTTAGTGGAAATATAGTTGAAAATTATTCAACAATGAATGAAAATGGTTCAGAAGTTAGTAAAGATAGTGAAAAAAATAGTGACAATGAAGAATTGTCAAATTATAAAAAATATGTAAAGAATAAAATAGATAAAAATAGCGAAGATGAAAATTCAGAAAAAATTTCTGAAAATTTCAGTAATAGAAATCAAGGTGAGGAACTTTTGAAATTTAAAGAATATATAAAAGGAAAAATTAGCAAAACACATTCGAATATAAATACCAGCTTTCCGTTTATGACTAACGTAAAAGCAGAAATAAGAACAAAAAATGTTGAGCCGATCTGGAGTAGGCAGTATCCATATCCTTTATCAGTAAACTCCTTTGTAAATAAAGAAATCACAGAAATGTTAAATAGAAACATAATTAGACCCAGTAAAAGTCCTTATAATTCACCAATTTGGGTGGTGCCTAAAAAGGGAATGAAAGAAGATGGCTCACAAAAGCTTAGAATGGTCATCGACTATAAAAAACTAAATGAACATACAATTTCTGATAGATATCCGATTCCGGATACAAATATAATTTTGTCTAATTTGGGCAAGTCAAAATATTTCTCAAGCATTGATTTAGAATCAGGCTTTCATCAAATTTTAATGTCGGAAAATGACATAGAAAAGACGGCTTTTTCCGTTAATAACGGTAAGTATGAATTTTTACGAATGCCGTTCGGTTTGAAGAATGCGCCCGGAATCTTTCAAAGGGCAATGGATGATATATTACGGGAACAAATAGGAAAAATTTGCCATGTTTATATGGACGATATAATTATTTTTTCAAAAAATTTGACCCAGCATTTGAGGGACTTAGAAATAATTACAGAAATACTTAAAAAAGCCAATATGAAGATTTCACTTGAAAAGTCAAAATTTTTTCAAGAACAAATAGAGTTTTTGGGATATATAATAGCCCAATATGTTATTAAAACAGATCCAAGTAAAATAAAATTAATTTTAAATTATCCGATACCTGAAAATCTGCGTGAATTAAGAGGATTTCTAGGAATTGCGGGTTATTATCGAAAGTTTGTTAAAAATTATGCTACAATTGCAAAACCTCTAAATAAATATCTTTCGGGAGAGAATGGAAGAATTTCTAAGAATATGTCAAAAAATTTTAAAATTAAAATAGATCAAGATGGTATTTCTGCATTCAGTAAATTAAAGAAACATTTAGCGTCAGAAATCGAATTGACGCAACCAAATTATTCAAGAACATTTGTATTAACTACCGACGCATCAAACGTGGCGATTGGTGCTGTGCTTTCACAGGAGGGTAAACCAATTACCTTTATTTCAAAAACTCTTAATAAAACAGAAAGAAATTATCCAACTAATGAAAAGGAATTATATGCCATTGTTTGGGCATTAAAAAATCTTAGAAATTATTTATATGGTGTTACCAATCTGGAAATTCGTACGGATCACCAACCTTTGACATTTGCACTGTCACCCCGTAACCCTAATCCAAAAATGAAAAGATGGCATGCTTTTATAGAAGAGTTTGCTCCCAAATTTGTGTATCAACCTGGTGAAACCAATATTGTGGCAGACTCGTTGTCACGTCTCGAGTTAAATAATATGTCCGATGATCCAGAGGATTCAGAAAGTAATGAATCGAACCATTCTGCACAAAGTAGTGAAAGTATTCGAATACAGGAAACAAAAAAACCTGTAAATCAATTTAAACAACAAATAATTTTGTGTAAAAATAAATTCACAATCCATGAAATGATTGAAAATTTCGGAAAGAAAAGACATTTAATAGAATATGACACCGTGGAAAATTTATTAACCATCTTAAAGGAGTTTATTCAACCAAAATTGGTGACTGCAATTCATTGCACTATTGAGGATTTGTATGAAATCCAAGAACCCCTGAAACAAAGGTTTCAAAATAAGTTTGTTTATACAAATCTTTTTCCAATGGATATAACTAATAGAGAGGATCAGTCTGGAATAATTGAACAAACCCATAATAGAGCTGATCGTAGCTTTAATGAAAATATTAAACAAATAGAAAAAGTGTTTTATTGGCCAGAAATGAGGAAAAAAATGAAAGAATATATTCGTAATTGCATAATCTTATAAATAAAAATGAATGTGTGTCTGTGTGTCTGTGTGTCTGCGTGTCTGTGTGTCTGTGTGTCTGTGTGTCTGTGTGTCTGTGTGTCTGTGTGTCCTTTATGGGCGTCCAAAGTACTCAACCGATTTTTATGAAATTTTCACAGTATATTCTTGGGATCATGGGTTAAAGCATAGGCTATATTAATTTTTGGAAAAGTGGGCGGTGCCACGCCCCCAGGCTATATAAAACTACAACTCTTCATAACTCTGAACATATTTGGTCTAAATTAATGATTTTTGGATATGTGTGTCCTTTGGTCAAGATTTATGTAATTTTGGAAAAGTGGGCGGTGCCACGCCCACATTTTTTGTGTTTTGTTTGTACTTCAATAATGTCCAAAGTTTACGGTCGATCTCTTTTAAACTTTCAAGATTGGTTCAGAAGGTTGTTGTGTACGATTTAGGCTATATCAATTTTTGGAAAAGTAGGCGGTGCCACGCCCCCCGGCTATATAAAATTTAAATTCTTCATAGCTCTGAACATATTTGGTCTAAATTAATGATTTCTGGATATGTGTGTCCTTTAGTCAAGATTTATGTAATTATGGAAAAGTGGGCGGTGCCACGCCCACATTTTTTGTGTTTTGTTTGTACTTCAATATTGTCCAAAGTTTATGGTCGATCTCTTTTAAACTTTAAAGATTGGTTAAGAAAATTGTTGTGTACGATTTAGGCTATATCAATTTTTGGAAAAGTAGGCGATGCCACGCCCCCAGGCTATATAAAATTTAAATTCTTCATAGCTCTGAACATATTTGGTCTAAATTAATGATTTCTGGATATGTGTGTCCTTTGGTCAAGATTTATGTAATTTTGGAAAAGTGGGCGGTGCCACGCCCACATTTTTTGTGTTTTGTTTGTACTTCAATAATGTCCAAAGTTTATGGTCGATCTCTTTTAAACTTTCAAGATTGGTTCAGAAGATTGTTGTGTACGATTTAGGCTATATCAATTTTTGGAAAAGTAGGCGGTGCCACGCCCCCAGGCTATATAAAATTTAAATTCTTCATAGCTCTGAACATATTTGGTCTAAATTAATGATTTCTGGATATGTGTGTCCTTTAGTCAAGATTTGTGTAATTTTGGAAAAGTGGGCGGTGACACGCCCACATTTTTTGTGTTTTGTCTGTACTTCAATAATGTCCAAAGTTTATGGTCGATCTCTTTTAAACTTTCAAGATTGGTTCAGAAGATTGTTGTGTACGATTCAGGCTATATCAATTTTTGGAAAAGTAGGCGGTGCCACGCCCCCAGGCTATATAAAATTTAAATTCTTCATAACTCTGAATATATTTGGTCTAAATTAAAGATTTTTGGATATGTGTGTCCTTTAGTTAAGATGTATATAGTTATGGAAAAGTGGGCGGTGCCACGCCCACATTTTTTGTGTTTTGTTTGTACTTCAATAATGTCCAAAGTTTATGGTCGATCTCTTTTAAACTTTCAAGATTGGTTCAGAAGATTGTTGTGTACGATTCAGGCTATATCAATTTTTGGAAAAGTAGGCGGTGCTCCCAGGCTATATAAAATTTAAATTCTTCATAACTCTGAACATATTGGGTCTAAATTGAAGATTTTTGGATATGTGTATCCTTTAGTCAAGATGTATATAATTTTGGAAAAGTGGGCGGTGCCACGCCCACATGTTTTGTGTTTTGTTTGTACTTCAATAAGTTCAAAGTTTATGGTCGATCTTCTCTAAATTTCCAGATTGGTTCAGAAGATTGTTGTGCCACGCCCCCAGGCTATATAAAATTTAAATCATTATAACTTTGAATATTTTTGGTCTAAACTAATGATTTTTGGATATGTGTGTCCCTTGGTCAAGAATTATATAATTTGGGAAATGTGGGCGTGGCACCTGTTGATCTGTTTTAAACTTTTCCAATACGTTAAAATCTTCGTTGGGTATGACATATGTACATAGGCTACATTTGTAAATTCTTTGGAAAAGTGGGCAGTTCCAAGACCACAAGCTAAGTAATATTTCAATTCGTTATATCCCTGAATGTATTTGCTTTAGTGACATTTTAACGTTCTTAAATCTTAATCAAAGCACTTAATTTTTTTTGTTTGTTATTGCCGTTCATACATATCCAGAGTATTATAGGTAGATATTGGATATAATTAAATAAGTACTAACTATACATCTGCTCAGCAGCGCATAATGGTTTTTGTCATACCCATTGAGTTCAAAAGATCCGTTTTTTGAGTTGGACATCCAAAAAATTTATTTGATTATGCAAAAAACTTTAAAGCCACAAACATTGTATATCCTAAAGCACTGCAATAAATGGAATGTTAAAAGTTAAAGAAAAATATTTGAAAATGTATTTCTAGGGAAGTCACTAGTCAGGCAGAACAACGTCTGCCGGGTCTGCTAGTATGCAATAAAAATAAATATGATCGACATCCTAAAAAAATCCCAGTAGGAAAAGCTCCAATCCCAGAAAAGGAAGGGGAACAGCTTCATTTAGACATTTTCTACGCACAAAAATTAAAATTTATCACATGTGTAGACGCATATTCAAAATTTTTAATAATAAAACATATAGAAGATAAATCCAATATTGAAGAAAAAGTTTTAGAATTGCTTCAGACTTTCACGGATGTAAAGCAGATTACTTTAGACAATGAACCAAGTTTCACTACTCCAATATTTAAATCCCTCATGCAAAGATTAAATATCGAAATATATTTTTGCGATCCAAGACATAGCATAACAAATGGGCAAATAGAAAGAGTCCATTCAACAATAATTGAAATAGCTAGATGTATAAAAGAAGAATATAATATAGTAAGTGATTTAGAAACAATCCTTAGAGCAGCTCAACAATATAATACAACGATTCATTCAGTCACAAATCTTAAACCAAATGAAGTTCTTTATAATAAAGTAAAACACGAGAATTTATCAATAATATTAAAACAAGCACAAGAAAAAATGCTTGCAACCCATAACAAAAATAGAATAAAGAAACAATATTATCCCGGCCAAATTATTTACGAAAAGGTCATAGGAGAAAGGAATAAACTTAGACCTAGATATAAAAAACAACAGGTTAAGGAAAATTTAGAAAGTAAAATAATAATTAATAATAGAGAAAGAATTATACATAAGGATAACATTAAATCTTAATTTTTCACAGATTCCCAAAATGATACTATTTATAATTGCATCCTTATTTGGCCCAATAACTGCTGACATTGTGGATTACACCAGACAAAATTATGTATTAATTGAAAATGGATACGTCTCTATATACGATGAGTATGGAGATGTTTTTCATATCACAAATTTAACGTATTTGGAAAATTTAGTAAACGAAAAAAAGCAAACATTTTATAAAACATCATTTTCATATAGCACAGACAATTATGATGAATTAAAAACCAATAGTCTGATATTTTGGTAATTGAGGCTCTGTTGGGACAATTGAAACAAAATTCTTTTTGACAAAAGAGAGGAATAAATGAGTTAGGAACACTTTGGAAATGGATAGCAGGAACCTCTGATCATGATGACTTTGTGAAAATTAATGACAAGCTAGACGAGTTAGTAGAAAATAATAATAAACAGTTCACCACGAATTCAGAAATTTTTAAAGTAATCAGGGAATTAACGGATTCAATAAATAACATTAAAGGGGATGCATTTGCTAAAACACTGAAAAGAAAAAGAAATCAATATATGAAACATGAACTTCAAAATTTAATAAATACAATTACTCTTGGAAAAATAGGAACCTTAAACCCAGTAATTTTGCATTTAGATGAAATAAAAAATATTACAAACCATCAACATGGTTTAATGTCAATTACAGATTTAATGGATATTTCAGAATTTAAAATTGCTCAAAAAAATAATTTAATTGTTGTATATATGTAATATCCAAAAATAAAATTTACTTGTAGGTATTATGAAGCTAGAGCTATAGCACAGGTAGATGGTAAATTAATTATTGACAAAAATATAATAAGTTGTAATAATGAATTTCTTAATGTTCAAAATTGTAAAACAGAAATAGCAAGTACTTATTGAAGATTAAATAAAGAAAAAACATGTTTGTCAGAACTTTTGAATAAAAAACAAGCAACATGTAAAGAAATTAAAGAAAATAATAATAAAATTGAAATAATTAAACAGGGAGTTATATTAATTTCAGGCGAAAACATTGTAGAAAATCAAAATTTAACAGGAACATATTTAGTAACATTTGAAAACCAAACCAAAATAAATAATATAACTTATGTAAATACTGAAATGAAAATTTGGAATTATTTAACACATAATTATGTAAATAACTTTGAAGTTTTGGAATATGTGGAATCTAAAAATGAGCATTTAAAGTTGGAAAATATAAATTTTCTAGGTAAGAAAAATGAAGATATTAAACGACATTCAATATATTTCTATATTTTTGTGGCTTTTTGCGTAATTTTGACAATCTATTTGTGTAAAGGGATGATCAAATCAGTTAAAACAAAAAAAACAAAATGTAAATTCTGAATTCCAACAAGTTTCATATAACGTAATTTTGGATCAAATTCATAATTTAACAAAAAATAAAATTGAATCAGGGACGATCTTAGGGGGGAGTTAACGGCAGCCTCCACACAGCTTCTTTACCGTAATTGTAAACAAAATTCATCTTTCTACATAGTGGATTCTTCATATGAATCATACGCTAACGGAAGCCTCATACAGCTCCATTAGCGTAACTATAAACAATCATCTTTCTGCATAGTTGATTCTTTAGAAATCATTCTTTAAAGTAACGCACTTTGTTGACATAAATAAGCCTCCTGGCATCTTTGGAATGTTCTACTTCTATCTTCATTTCAAGGCTAAGCTATTTCACAATTTCAAGAAGCTAAAATTAAGTAAACAATTTTGTAAGCTATAAATAAGCGTGAATCTAGAATTAAGTTTCAGTTTTTTAGAGAAGCGCGTTCAATACTATGTTACGCTCTAATAAATACTCGTTCGTCAGAAAGCGAACTAAAATAAATTATTATCTTATTATTTTTTAAAAACCATTTTGCCAAAGGGCCAAACTTAATTTCCATATATCAGGATACAGTTTTCAAATATATGTAGCTTTGGAAACTACCCTTGCGTGCTTGCTTGGTATTGGTATCGCAATCAAATACTTAGTTAGGTTACATACAAAAGTAACCGCATATTCATTGTCATTTACTGACCTTGGGAGAGGTTCTATGGTATCTATTTGTACTGTATAGAAGGCTTTTGTTGGCGTTTCCGTTCTGGTCAGAGGCACTATTAAATTTCTATGTATTTTATTTTTATTGCACTCATCGCATTTCTTAATGTATTTTCTTATGTCATTTTTCATATTTTTCCAGTAGTATTTTTGTCTGATTTTATTTAACGTAGAATTTATTCCTGGGTGGCCACCAAAAACAGGATCGTCGTTATACTTTTGAAGAATCTTTTTAATATTTTCTTTTTATGTCACATGCAATAGTTAAATTTTTGAGAACTTTGGTACCAATTTCCTTAAATTCATTTACTCTAGTATAATTATATTTAAACAATGTGTCTTCTAAGGACAACTGTATTTTTTTAATTCGTAAATTGCCGGCTTCTCTGCTAAGCCTGGTAAAGAATTGACCTAAATCAATCTTCGCCTCAACAATTAGGTCGTTAGTATTTATTTCGCTACAAATTTTCTTTCGTTTGTTGAAATATAATTTCAGTGGATCGAAAACGAGCTGGGCTAGCTTTTTCACTTCGTATTTATATAGCGTTTCATATATTATTGGGTTCTCTTTGCGACTTATGATTTCTTCATCTTTAATATTACTGGTTGGCTTTTTAGTTTCCGATCGTAACTTTTAATATTTTACAAGCCTGTCTGACATATCTTTTAGGTCTTTGATATCTATGCGTGAGAGTGCGTCTGCTACGTAATTTTCTTTTCCAGCTATGTGCTCGACTCCAAAGTCATATTCTTCCAATTCTAGTCTGATTCTAGTTAGTTTAGATGATGGATTTTTCATCGAAAAAAAAAATGTTAAAGGTCTATGATCAGTTGTTACTGTAAATCGTCTGCCATAAACGTACGGGCGGAAATATGTGATGGCCCATTGAATAGGAGCTAATTCTTTTTCTATTGTAGCTTTATTTGTTTCACCTTTTGTGAAAGATCTTGAAGCATAGGCAATTGGTAACTGTTTTCCTTCAAATTCTTGACTCAAGAGTGCTCCGCAAGCGAACCCACATGCTTCTGTTGTTATACAAAATTCTCTAGTGAAATCGGGATATTGGAGTATATTAGGGCTAATAAGAGCATTTTTTAAGTAATTAAATGATTTTTCGCAATCTTTTGTGTAATCAAAAATCACATTTTTCTTGCAGATTCTTGTTAATATTCTGGAATATTCTGCAAAGTTTGGAATAAATCTTCTATAGTAATTGCAAAATGCGGCAAATCTTTTTGCTTCATCTGATAGGATAGTTTTGAACAGTATTAAATTTGGATGGATCTGGTAAAATACCAGCACTAGTGCATTGATGTCCAAGATACGTTACTTCTTGGCTGAAAAATAAGCATTTATCTGGGTGCAATTTTAAATTATATTTTCTACATGTTGGAAAGACATCTCTCAGATTTTTTATCATATTGTTTTCTAAACACCCTAATACGACTGAACAATCCATACACAAAACTACTTGTGATGGTTTCAAACGTCATGTCATCATTCTTTGGAATGAGTTTGGTAATACCTTAAGACCGCAAGGCAATCTTTTAAAACGATATGTGCCGTTATCAGCTGTAAATGACGTAATGTCTCTTGATTCTGGACTCAATTCTATCTGGTGAAATCCAGACATTAAATCTAAACATGAAAAATATTTTGCTCTACCTAGTTAGTCTAGAATATTGTCTATTCTTGGTAGTGGAAATTTATCTGCCGTTAATTTTTTATTTACCTGTCTGTAATCAATAACTAATCTCCATCTTTTCTCTTTATTACCGAAAAGATTTCTTGGGAACTAAGAGAATTGGACTATTATATTCTGAAATTGAAGATTCTATTATATCATCTTGAATTAATTTAGTGACTTGTTTCCTAATTTCGCCTTTATGTGCTTCGGGGAGTCTATACTTTTTTATATAAACAGGACTATCATCTTTCATATGTAATTTTTGTTTATAAAAATTGTTAGATGTAATCGGTTCTGATTCTAATAAAAATATGTCGACAAATGCTGAGCATAACTCGTTAAGCGATTGGTTAGTGAATGCTGCAAAATTTTTATTCAATCTTTCTAATTTTTCTTTACTATTAATATCATTTTCTAAATTTTCATTCTTTATAACTGTGTAATTGTCTAAGTTTTCATACTTTATGCTAAAATATTTGATTAATGCATTATTATTTGTTGTATTTATGATTTTTACAAATGAATGATGAGAATTTACAATAAAAATTCTTTTTTCTATTTCTTGTTGTGGTATTAATAATTCGGGATTTTGATTTTCTATGTATATTTGTATAATGACTTCCGATCTGGCGGGTACTGTAATGCTAATGATAGACGGTTTATTTGTCATCTCAATGACTGTATTGTCTTTGTAGTCATTTGGGCGTAATATTAGATTGTCTCCATTTTTATTATATTCCAAAATCCAATTGTATTTCTTTATAAAATCGAGTCCTAAAATTCCATCACATTGAATTGGGAAATTATCTTCAACTATGTGGAATTTGTGCTTAATTAGGAGATAGTCATCTTTTAAATCTGCTGCAACTGTTCCTAATGTAGTTGTTATACCTTGACCAATGCCTTTTAAATCTGTTTTACGTGAAGTATTAATGGTGATATTACTATCAATTTGATCTGCTCCTGTGTCTATTAGGACAGTGGAAAAAGAGTTATTCAGAGTTGTTCTGGAAGATATGTAGCTGTTTAGATGTAAATTAAATGTATAGAGTAGTTTATTTATTGTTGGAGTGGAGCTGGTTGTTTTCCTGTTGGTTGAAATTGCGTACATTGCGAGTATTGTTCAGATTGGTTCTGCTTTGATTTCCAAAAGTTCTATTTCTTATTTGGAAATTATTATTTTGTCTATAACACGTAGAATTATTGTAATATCTATGATTTTGATTTCCTCTGTAACTGTTACTTCGGTAGCCTCTTCGAAAACTACCACGATAAATATTTTGTGTGCGAGTTAAATGCAACACAGAATTTGGATTACCGGTTACTTCAGTACAGCTATTGGTTAACTTAGAAACGGCTTCGTTCATAGAGGTGAACGTACCAGCTGGCATAATAACCTTAACTTTGTCGTTAGAGCAGTTCTTGCATATGGCTTTTACCGCTGACTGTGTAGCGTATTTAGTTGCTAACTCTGGTGAAAGTCCGTCAGATATGTATGCTCCTTCTAGAGATTTTGTGAGCTTTTCGATTTCAGCAGTGTATTGATTTGCGGTTTTACTGCGTTGTTGGATGTTCAAGAGTTTTGCTGACAAAACTTCTACTGATTCTCCTTTAATAGCTGTCTGTAGCTTTCTTTTAATGTCTATAATCAATGATTCTGTGCTTATATAATTTCTTGCGGTACCTTTTAGCTTTGTTTTAATCATTGATACTGCAACGGCTTCATGACCATCTTTCTTCCACTATATTTGAAATTGCCTCTAGTGAAAAGCTTTCAAAATCAATTTGAATATCGTGTTCAAATGAAGTTGGTACTGTTACATCTATATTGCATCTAGTGAGGAAACTAACCTATCTCTGACATATGAAACGATTTGTTTTGTCTCTTGCTGATGGGTAGGTCTGAGTTTACTATATATATTTTTTATTTCCTTCCATAATCTATTAAAGCTATCTTTTATTAATGTCAAATGTTTGACTATTGTTTTATTTCTTGTTTCCCTATTTTGGTTTATACATTTATATGATTTTTCTACTTATAGTTTTTCCTCAAATAGCCTTGTGTGCATATCTTCCCATGTATCCATTTATGAAAAAAAAAAATTCAAGATTCGATTTTATCCAGTTCGTTTGCTCGGCTATGGTATCTCTTCTTTAACTGTTTGTTATGGGTCGAGTATTTAGGCAACTGCAAATTGTTATATATTGATAGCAAGATTTTCATAAAATCTAGTGCCTCAGTGTGGTCAATTATTTGGACCGAATTAACGACATTAGCATTTCCAGTTTGGATTCCTGGCCTCCCATCACAAAAAAAAATTATAATAAATACAAAAATTTTATTTTTTTTTGTTTTATTTCTATATGTATTATTAGTCCATTTTTCTCCTTAAGCAAACATTTTATTTAAACTTTATTGATTCTTTCTTATTTCTCTAATTTGCCATTTAATTTCTTGCTTTTCAGATGCACTAGTTGCAAAATTAAGCTTGTGCTAATGCCTTTCTTTTATTGTATTTTCGGCCTCCCCTTTTTCTTATTGGTATTTGTTGTTGTGGAACTTTTGGCTCCTCAACCTTACTTTCTGGCTTTTTCCTTTTTCTGTATTCCTCTAATGATAAAGGCTTAGGGCCTATTTTTATTATTTCTTCTTCTTTATTTTCGGAAAAATACTTTTGCCACCGTGCAAAAATTTAATTTACTTCTTCCATAATAATAAAAAAAAAACCTATCAAGCAAAATTAATTTTTACGCTCTGTTTGAGGCAGCTTTGCGGCTGCCCGATTAATTCCTCATTAATAAATTTGTATACTTATATATATATATATAGCTGCTCCTTGCTGTTTTTGCTCTGTACAATTATTGTATTTTTCCGATCTGTTGAGGGGTCTCTTTCATATTCCACCCTGTATGCTTATATTCCACTTTGTATGCACGCTTTGCTTTGCATTTTATATTTTATTGCTGCAGGTTACCCTGCAATCTTTATCCTTTCGAGGATATTTATAAAAATTTTATCGGAAAGAATTTGCCACTTGTATTATAAAAATTTTAACGGCTAGAATTTTCCATTTGTAATATACAAATTTTATCCGCAAGAATTTGCCAGTATTATCCGTTTGAGGGATAAATTTTTGTTCGATATCAATGCATATAAACAAAGGTAGAATTTTAGAAAGCTCTCAGCCTGACGGGTCCCACTTTGTGTACGTGTGTATGCCCTTGATCTGCTTCTAGCTCACTACTGGTTACTGTTAATACGCCAAGGATTTGTTCTATCGTGCGGTGATGATTAGCCCCTGTTCATTACGCTATGAATATAAAACCACAGGATAGTCATGCTTCCTCTTTGACAACAATGTCAACTGTTGGAACTGGCAGGATCGCCATGTGGTGTTGCGCCGAGTAGATTTAAACGATTGCGGTTGTGAATTAACAATGTTATCTTTATTATGAATTTTCGGCTTATATATAGTAAATTAATCTAAACATTTTCTTATACATATTTACTCTAATTCTTACATAGCTAAACCTAACATAAGGCATGAAGCCCAACGTACGCTCACACATATGTACGTATTTACATATGAGTATAGCTCTAAGCTACTTCAACGCTTTGGTCGTGGGAAAGTGTCGCAGCAGAGAAATACATAGCGTCAGCAATTACTTAGTTGCAGTTTGTTTACGTTTGCGACCAAGTAACTTAGATAGCTTCACAGCTTCAGGCTCCTCCTCATCTCTGCAGCTTTTGCAGAAGTCATTAAATGGGATACCCAACCTTTCTACATGACGAACTAGACATATATGCCCCGTTAGGGGACCCATAAGTAGAGAGAGCCCTTCTCTCCTGAGTTTTAGTAGGTCGGAAGACTTGGAGGAACTTATGCGTCGTTAAGAGCTTACTAGTCGCGAGCAGCATGCCTAAACCCTTCCAGGACTGTGAAAGCGGAGTGGATGTGCTCGTCTGATATCTCATTTCCCAGCGCCTTGAGAGCTGCTTGACTATCAGAGAAGATGTAGACATCACCGTTGTTGATGTCCACTGTCTTCAGATGCTCTACAGCTTCCTGTATCGCTGCCACTTCCGCCTGAAAGACACTTCAGCAGTCAGGCAGTCTAAAGCTAAAGCTAAGGTCCAACTGAGTAGCGTACACTCCCCCTCCCGCTTTGTGGTCGAGTTTTGAACCATCTGTGTAAATGTATATTGAGCCGTCATCCAGGGACTGTCCGATGTCCCAGTATTCCCTCTCCGGAATATATATATATGTGATATAGAATTTTGTCCCAAAACAATACTTCGGTGTACAGTAGTCAGAGCTGTACACGGGCAGATTGTTAAGGATGGATGAGTGACCTACACCAGGGGAACCCCATCCAGGTAGATTCGTAAGTCGCAATGCGGAACTAGCAGCAGATAGTTTACCACCTATATCAATCGGTAAAATGTTTAGGATTGCATTCAGCGCGCCGCTGCTCTTGTACGTGTATGATCGCGCTTCTCTGCAATAAGATAATATTGGAAATTTTCTCCAGCCCCATCCACCAGACTAGCACCCCATACAGAAGAATTTGTGTAACCACAGTGGTATAGAGCCAGAGTGTTACTTTAGGAGTCAATCCCTATTTTTGCCCTACGGCACCCCTGCAGGGGTATAAGGCCACCAATGCATATCCAGCAATCTCCTGGATATTCTCTTTCCATGAGAGCTTTTTATATATGACACCTAGGTACTTAGCGGAATCACCAAGCGTCAGAATTTTGTATTTCCTAGTGAACAGGATCAGCTCTGTTTTGCCCGGGTTAACACCTAGACCTTTGTCACCAGCCCACCTTTCCACCACCCTTAAGTTTCTATGCATAATATCACAAAGCGTTTGAGGTATTTACCACTCACCAACACCGCAAGATCGTCCGCATACGCTATGACCTTAGTCCCCCATCTCTCCCTTTACTATTAATATCATTCTCTAAATTTTCATTCTTTATAACTGTGTAATTGTCTAAGCGTTCATACTTTATACTACAATATTTGATTAATGCATTATTATTTGTTGTAGTTATGATTCTTACAAATGAATGATGAGAATTTACAATAAAAATTCTTTTTTCCATTTCTTGTTGTGGTATTAATAATTCGGGATTTTGATTTTCTATGTATATTTGTCTGATGACTTTCGATCTGGCGGGTACTGTAATGCTAATGATAGACGGTTTTTTTTGTCATCTCAATGACTGTATTGTCTTTGTAGTCATTTGGGCGTAATATTAGATTGTCTCAATTTTTATTATATTCCAAAATGCAATTGTATTTCTTTATAAAATCGAGTCCTAAAATTCCATCACTTGGAATTGGGAAATTATCTTCAACTATGTGGAATGTGTGCTTAATTAGGAGATAGTCATCTTTTAAATCTGCTGCAACTGTTCCTAATGTAGTTGTTATACCTTGACCAATGCCTTTTAAATCTGTTTTACGTGAAGTATTAATGGTGATATTACTATCAATTTGACCTTTTTTATACCCAGCGTACCAGTACTAGTACAAGGGTATTATAACTTTGTTGGGATAACGGTTGGTTGTACAGGTATAAAGGCATCGAGATAGATATAGACTTCCATATAACAATATGATCAGGATCGAAAAAAAATTTGATTGAGCCATGTCCGTCCGTCTGTCCGTTAACACGATAACTTGAGCAAATAATGATATATCTTCACCGGCATGCGTACTTATTTGGGTTCAGAATAGATTGGTATTGAAAATGGGTAAAATCGAAAACTTCGAAAAACGTATAAAACGGGTTAATTCAATATCAGAAGCAGCTACAATGATAAAATTTGCAATATGTATTGATTTACATGTTCTAAGGCCGATTTTATCAAATTTTTTGAAAAGGGGCGTGGCACTGCCCACATATATTTCAAGAAATTTTCAAATTTTAACTCTTAATAACTTCAGAACAGTTTATGATAGTATAACGAAACTTTGTACAGGGCATACTATTGTTGTTTTAAATTCAGATATAGAAAATAAACGAAATCGCTTCGCGACCACGCCTACTTTTCCATAAAAGTTATATTGAAAGGAGGTGGAAATATTGAAAAGTCCATATCTAATTAACTGATACCGCTATAATAATATAATTTGGGACATACATAAATTTTTATATTCTTTACATAATTTTTGCAAAATTATGTTTATGTAAAGTACTACCACCGAAAATAAGAACAATCGGTGAACGACCACGCCCACTTTTGGACTAAAGTTCTCTAAACGAGAGTTAGGAAACCGGAATATGCAATATCTGTTTAACTGATAAAGATATAATGCTAAAATTTATTACACTCATTCACCTGATGATGTTATTAGTGATGTTTAAAGGGTTTTTGGTAATATTTTGGAAAATGGGAGTGGCACCGCCCACAAGTGAATAAACAAAACATCCACATTTCACTATTAACAAGCCACTGTGAAAGTATCATAAAGATCTGCAATGAAAACTGATTTTCAAATTGGGACAAACAACATAATAAATAAAATTATGTAAATATTGATTATTGGACACATATATCCGTATATCAAAAAAATTTCCCAAAATACGTTAAAAGTTATAGGCATGGTACGCCTTCTTTTCCAAAGTTATATGTAGGACATGGTATAACCCTTGAAAAGATCGATTCAGTACTTTTGGCTCATGTAAGCGGTTAAAGCTTTATAAGCAAGGGGCGTGGCCGCGCCCACCAAATTCGCTACTGTTTAGGCTCGGAATAAATTGGTTTTTAAAATGGGGGAAATCGGATGAAAACCACGCCTCCTTTTTCTAAAAACTAACGCTGGGTATTTAATGTTCGGTTCACCCGAACTTAGACTTCCTTACTTGTTAATAATAGAGATATCTGCTCCTGTGTCTATTAGGAGAGTTGAAAAAGCGTTATTCAGAGTTGTTCTTGAAGATATGTAACTGTTTAGATGTAAATGAAATGTATATATTAGTTTATTTATTGTTGGAGTGGAGCTGGTTGTTTTCCTGTTGGTTGCAATTGCGTACATTGATTGGTTCTGCTTTGATTTCCAAAAGCTCTATTTCTAATTTGGAAATTATTATTTTGTCTATTACGCGTAGAATTATTGTAATATATACGATTTTGATTTCCTCTGTAACTGTTACTTCGGTGGCCTCTTCGAAAACTACCACGATAATTATTATGTGTGCGAGTTAAATGCAACACAGAATTTGGATTACCGGTTACTTCAGTACAGCTATTGGTGAACTTAGAAATGGCTTCGTTCATAGAGCTGAACGTACCAGCTGGCATAATAACCTTAACCTTTTCGTTAGAGCAGTTCTTGCATATGGCTTTTACCGCTGATTGTGTAGCGTATTTAGTTGCTAAATCTGGTGAAAGTCCGTCAGATATGTATGCTCCTTCTACAGATTTTGTGAGCTTTTCAATTTCAGCAGTGTATTGATTTTCGGTTTTACTACTGATTCTCCTTAAATAGCTGTCTGTAGCTTTCTTTTAATGCCTATAATCAATGATTCTGTGCTTATATAATTTCTTGCGGTACCTTTTAGCTTTGTTTTAATCATTGACACCGCAATGTCTTCATGACCATCTTTCTTCCCCTATATTTGAGTGCAAAGCTGTCAAAATCAATTTGAATATCGTGTTCAAATGAAGTTGGTACTCACAAAGCTTTGCTGGCAAGAATAGGTTCAACAAAAATGGGCACAAAAACTGTGAATGAGGTTTTCAGTAAAATCGGGACTGCTCGTTTTCGCGAAATATCCCACTTTAACCCTTTAGGACCTTCAAAAATATACATTTGACCAAAAAATCTTCTCAAAAATAGTTTTTGTATTTTTGTTCGTGTAGGTGGTTTCTATTACTCAAATAAATTGACGAAAGTCACACATTTAAAAAAAATTGCAAAACTACTATTAAATAAAATTAATTATTCGTTTACACTAGTTACAGCACCCTGTTTTTGTAATCCAAAAAAATAAAAACCAAAATACTGCTTATGATTTTTTTTAAGAGGAACACGAATCCGTGGTCCAAAAATTTCCATCATGTCCCGTTTCTGAGAAAAAATGTTTTTGTACCCCAAAATTAGTACAATTTGAACAAGCCCCCTGTGCTCTGGGCGCTCTTATTTGATTTGAATATCAGCTCATATATAAACCAAAGTTTAGGAAACATTATCTAAGATAAGAAAACATTGTGGTATGTTGCAATTATTTAATCATGTTTTTGGTACATTTTTGAAAAATTATATAAATTTACCCCGATATGCCACAAGCTTTTTACATACCAGAAAATATTACATGGTTTCTAGTCTGTCAGTGGTAAGAAAATCTTTTTATTACCACTTACCATACAAAATTTGTATGTAATATTTTTAGTATCAGCATACATTTTGTATAGAAATTGTTGAAAGCAAAAAAAAATATTTTACGGTAGCCTTTCTTTTATTGTATTTTCGGCCTCCCCTTTTTCTTATTGGTATTTGTTGTTGTGGAACTTTTGGCTCCTCAACCTTACTTTCTGGCTTTTTCCTTTTTCTGTATTCCTCTAATGATAAATTAAAAAAAAAAATACTTTTGCCACCGTGAAAAAATTTCATTTACTTCTTCCATAATAATGAAAAAAACCTTTCAAAAATAAATTTTTGCTACTCTGTTTGAGGCAGCTTTGCTTTGTATACTTATATATATAGTATATATAGCTGCTCCTTGCTGTTTTTGCCTTGTATAATTATTGTTTTTTTCCGATCTGTTGAGGGGTCTCTTTCATATTCCACCCTGTATGCTTATATTCCACTTTGTATGCGCGCTTTGATTTGCATCTTATATTTTATTGCTGCACGTTACCCTGCAATCTTTATCCTTTCGAGGATATTTATACAAATTTTATCGGAAAGAATTTGCCACTTGTATCATGAAAATTTCAACGGCAAGAATTTTCCATTTGTATTATAAAAATTTTATCGGCAAGAATTTTCCAGTTGTATCCTTTTGAGGGATACATTTTTGTTTGATATCAATGCATATAAACAAAGGTAGAATTTTGGAAAGCTCTCAGCCTGACGTCGCCCACTTTGTGTACGTGTGTATGCCCTTGATCTACTTCTAGCTCACTACTGGTTACTGTTGATACGTCAAGGATTGGTTCTATCGTGCGGTGATGATTAGCTCCTATTCATTACGCTATGAATATAAAACCACAGGATAGTCATGCTTCCTTTTTGACAGCAATGTCAACTGTTGGAACTAGCATTAGATTTAAACGATTGCGGTTGTGAATTAACAATGTTATCTTTATTATGAATTTTCGGCTTATTTATTTATAGTAAATTAATCAAAACATTTTCTTATACATATTTACTCTAATTCTTACATAGCTAAACCTAACATAAGGCATGAAGCCCAACGCACGCTCACACATATGTACGTATTTACATATATGTATAGCTCTAAGCTACTTCAACGCTTTGGTCGTGGGAAATTGTCGCAGCAGAGAAATACATAGCGCCAGCAATTACTTAGTTGCAGTTTGTATACGTTTGCGATCAAGTAACTTATTTGTATGTAGATATGTATTCATATTGGACACACTACAGCAGGGCATTCATATAGGAGATACCTCACAGTTTCGGGCTCCTCCTCATCTCTGCAGCTTCTGCAGAAGTCATTAAATGGGATACCCAACATTTCTGCATGACGAACTAGACATATATGCCCGTTAGGAGACCCATAAATAGAGAGAGTTCTTCTCTCCTGAGTTTTAGTAGGTCGGAAGACAATTATTATTTTATTTAATTGTTCTATATTGAACTGGGAGGGGCAGAGCACCTGTTACACCTTGTATGTATTCATTGGGGGTGAGCACTGTTGGCTCTGAGGCATTGCACGGGATTGGCTTCCTCAATTTCGTTGTGAAAAGCCCTCCTTTGGGATATGCAGAAATGAAAAATATCTTTAGAATATTTCATAAGCTGGTTGAGAATTATAAAAGGGTGTGAAACACACGAAATAAATTCCTTAAGTCGCTTAAACAGTATTAATAAAAGTGCTATAACTGATAATAACTGGTGAGTGGTCTGAACTAAGTTCTTCAGAGCTAGCAATGCCAAGCAATGGGGTTTAAATGCCTTTATAAACAGCAAAATCTAGCAGATCAGGTATTTTGAGTGGATCACTTGGCCAGTAAGTAGGTTACCCAGTAGATCAAGTTTTAAAATTAATCTTTGTAATGCACTTGTAAAGTTCTCTACCTTTTGGTTTAGGGATCCGTGAACCCCACCAGTGATGTTTAGCGCTATGATCACCTCCCACAAGGAATCTATTTCCCAGGGAATTAAAAAAGTTTTCGTATTCCAGAGCTGTGACGCTATGTCTTGGTGGCGAACACAAAGCATAAATATGTAAGTCAATATTATTGCAATTCAGCTTGACCCCAGCAGCTTGTATTGATTATGTTTGAGTTGGCAACCGGCGTGAGCCCTGTTACTAGGGTGATTAGTGGAGATAAGGTCGTAGATTCTTATATTAAAAAAGGTTTTGTCTGTGCAATGGGTTTCTGATATCAGCATTATATTAATAAAGTTTTTCTTGATCCTACTGATGAAGGTTGATGCCACAGATGAAGTGGGTATCTTTGAACCTGCTCAAAAGCATAGCCGGAACTTGCCACGTTTCTTGACCAATATCCCAGTACTAGACCATGGCAACAACTCCCATTTTGAGTAGCCTATGTATATCCCCCTTTTCAAGCTTTTGCAAAACAAAACGTTATAGATCTTCCCGAAAGATTGTTTCAGTGCACTGAACAAATAGCCCTGCATGTTGTGCCCATTATTTTTTGTTGATTGTTTAGCTTCCATAGCTTGATCTTGGCTAATTTTAACACTCATGAGTTTTCCATGTCTTACCATTTGAAAGTTTGTGCATATTCTTTATTTATTTGTAATTTAGTCTACAGATGTAAGTTCTTACAGACTAATTCTATTTGTTAGATAAAAAAACAATAAAATATATATACTCAATTAAATCTAGTTTATATTTAATTAAAAATAGAAAAAAGATTTATCTTAAATCTAGCAATGCCTAAATTGAAATCAAGAAAAACAGAATGTGTGTTACACAATCTGATACACCTGGCGATCGGTTCATTTAAACCATAGTTCATGGTATGCACCGCATCAGCAAATATACGGTTGTTCCTTAAGTTGCGCGGAGGGTCATATAAATTTAGCAAATTAGTTAATTCTACACAATTTATATTCCCATTTATCACGTTATATACAAACATTAACGCGGAATAGTCTCTTCTATCCTCTAGGGACTGTAACCCAATCAATTTCCGTCTCCCAATGTAGGGAATATATTCCCGCCATGAAAGTTTACGCATTACAATTTTAGTAAATATCCTTTGCACTCAATTTTGATCGAAGGCGATCCATAGTACGGATTCCATACTATTGAGCAATATTCAAGACGGCTTCTTACTAGCGATGTATAAAGCGACTTTAGCGTAAAAGGATCTCTGAAATCCTTGGTGTTTCTTCTAATCAATCATGGAATAAGACTTTGACACAATATAGTCGATGTGTTTCGCAAACGTAAGTTTGGAGTCAAAAATAACACCCAAATCCTTGATTTCGGATTTAAGTGATAACGGGTGGTTGTAAACTTCGTAGTTGTATACAATATTAGGACTGGACTTCCTAGTCAAAGTAACAACGCTACACTTTTCTAAGTTTAAACTTAAGCAGTTTAACGAACACCACTGTGCAAATGCATCGAGATCGGTTTAAAGATGATTACAATCTGAAAGATACTTTACAGCAGAAAATATTTTTACGTCATCTGCGAACATGAGGCATTGTGCAAATTTTAAAAAGTTGGGCGAGTCATTAATAAATAATAAAAATAAAAGCGGTCCACAGTGTGTGCCCTGTGGAATACCAGACCATGCATTGATTGCTACTCTGGATGTTGTTGATCCAATTTTGACAAGTAGAATGCGGCTAGTCAGAAAGCTTTACACAAGTCTAATAACTTACCACTGACACCGTAACACTCTAACTTATGTAAGAGAATATTGTGATTAACTTTATCGTAGGCTTTGGAGAAGTCTGTGTAAACTACATCCAATTGCAAATTATTTGAAAAAGCTTTAACTATGTTGTTAGTAAGAAGCGTTAAGTTGGTACCGGTTGATCTACCAGGGAAAAATCCATGTTGACAGTCAGTCAGACTGTTCCCCACGTGATCTAACAACTTCGACTGAATTATGTGGTCGAAGACTTTGGCTAGCGTGCTCTGCTTGACTATAGGTCTATAGTTACATACATTATTGCGGTCTCCAGATTTATATACTGGGGTAATATGACATAGTTTCCATTGACTGAGAAAAATTCCTTTATCAAGACAGATTTGGAAAAGATGCGAAATAGGAAAACTTAATATGTTACAACAGTTTTTGAAAACAAGGGCAGAAAAACCTTCGGAATCAGGTTTGAAACTAGGCTTTAATGATGAAATGGCAAGACTTACATCTTCCTCTGAAACAGAAAACGAGGTTATTAATGGCAAGGAAGTCGGTGCTGTAGATGGCACTGAAATCGAGTCATATCTACAGTAGACTGTTTGAAAAAATATCGCGAATAAATCAGATATGTCTTGGTAATTGTTCGAAGTACTGCCATCATACTCTAAGCTAGTTGGGAATCCATTAGTTTTCCTTTTGGAATCGATATAATGCCAAAATTCTTTGGGGTTTGATTTAAGATTATTTTCAGTTCTGAACATGTATTGTTTATATAAAAATTTATGACGGCAATCAAACTCTTTGCGCAATCGAAGGAAACAAAGTTTATCACGCTCAGACTTTGTTCTTTTGAATTTTTTAAGACTCTTTGTTTTTCTATTTTTTAACGTTACAAGCCTCGAATTGAACCAAGGCGGCTTATTTCGAATGGTGGCTCGTCTAATAGGAACAAAGTTAGAGATTGCTGAATGAAGTATGTTATTAAAGTGATCATAGAAAGTTATGGGGCAATTCAAATTGTTGAGAAATGTCCAATCTATGGAATCGAAATAAGCTGACATGGCAGCGTAATTTGCCCTCTAGAAATCACGTTCTTCTATAGGCTGATAATCAATATTTCTAAACCAGTAGAATTGTATTGAGACGGTGATTGCATTGTGGTTAAAGCTATTTTTTGATATCGGACATAAACATTCTTCGAAACTTTAACATCGCTCGAAGAAAATACTAGGTCCAATATTCTTGAGTTACCATTCGCAATCGAATTTCTTTGTTTAAAACCGTGTGAAAGTAAGGTACTAACCACGTATATGTCGATATCTGAACCGAGGCCGTAGGCTATAAGATTATCATTAGAACCAGACCAAGAAATATTAGGTAAGTTAAAGTCTCCCAGAAAAATTATTTCAAAGGCCCCTTTGGATTTATTGATTATGCTAATAACATTTTCTAAATGACTTTTATAAATAGTTATATCACTACCCGGAGGTATGTAAGATAGTACAAATATTAATGATTTGGCGTTTGAAAACATGACACTTACGCATATTTGATCTATTTTACCGTCAACCAGGTTGATAGGAATTACTTTATTACATATGCCTGCTCTTATGGCGATTAGTACACCGCCACCTCTTTCAAATCCAGCATCACGAGTGTCACGATCTTTGCGGTGAACGTTGTAGTAGCCGTCAAAATACTCAGAAGAATGTATGTTCTCATTGAGCCAAGTTTCCGAAATAGCACTAAAGTCGAATTCTCGTAATGATATGCAGCGATAAAACTCCAACCATTTGGTTCTCATGCCACTCACATTATGATAATATAGGGAATATACCCCTAAATCTTTATATTCGCACAGGTTGGCTAATTGCTATTCGTTATCGGACACCGGGGCCGATCTAGCTAATCTTTTGAAGTCCTTAACCTTAATATTAGCAGGCCACAATGCAGGATTCAGAATTAAGTTAATTTTAAGCGGCGAAAAACCGAGCTTGAAACTGATTTTTCGAAGTTTCGTTGTATCAGTATCCTTTTTGATCAGTGGAAAACAGGCTATTTCATCAGCATCGATATCAGAGTTATTAGTGACATAAGATATGATACTATCGGAAGTAACAGAGGGCTTGAAAGAGGAGATATGAACCCACTTCTTCGCATGCACTACATCGAGATCAGTGTTGCTACTCATCGCAATAACTAAACCGATACTGTCATCACGGTTGTTCATTTTACCACTTGATGCTTGTGGAGTTTTCAGATTAGTACCGGAGGCCGGGGTATCCAAAAGTGGTGCTTTTCGAGAATTAGTTGAAAGCGAGGCTTTGTTCAAACGAGAGCCAGTACTATCCTGGTTTCCTATCTTCTTGCTTACTTTTGGGATTTTATTCTTTTTTCTTTGCACTTGCGTCCACTGTGCAGGAGAGTTTAAATTATTTTTATCTAATTTGCATGATTTTGTTGTCAGATTCTCATCGTTATAGGTTGAGAGTGTAGCATTCATTCCCACGACAGCCGGTTCTACGTACCGGAATGACTCGGGGTTTCCCCGACCAAGGGCTGTTATTACACTACCCCCCTGCCTATACCGTCAGTTATCCTCCCCCCAATAATGTCATCCTCCGAGCAGCTCCTTGCAGCGGGACTGCTCAAGACTCTCTTGCTCCGGGCTGGTATTGAATCCAACCCCGGACCTAGAGAATGGATCTGCTGTGTATGCTGGAAGAAAATTTATGTGAAACGTTCACATTCTGTACAATGCTCTAATTGTAGCAGATGGTTGCATCTAACTAGTTGCTCCGGACTAAATCCCTCTACTCATAGACCCGCTAGTTTTTATAAAACTTTTGTGGCCCCTTGCTGTTCACGTCCTATGACGTCCAGTGGCCGTCGTCGATCAAGTATCGCTCCGCCACATATGTCTGACTCTGTCACATCAGTCTCCACGACCAGCACTAACAATGCACATCAGCAACGCCCACAGGCGTCAACATCTCACACAGCAGCTCACAGCTACTCCCTACGTAGCACTTCCCAAGTGGATTTGAGCAATGCTGAGCGTCCGCTCTCTCCCACCCCCTCGGTCAGCCCCTCTTCTTCCAGCATTAGCACGAGTATAAGCCACAACCATCAGCTCCTGGTTCCTTATACTACGTGCACTGTTTGTCGGTTAAGATTATATACGCCGTTGGCATCAGTCAAGTGCAATAATTGCCTTGGCCTGTGTCACCTGCTCATATGCTCTGGACTCGCGAACAGGAACCTATGGACTGATACGTACGTTGCGCCATGCTGTCGAGCTACGTAACCTTCAACGTCGTCCGACTCGCCTCTACCTTCTGGTAACTCGATTCCTTCGACTTCAAGATTGCGCCGTAGTGCGCGACCCAGCCTACTACCACCCAGGCATGCGCACCAGTCCTTGACCCCCAGCATCAACTCTGCTCCCCCTACACACTTCGATATCCTGCAATTTAATTGCAACGGCCTCACTGGCAAAATTGTTGAAGTGACAAATTTAATGAAGCGACTGAACATCAAGATCGCGGCGATTCAGGAGACAAAGTTAGGTGGAAGGTCGTCTCTTTTGACCTGCAACGGGTACAATGTACACCGTTGTGACCGTGCGATAGGGCTTGGGGGTGGTCTGGCATTCATCACGCATCAATCTGTGCAGTATCGTCTATTTGAGCCTGACATCGACCCGAGGGACACCACCTTAGAACGTCAAAGTATGGTTGTCCGGTCAGGCGATGTCGACCTTGAAATCATAAACATTTACGTACCTCCTGTCACCTGTTGTCCCAGGGACTACCACCCTGACATTCGTGGGGCGAGAACCGCGTCATCCTTGGTGACTTCAACGCACACCACGACCTGTGGCACTCCAGCCTGCAGGCCGATGGTAGGGGACAGGAGCTGGCTGACCAAATAGATGATTCGACGTTCTGCACGGTAAATGGGAATGCCCCTACTAGAGTGGCGGTAAACTGCTCTAGCTCGCCAGACATCACCATAGTCAGCGCTGGTCTAATAAACTGCGTTGATTGGCGACCGATGCTGACGCTTGCTTCAGACCACCTACCTATAGTGCTCTCTATCGATCGCCCCACCGACTTTGTCACCGCTGAGAAACGCACCTACACTAACTTCAATAAAGCCGACTGGGAGCGTTTTCTCAACACCACAGAGAGCGCCTTCGCTGCTCTTCCTACCCCGTCTGACGTACGAGAAGGGGAAAAGGCGTTTCGTATGGCCCTAATTTCAACCTCCCATCAACACATCCCGTCAGGTAGAATAAAGGAAGTGCGTCCATTCTTCCCCGCAGAGGCAGCGGCCCTGGCAAATGAACGTGACCATATTAGACGCCTTGACCCTACGGATCCTCAAATAAGGGATCTCAATGCGGAAATCAGACGCTTAGCAGACCAACACAAACGCGCTAAGTGGGAAGAGCACCTAAGGTCTTGCAACCTCTCGGCTGGAGTTGGCAAATTATGGTCGACGGTGAAATCTTTGTCCAACCCGACTAAACCTAACGACAAAATATCCGTCGCCTTCGGTGATAAGGGTCAGTCCAAGCCTAAAAGATGCGTGAGCGCCTTCTGCCAACAATTTGTAATGCATCCTACGTTGAACAAAGATATTCGCCGAGCCACCAGGGAAGCGCACAAACACAAAAACAGCGATGCGCCCATTGCCATCTCCACAACAGAAGTTCATGAGGCTATTCGGAGATCCAAGAACACCAAATATATCGGCCCCTATGGCATTTCCATGCTGATGCTGAAACACCTCGGCGACGAAGGCATAAGATACCTCACACAAATTTTCAACCTTTCCCTTTCCACCTTTGTTATTCCTGAAAGATGGAAACAAGCAAAGGTGGTCCCACTACTAAAGCCTGGCAAGCCAGCTGCCGTAGGGGAGTCATATCGCCCGATATCTCTCCTCTCGCCAGTAGTGAAAGTGTTGGAATCCACCTTGTTGCCGTACTTGACCGCAAACCTGCGGCTCGCCGAACATCAGCATGGATTTCGCAAAAATCACAGCACCACCACCGCCCTGAACGCCATAACCACTCAGATAGGGGACGGACTAAACCAAAAGCGTCCAAACCACAGGACAGTGCTAGTTGCGCTTGACTTGGCCAAAGCTTTTGACACGGTCAACCATGCGCAACTAATGAAAGACCTTGAAGATTCGTCCCTTCCTCCCTGTCTTAAACGTTGGACTGCCAACTATTTGAGTGGTCGTCAATCGTCGGTTGAGTTCAGAGGCGCAAGATCAAAACCCAGAATATTTAAACAAGGGGTGCCACAGGGTGGTGTCCTATCCCCGTTCCTGTTTAACTATTATATATCGAAACTTCCCCCCCCCACCAGAGGGTGTCTCGATCGTCTCTTACGCCGACGATTGTACGATTCTGGCAACAGGCCCCTCCGTAGAAGAACTCTGCTCTCGAATTAACTCATACCTCCCAGCCGTGTCCGAATTCTTCGCCGGGAGAAACCTGCCATTGTCACCGAATAAGTCCTCGGCCACCCTATTTACGACGTGGACAACGCAAGTGAACATGGAATTAGACGTCTACGTTGATAGTGTCAAGCTACCAACTGTCTCACACCCCAAAATCTTAGGGGTGACGTTTGATAACATGTTCAAATACGGCGCTCATGTAACCGCAATTGCCAATAAAGTCCAAAGCCGTAACAAAATCCTCAAGTCCCTAGCTGGCAGCACTTGGGGTAAAGACAAAGAAACGTTACTAGCTACATATAAAGCAATTGGCCAGCCGGTACTGAGCTACGCGATGCCTATATGGTCGCCGGGGCTAGCTGACACACACTGGACGAGGCTACAGGTCTGCCAAAACACCGCCCTTCGTACCGCCACTGGGTGTCTTCTTATGTCTCCTGAGCATCACTTACATAATGAAGCGAAAATGCTCGCCGTTAAAGAGCATAGCGACATGTTGACCAGGCAATTCCTGTTCAACTGTTGCAAACCGCAGCATCCGAACGGACGCCTGATCAAAGAGGATCCGCCCCCCAGGAGCATAAGGAGCCATCTACGCAAACACTACGATGAGATCCGGCACCTGATTTCCACGCCGTTTTATCCTAAGGTGCACCGGCAGGCCCTCACCCTCATCCACACGAATTCGGTAAATTCATATGTTGGCTCTCTCCCGGTGAACGCCGTTCTTCAGGCAACAACATCACCCGTTGCCGAAGAGGAGCGCGAGCTGCCTAGGGAGACTAGAGTGATGCTGGCCCAACTCCGCTCTGGATATTGTAATAGGTTAAACTCTTACCTATCCAGACTGAACCCCGACTTGCCTAATGTTTGTCCGGCATGCGGCTTTTCCCCCCATACTACTAACCATCTTTTTGTCTGCTCATCCGAGCCTACTCTTCTAACACCCATATCCCTCTGGTCCTCCCCTGTTGAAGCCGCTAGGTTTCTAGGACTTCCGTTAGAAGAGTTCGATGACAATATTGGGTAAGGTTAATACTGACTACCTAGGCAGGGCAAAGTAGTGTTACAACAACAACAACAACAGTGTAGCATTATTAGAACTATTAGTTGGAATATAATTGACATTAGCAGCATTGTCAGAGACCGGATTAGTGGCGGGAGAATTAGCAATGGGATCATAAGCAGCGGGAGCGACATGCATTACACTAGTGTCAGCATCGGTAGATATAAGACCATTATCATCACTCTTAGATGTGCGTTGTTCCAGCACTTATTACATGAACAGCTACTAGGTTTCTGAATACCTTTAACATCTATAGAAAGCGAAGAAATAGACGAGCGCAAAGAGCGTACTTCAGCCACTAGCAAATCTGACTTGTCGCTGAGAAATCTATTTTCATCTCGAAGAGAATCGAGGGCAGCAACAATGCGCTTATTTTCTTCTGCGAGAGCGGCTATAAGCTTTAGAGCCTCTTGTAAAGCAGTAGTTTGATGAGATGGTTGGTGATTAAGCTCATTACCGACAATTTGAGAGCCAGCATTGGCAACTGTTGTTGCAATTGGAAGATTATTGGTAGTTTGATGAGATGGTTGATGATTAAGCTCATTAATAACAATATGAGAGTCAGCTTTGGCAACTGCAGTTACAATTGGAAAAATGTTTATGCTAAGTAAGCTCTCAGCTGATGGAGAACTCTGTGACATAGAGTCATCCAAATTAATTATAGGTGGAGGTGAGCGAAGGGAATTTCGCCGAGAACTCATACACACACCACAGGTAAATTGTTGGCCGGACTTAAGCAGATACTCAATATCAGCTGGGCGGACATTAACACACTCCACCGTTCCCACTCTATGGGCGGGATCCATGGTATTTTTTAATTTTTGTTATCACCTGAAACTAATGATTATTATATGGCGCGATTTTTTATTTAAAATTTTCATCTTATGTTATTAGCTATTTATATATTTATATTAGCTATTTATATATGTATATGCATGTACACTGTATTTTTATTCCCTTTATGTTATCTTTATTGCCAATGCGGAAAGGAGTTCTGCACATAAATACCATAGATCACGCCCCGAATTGGGGATCTGACCTAAGTCAATTTTCGGTTTTTTGTTGATCACTTTTCACTAAAACAAATAATTAAATTTCCACTTCGGATCATTGATACCAAGGTCAAAACGCGTATTTTGACGCCCCTATTAGCGCGTTCATATCACTCAAAAACGCATAATAACGTTTATGAAAAAATGAAAGAATTCCTAACAATCAAACATGAATAAATACCTAATTAGGAGTTTCTTCATATTTGTTTGTTAGGCTTTCTTTCATTATGAAGAATCACCAAACAATTTTAATGAAGAAATGCCTAAAATGTTAGATATTCTTTTATTATGAACAACCGCCTAATTCCTATATGAAATATTTGGGCAATATTTAATTTTTTTTTTAGGCGTTAGTTCGTTAGGCCTTTATTCGCTGAGCCGTAAAACTCCCGTGTTGCCACAGTTCAGGCAACCACCCGGAGTTGGCATGGCGTAGCCCAGGTTTATATATAATAAGCGCGGCCGAAGGCCGCCTACGCAGAATAGTGTACTACGTAGAAGGACTTGGCATAATGTAGCCCAGGGTTGTTTTTTACATTAAATTTAAAATTTTGCACATACGCGGTTTTGCACCCACAACAGTGGTACCTCAAATGAAAGGTAGCATAATTACCTATCCAATACATAATTTGAATTTATTTCACACATAAAATGGTGATTTCGTGTTTGCGATTCTGATTTTAGGGATTTTTCCTTTGGGGATTTTGATTTTGGAGATAATGTGGTAGACCCGTTTTTAGCACTTTTGACACCATTTCCATTTCAGTTTGGAAATAGTGTCAATGACTTATTTTCGAAAGCGCAATTGACACTATTACCATTGACACTATTACCAGTGACACTATTACCTGTCAACATTGTGAGGTAGTAAGTGCTGGAACTCGAAGCTGAATGGAACGAGCTCTAACCAAGTAACAGTAGCGACTGAGATGTCAGTGATAGTTTATAAGTACTTTGTACACATTATCTTTTATAATAAACTAAATATCTGAATATCCGCTAACTTGACAATATCGAGACCAAATTCGACAAACAGGTAACTCCTACAACCCGTGGCGATATTTTTAGGTGTGAGTAAGTATTTTTGAAGACGACTGCTTGCAATTTTAAGCTGTTTCTAACTGGTATGTAGCATATTCCTCCCAAAAAAGCATATTATTTATAATCACACATAAGTAAAAAAGATTTTAGTAGCATAACGTACGGTAAACATGTAACTAATTCTTTTATATAACTGCAAATTTTTACTGAGTTGCAAAACATCCTTTTTATATTCTAAAAACGCCTAAAAATATTTTGGTTTTAGTGGCAACATTTGAGAATAATTTGTCAACCCTTCATCATTATTGGTGTATTGTTGGAATGCCCTAGATTACGCGAAATAGCAGACCAGCCATGATAGATTTGACGTCAACGATGCACCATGACCGTAACCACATAGCTTCGCTTTTACTTTAAATCGTAGTCCGATTAGACCACTTGGTCCTCAAATTTTTGAAGGGTATTTACTCTCCCAGCTAGAAAGTACTAAGGGACTCACCAATAAAATCCCAAAAGTATCACTATTTATTGTTAATGTAAGAACGGCAACACTTCTTTTAATGCTTGACAACTAGGCGTGGGACTATTCGAATAAATAAAACTTTTATTCGGCGGGTACAAAAAATTCGAATAGTGTTTATTCGAATTTTTTATTCGTGTATTCGAATAGTATTATTCGTTTATTCGAATAGTACTATTCGAATAGTACTGTTCGAATATTTTTGTTAATAGATTTTTAAAACGATATTCGCTATTTTCTTTGCTTGTACCTATTCGAATAAACGAATAAAAAATTCGAATAAATACTATTCGAATTTTTTGCAACGAATATTTTTTTTTCGTTTATTCGAATATTATTCGAAAAAAATCCCACTCCTATTGACAACCCAGCTGCGTTTCGTGCTTTTAATATTGATGTCAAAAATATTAAAGATTTTTATTGCTTTTGTTCAGAAGTAGGTCCTTTCAAAATTATTGATACTAAAAATGAGTCTGGACAGGAAGTTTTGCTTAGCCATAATTTTACAAATATCGATAAATAGTTTGAAGAAAATTTAGAATATTTTCCTTGCTTGGGCATTTTTGTAACAACCCATTTATTTATTTATTTTTAAACAACAGAAATTACAGTGAGTAAATTTAGTTTTTGTTTCTATATAAATATTCAGCTAGTTGCACATTAAATCTTATAATATTATATATACTTGATATGTTGGTTAGAGAAAAGAAGAAAGAATAGCAGAAAGGGAGAGAGTTATAGTTATGCAGTTAAGTTTCAATTACATACATCGCACTGAACTGAAGTAATCACCCTCTTGTAGTTGCTCCTACTCAAAACACCCTTAATAGAATCAGGAATAGAGTTCCAAAGCCTTACAGCATTTACGAAAAATAGCCTCGAGGAGGACAAATAACGATATCTAGGAATGATTAAATTACGGTGCCTACAAGATTTCGGAAATTTCAGCTTCTCGTAAAGATATCGGAGTATTTTGAACTCAATGAGCCTTAACATAAATATACAATTTCGATCCGCAATGTAATTAAAAATACTGCACCCTAAGACTTTGCACTTCCATGGGGAGATGTGATCATATTTTCCAAGACCATAAACATACCGTGTGACATTATTGAAAGCAACATCAACTTTATAGCGCGAAGCAGAAACCAAATGACTAAAAACGACCTCAGAGTACGTTAAGTGTGGTACAATTAACTGGATAGCAAGCTTATTTCTTGTTTCATGGGGCGTAAATGATGGAGTCATTCAACTTTGAGTTAATCACAAAGCCTAAATTTCTGATCTTGTCTGTGAGAGACAGTGCGGTATTACCAACAAGCAGTTTGGGTATTGATTCAACATGCACCGCATTACTACTAATAGGTAACACATAAGACTTTTTGGCGTTTAAGCAGAGACAGTTATCGTACGCCCATTTTGAAATGGCAGATAGGTCACTATTTATTTTATCGCACAGATCCTCAACGAGACCAACACGGTTAGACAAATGAAGTTGAGCATCGTCTGCATAGGCATGAATATTTACAAACTGACAAATAGAAAGAACATCATTGACAAACATACTAAATAGAAGAGGACCAAGCACAGAGCCTTGGAGAACACCAGAGGAAACAATACACGATTTCGACGCAGAGCCTTTGCATACAACTTTCTGCGTTCTTCCCCCTAAATAACTGGTCATAAGCTGGATAGAACTATCAGAGAACCCAAAGTAGTGTTCAAGTTTTTTACAAAGGAGATTATGGCTCACAGAATCAAACGCTTTTGAAAAATTAAGAAGGCACAGTAGAGTCAGTTCACCATTATTATAATGCATTCTTATGTCATCAAGAATTTTTACCATAGCGGTAGAGCAACTGTGGTTGGGTCTGAAACCTGATTGAGCTGGACTGAGCAGCAGCCATAAGAGACTCACACACTTTAGCAAAGGCAGGTAATATGCTAATTGGCCTATAATCACTCGGTTCTACTGCTGTATTTACCTTGGCACCAGGAATGATTAATTAAATGACGAAATAATTAAAGTATATCGTCAGAACATAACATTTAAATACTTTTGTATACCTGATGGAAATAAGTTCATTTTGATTCCATTACTATATCATATTTTTCACGACTTTTAGTTTGCTAATTTATATAATGTAGCACAAGTAATTTAAAATTTGTTTTATATTTTGAAATAGAGCCAGAAGACACCAAGTACGGCTAATACACCCCATGCACTGTTGCTCGATACTCCGAGAACATGACAAATAGATAAAATTTAATTGGCGACGGTGAGTACCGAAGAAGATTTAAGGGTCGAATCAAGAGTGGGAACAACATTCATTTTACCGCCAAACAAATAACTTGGAAACTTTTACACCCTTTTGGTACTCTGCCGGCTTAAGTTGCAGTTCAATTTCGTAACCACCGATAAATTGCACGTGTTTTGTAAATATTTTTGTGGGCAGAAAATACCACAAATTTTGTACACATACTAGTTCACAAGAATTAATAAACAATATAAGCACTTTTTTACGCGAAGTTTCGTGCGCGTTTGCATTTTATTCTCTTTTGCGCATTGTTTGTTTTTGACATCGTTGTCATGCGCGCTAGAATCGCGGGTACATAAACCGCGTTGCCAACGGTTACGATTTTAGGTTAGATAATCTTCTGGGTACAAAATTTGTATGAGTTTTATGCAGGGCTCCGTTGGCTAGGCCACGTCGTGCGAATAACCGAAGACGCTCCAGCCCAGAAGGTTTACTTATGGGCACTCGCCGGTGGAAGCAGAGGAAGGGGAAGACCACCACTCCGATGGAAGGAACAAGTGGAGACCGACCTGCGATCTCGCGGGGTCTCCAATTGGCGCAGCGAAGAAACGACTGGCGAGCTATGTTGGACGGTCAAAATCACTCAGGCGGTTAGATGGCCATTTAAAGAAGAAGAAGAATAAAATGTAATGTATGTATATTTTCAAGCAAAAAGTAAATTTTACTTATGTATTTATATATCTATTAGTTTTTGTTATTATTAGCAGGTACTTTTATAATTAAAAAACGTTTCGCCACGAATACTACGTTTAATGAGTTGGCCTCACACATTTAAATAAATGACAAAAATACAGGTACTGTATTGTATATTGCACTTATATATTTGTTTATATATGTTTGTACATTGCACTTATATATTTTTATAGTAGATTGTTTTAACTATTTTGCAGAAACCTTTTCAAATAAAAACGAAATGTAAATGCCTCACCTATCTTAGCAGGTTTTGTTACGGACGTTATCACAAACCCCCAACGTACGGACAATGCACCGCATGCCCTTGGTAGGGCATCCACATAACAAATGAATAAAGGTAAAACTCTATAGTCATTAATAAATTGCAAATTTTTCCACCTTTCAATCATATACCTATATGTCATCAACAGTCGACTCAGTCATTTTTTAACCATTATATCATAAAATACTTTGCTTATTGCAGCACTCATTATTACCTATATACTTATCATTATTATATATACTAGAGGTCGCCCTGTTCGCCCAAATTGGACGAAACACTAAATTGGCAAATATATAAATACGGCGAGCATACAGTAAAAGAGAAAAAACGAACACTTGTGTGCGCACACACAGCATGTTATACCTAAGGGCTATGCGAACAATGTACAGAATACCTCGGTTTTTACCTAAATAATATTTCTCACCTGTGCGATGTAAACAAAAAACGAATACGATTCTGCAAACCAGACGTTTAATACGAACATTTTGATATAGGTTTGATCGTAATACGTGTTGTTTTTCCCCTTCAAAAAGGGATAACAACGTGATTTTCCTTACCATATTTATATATAGATAACTGGCGCAATTATACCTCCAAGGAGACTAAGGCCGAGCTTCAAATTGGGGCGTCCTATAGTTTTTTGCCGATTCCGAACGGCATCTGCAAGGCAGATGAATTTTAACTGAAAGGCCTTCCAAGGCAGAAACCCACTTTTTATGTTACCTGTACCAGGAACCTTAGGTGTGGTAGGCTAGCAAAACCACCCCCACACCACGGCAGCCGGTACCAAAAAACGTGTTTTGCGCGCTGTATCAAGAATCTTATTAAAAATATTTTTTTTCGTATTCCGGATTATTGACACAGAGGTAAAAACGTGTCATTTGATACCTCTCCCGATATTTTTGGACCTGGATTATTAATTACGTGCAGTCGTATAGAATTACCAAACACTTTCTTTTGTAGTATTATTAATTAGCCATTCCTTTTTCTTGAGAAATAGATTCTAATGCAATTTTGCTGGAACTGTTGGAAAATCAAAAGCTGATACTTGATACTTGCCAACCAGCTAAAATTTGATGACCGTGAGTTTTGCGACCAGTCAGTACTTATGGCACAAAACCGAACTATGCGAGAGTGTAAGGTGCTCACTGTCTAAGCTTTAGAGAAGGCGTGTTGTTTTTTAAGTTATTGCTATTTTTTTTTTATTTTATTATTTGGCTCAGGTGCTATGTGACCGTTTTGCTCAAATTGTATTTATTCATTTGGCTCAGGTTCTGACGACCATGTTTGCCTAAATGTTCAAAATTGTTCTTTGGAGAACGAGAGGGTATGTATGTATTATTGGTGGCGAGCACTGTTGGCTCTGAGGCATGGCGCGATTGGCTTCCTGATTTTCGCTTGGAAAAACCACACTTTGGGTTTCCAAAGCATAAACTATATCTTCGAAATATTTTATAAGCTGATTGCGAATTACAATAGCATGCAATGCAAATAAAATAAACGAATGAAATAACCGTAGCTTATGTATGTATTAAACACTCACTAAGAAAGTTTTGCGTTTGGTGGGTCGCATAACAGGCGAAGTTGAGGATTAGTTACAAATCGAAATAACTGCAATACCACCATTGTCAACCATTGATGCCGCAAAACAGGTTGAAGAAAAGCTAGAGATGCCGGAATGTTTGGAGTCCATGGTAAACGACATTATGGAATATTCAACAAAACCATTTTCTTTTTATTTCAATTTTCTTTTTAGTTCACTTTAGATGAAGTTTTCCGAAAAATAATGGCTGATGAATTGGCGTTCCTGTTCAACTTCGATGGAAGGAAGGAGGAGAGGGCACTGACGGAGCTGAGGCTCATTAATCAGGTCTTATACGGGAATACGTGCGTGGTTGGTTTCCTTGTTTAGAGGTGTTTGAGACAGAAGGTAATCTTTAATTTGAAAAGGCATTAAGGAACGGTGTAGAAGTAGGTTCCACCAAAAGAAATTTGTATATTCTAAAAAGTAGAATTTGCTAATTTAATTAATTAGTATTACCCAATAAGCGAAGTAAATTATTATTATTATTTTTATTACATATTACTAACATAACATTTGCTTATGAGTTCATAGAAAGCCATTGCGTGCTCAAAGCTGAGCTAGACACCAAAAATGTTTCTGGTGACATTATTGTTGATGGAAAGCTGTGTGGAGCAATGCAAGTAAATGTTCCCCCAGTGCTGCTAATTATTAAGTTAGTCACCCCGCATGACCGATAAATGTCATTTAAAGCTGCCGACAGGTTTTACAAAGCCAATAAACGGCGCTTTAAGTTTTCTGATATCGGAATTAAAACAAACAACCACATTTAGTCAAAAAGCAAAGGCGGTTAACATCGGCCTTCTCTGTTAGGGGAGATGGTTTCGTGCGCGCTCAGTCCGATAGTGTGTTGGTAAAAGTTGTAACCAAGGAGGCCATTGAATTATTGCTAGAAGTCAGCAAAAGACTATAGAGATATATTTATTTGTTTGCAGTAATTCGCGATCAAAAAAATTTGCACTTTGTTTCTTTTCTTTTTTCCCCCGATTTGAAATTTCTCTTTTTCTTTGTGTTCAGTAATATGCAATTGCAATCTGAAATTCAAAATTGTCTTTTTTTGTCATCTAAGTAGTGATGGGTAAAATTTGTAACAATAGTATCCATTTCAACAGCGGAGTTTCTGCATTAAATATGATAAGGGTTCTTAGTAAGCAAAAACTGGTTTAAAAATTTGTCGTACTATTAAAATTTACGAACTTAGATATATCTTTTAGTCTTCTTCTTTAGTGGTGTGTGTGTGTGTGATATGTTTAGTGTTAGTAGCCATAAAATGTTTCGCTTGGACAGAGTTATGCTTGGTAGTGGTGTCCACACATTTCACGCAATCTAGTCGCACTCTGTTGGACATTTGCTTTGTAAAGGACACCACAAAGGTTCTTCTTTTTGCCCAACTATCTGCTCCCTGTTTTTCTAAATATGATTTAATATTCTTGACTTTTGACTTTCAATTGACCTATTAAAATGCCTTATATATGTACTTATTCCGACTTTTTATATATTGAAGGCTTAGTTTCGAGCACTGATCAAATAAATTTCGATGAAGCTAACATAATTTCACTCCTTGAACAGTTTGTGACAATTGTATACAAATCCAATAATGTTAAAAAACGGCCATGGTTCAACAAAAATTATATTAAAAATCTAATCCAAACGCAACAAAGCGTGTCGTAGTTGGAATCGCATCAAAAGTCAAGACAATAATAATACATTTAAAGCCTGCAGACGGGATGTCACAAAAGCAATAAAATTAAGAAAAATGTTGTACTATGGGGAGTGGTTTTGTTGTTAAAACAACAACAACAACAGCAAACATGTTGGGATCTGTATGACGAGCGTGAGTGGAGAGTACATTGGGCTTTACATATATTATGAACTTTGAAGAAAGAAAAATACATATTGCGTGCGCCGGGCAAAGACATATGTATGTGTAGCGGAATGCTTGTACAGACATGTTTCGCTTGGAGCTAAGGGCACAAGTAAGTGATCTATTGCGCCGTGTATATGTGGTGTGCGTTGAGTAAGATAGAAATACATCCACATTTATAGCGTGGCGTTTGTATAATCATGTGGTGCTTGGTTTTGAGTGTGCGCAAATAAATAGTGCTATATACATATGTGGTGCATTTAAAATAAGATATACATTCATCTATAAGTATACTCGGAGCGGGGCGCTTGTATAATAATGTGTAGCTCGGTTTTTTGAATGCGCTAGTAGAAAATACAGGGGCCAAAGAAAACACATTTATGCGTGTATAATAAAATCTTACTAATATATAAAAACGTAAGTTTGTGAGTGACTGCGGATGTTTGTGGTTCTTTATCGTCTGAACAATTGGCCCGATCATTACGAAATTTTGCAGACAGGTTCTTAGGAGTGTAGAATAGGTAACAGGCATCATGAAATTTCGATAAATTTATCGATAATAGAGTTGTTAAATGTTGTTTTCCGTAAAATTTGGAGTATTCGCACAAGATTGGTATCAATCGAAAGGGGAAGACCACAGTTTTCATTTGGACTTTGGTTCAATTCGATATATTTATCGATAACAAAGTTATCGGTCAAAATGTGGTATCGGGTAAACTTTTGAATATTCGCACAAAATTGGTATCACTCGAAAGGGGAAGACCACAGCTTTCATTTGGACTTTGGTTCAATTCGATATATTTATCGATAACAAAGTTATCGGTTAAAATGTGGTATCGGGTAAACTTTGGAATATTCGCACAAGATTGGTATCAATCGAAAGGGGAAGACCACAGCTTTCATTTGGACTTTGGTTCAATTCGATATATTTATCGATAACAAAGTTATCGGTCAAAAAGTGGTTTCGGGTAAACTTTGGAATATTAGCTCAAAATTGGTATCAATCGAAACGGGAAGACGAGAGCTTTCATTTGGACTTTTGTTCAATTCGATATATATATCGATAACAAAGTTATCGGTCAAAATGTGGTATCGGGTAACCTTTGGAATATTCGCACAAAATTGGTATCAATCGAAAGGGGAAGACCAGAGCTTTCATTTGGACTTTGGTTCATTTCGATATATCTATGTATATATGTATACTAGCAGACCCGGCAGACGTTGTTCTGCCTGACCAGTGACTTCCCTAGAAATACATTTTCAAGAATTTTTCTTTAACTTTTAACATTCCATTTATTGCAGTGCTTTAGGATATACAATGTTTCTGGCTTTAAAGTCTTTGGTATAAACAAATAAATTTTTTGGATGTCCAACTCAAAAAACGGATCTTTTGAACTCAATGGGTATGACAAAAACCATTATGCGCTGCTGAGCAGATGTATAGTTAGTACTTATTTAATTATATCCTATATCTACCTATAATACTCTGGATATGTATGAACGGCAATAACAAACAAAAAAAATTAAGTGCTTTGATTAAGATTTAAGAACGTTAAAATGTCACTAAAGCAAATACATTCAGGGATATAACGAATTGAAATATTACTTAGCTTGTGGTCCTGGAACTGCCCACTTCTCCAAAGATTTTACAAATGTAGCCTATGTATGTTGTACCCAACGAAGATTTTAACATATTGGAAAAGTTTAAAACAGATCAACCATAAACTTTGGACATTATTGAAGTACAAACAAAGCACTGAATACAAAAAATGTGGGCGTGGCACCGCCCACATTTCCCAAATTATATAATTCTTGACCAAGGGACACACATATCCAAAAATCATTAGTTTAGACCAAAAATATTCAAAGTTATGATGATTTAAATTTTATATAGCCTGGGGGCGTGCCACAACAATCTTCTGAACCAATCTGGAAATTTAGAGAAGATCGACCATAAACTTTGAACATATTGAAGTACAAACAAAACGCGAAAAATGTGGGCGTGGGACCGCCCACTTTTCCCAAATTATATCCATCTTGACTAAAGGACACACATATCCAAAAATCTTTAATTTAGACATAATATGTTCAGAGTTGTGAAGAATTTAAATTTTGTATAGCCTGGGGGCGTGGCACCGCCTACTTCTCCAAAAATTCATATAGCCTCAATCGTACACAACAATTTTCTTAACCAATCTTGAAAGTTTAAAAGAGATCGACCATAAACTTTGGACATTATTGAAGTACAAACAAAACACAAAAAAAGGGGCGTGGCACCGCCCACTTATCCAAAATTACATAAATCTTGACCAAAGGACACACATATCCAGAAATCATTAATTTAGACCAAATATGTTCCGAGCTATGAAGAATTTAAATTTTATATAGCCTGGGGGCGTGGCACCGCCTACTTTTCCAAAAATTGATATAGCCTGAATCGTACACAACAATTTTCTTAACCAATCTTGAAAGTTTAAAAGAGATCGACCATAAACTTTGGACATTATTGAAGTACAAACAAAACACAAAAAATGTGGGCGTGGCACCGCCCACTTTTCCAAAATTACATAAATCTTAACTAAAGGACACACATATCCAGAAATCATTAATTTAGACCAAATATGTTTAGAGATATGAAGAATTTAAATTTTATATAGCCTGGGGGCGTGGCACCGCCTACTTTTCCAAAAATTGATATAGCCTAAATCGTACACAACTATCTTCTGAACCAATCTTGAAAGTTTAAAAGAGATCGACCATAAACTTCGGACATTATTGAAGTACAAACAAAATACAAAAAATGTGGGCGTGGCACCGCCCACTTTTCCAAAATTACATAAATCTTGACCAAAGGACACACATATCCAAAAATCATTAATTTAGACCAAATATGTTCAGAGTTATGAAGAATTGTAGTTTTATATAGCCTGGGGGCGTGGCACCGCCCACTTTTCGAAAAATTAATATAGCCTATGCTTTAACCCATGATCTCAAGAATATACTGTGAAAATTTCATAAAAATCGGTTGAGTACTTTGGACGCCCATAAAGGAGTAAGATAAATAAATATGAATGTGTGTCTGTGTGTCTGCGTGTCTGTGTGTCTGTGTGTCTGTGTGTCTGTGTGTCCTTTATGGGCGTCCACAGTACTCAACCGATTTTTATGAAATTTTCACAGTATATTCTTGGGATCATGGGTTAAAGCATAGGCTATATTAATTTTTGGAAAAGTGGGCGGTGCCACGCCCCTAGGCTATATAAAACTACAACTCTTCATAACTCTGAACATATTTGGTCTAAATTAATGATTTTTGGATATGTGTGTCCTTTGGTCAAGATTTATGTAATTTTGGAAAAGTGGGCGGTGCCACGCCCACATTTTTTGTGTTTTGTTTGTACTTCAATAATGTCCAAAGTTTATGGTCGATCTCTTTTAAACTTTCAAGATTGGTTCAGAAGATTGTTGTGTACGATTTAGGCTATATCAATTTTTGTAAAAGTAGGCGGTGCCACGCCCCCGGCTATATAAAATTTAAATTCTTCATAGCTCTGAACATATTTGGTCTAAATTAATGATTTCTGGATATGTGTGTCCTTTAGTCAAGATTTATGTAATTATGGAAAAGTGGGCGGTGCCACGCCCACATTTTTTGTGTTTTGTTTGTACTTCAATAATGTCCAAAGTTTATGGTCGATCTCTTTTAAACTTTCAAGATTGGTTCAGAAGATTGTTGTGTACGATTTAGGCTATATCAATTTTTGGAAAAGTAGGCGGTGCCACGCCCCCAGGCTATATAAAATTTAAATTCTTCATAGCTCTGAACATATTTGGTCTAAATTAATGATTTCTGGATATGTGTGTCCTTTAGTCAAGATTTGTGTAATTTTGGAAAAGTGGGCGGTGCCACGCCCACATTTTTTGTGTTTTGTTTGTACTTCAATAATGTCCAAAGTTTATGGTCGATCTCTTTTAAACTTTCAAGATTGGTTCAGAAGATTGTTGTGTACGATTCAGGCTATATCAATTTTTGGAAAAGTAGGCGGTGCTCCCAGGCTATATAAAATTTAAATTCTTCATAACTCTGAACATATTGGGTCTAAATTGAAGATTTTTGGATATGTGTATCCTTTAGTCAAGATGTATATAATTTTGGAAAAGTGGGCGGTGCCACGCCCACATGTTTTGTGTTTTGTTTGTACTTCAATAAGTTCAAAGTTTATGGTCGAACTTCTCTAAATTTCCAGATTGGTTCAGAAGATTGTTGTGCCACGCCCCCAGGCTATATAAAATTTAAATCATTATAACTTTGAATATTTTTGGTCTAAACTAATGATTTTTGGATATGTGTGTCCCTTGGTCAAGAATTATATAATTTGGGAAATGTGGGCGTGGCACCTGTTGATCTGTTTTAAACTTTTCCAATACGTTAAAATCTTCGTTGGGTATGACATATGTACATAGGCTACATTTGTAAATTCTTTGGAAAAGTGGGCAGTTCCAAGACCACAAGCTAAGTAATATTTCAATTCGTTATATCCCTGAATGTATTTGCTTTAGTGACATTTTAACGTTCTTAAATCTTAATCAAAGCACTTAATTTTTTTTGTTTGTTATTGCCGTTCATACATATCCAGAGTATTATAGGTAGATATTGGATATAATTAAATAAGTACTAACTATACATCTGCTCAGCAGCGCATAATGGTTTTTGTCATACCCATTGAGTTCAAAAGATCCGTTTTTTGAGTTGGACATCCAAAAAATTTATTTGATTATGCAAAAAACTTTAAAGCCACAAACATTGTATATCCTAAAGCACTGCAATAAATGGAATGTTAAAAGTTAAAGAAAAATATTTGAAAATGTATTTCTAGGGAAGTCACTAGTCAGGCAGAACAACGTCTGCCGGGTCTGCTAGTAAGATATAAAATAGGATGTACATATGTACGTATGTGGGTATGTATGTATGTTATAGACTCCGGAACTACCAAGCCGATTTTGTTCACATTTACAGGATAGCTGAGTAGGAACCCGGAAAGTGTTTATGTAAAGTTTTATTCCGGGAAGTGGACCAGGGACCGAAATATTCCAAACTTTTTTATTTATCCTGCGATTTGTTCCCCTAAATTTGGGCGTGGTGTGGGCACAGATTTTGTAATCGCATGTTTATTTGGGCTAATCATGAGGAGCATGAATTAAGTGGGCCAAAGATAAAAGTACATGCGATCCAAAGGCATACATATGCCGGTGCAAGAAATATTATCAATGCTTCCATATGGATTTGTAGTGGGCTTGTTCATAGAATTTATTAGGGCAAGTAGATGGAGCTAGAATGCGAAAGCTATGCGCATGTGTTCAATAATTAACGTTCATATAAATTCTTTGTTTGTTTATTTATTTATTTCGTTCTAGGAATGGCATCGCAAAAAAAATTTAAATCCTACGCAGCCATAATTCAAAGGGGCTAGACTTTTGTAAAAGCGATGGCTTCCAACAAGCATTTGGGAGCGAGATCAAGGTATATAGCTCTGGCAATCGTACAATGACGAATATTCAGCGGTGATTGAAGAGGTGGGCAATGAGGAGCTATATAGACCAGTTCTGCGGGCAGAACTTAGGCTTATGGCCGAGCAAAGGTATATTTTGGGCAATGGCAGTTCTCTGCCAATAATTGGTTATAATAAATAAAGTATTCAGCGAATTTTAATTAAGGGCAAGAGCGGGTGAGAGCACTATTGCCAACGGCAATGGTACAAGTCATTATAAATGGCTATGAATTGGGGCCTGTTGGAGCGTTGCTAGGCACTGGGGCACATATTAATATGATAACTTTTACATTGCAGCAAAGGTATGTTCTAAATACTGAGCCAATCGGAAGGAAGATGGTTGGCATTGTGGGCAATCCACTGCAAGTGAGCAAGAGGACTATGTTGGTGCTGAAGCCTTGGTATTCATATAGTGGGCAGATCAATGCAGAGGGTTCTACCAGGTACAATGGTAGGTCCTATACATCGTTCTCGAGAAGGTGAGTTAGCTGATCCAAAATACTGGGTAACTGAAAGTGTGCATATGTTGATTGGCGCTAGCTTAGTGTCAAACGTTGTCATTAAAGGGATGCGAGATGGTTTGGATGGAATAGCCTTAATGCAAACCATAGTATGCGTGGTAGATTTTGGTGAATGTGCCCAAAGCCTGGATAATCAGACAGGTGAGCTCGTGTCAATGGTGAGCTATAAAGATAACAGAGAGCTAGACAAGGTACTTACAAAGTTCTATGAAATGGAGAAGGTGCACGAGTGCTCAATCCGAACAGCAGAAGAGGAGCTAGTAGAGAACATTTTCCTAGATACTTGTTATAGAGATATAGAGGGCAGATTCGTAGTTACCATACCCTTGAAAGATTTCAGCGACATGGGGGATTCAAGAGAAATTGCGTTGCGAAGATTTATATTCTTAGAAAGTCGGTTAGAGAGGGAGCCAGAGTTAAGAGCGAGATATATAGAATTTATGAGAGAGTATTAGGAGCTGGGCATATGAGAACGGTATATAAATAGGCGAAGCAGAGCGAGTTTTGGACATATTATATCACACATCATTGTGTGGTCAAAAAGTTTCCTGTCGTTTTTGATGAGAGTTGCCGAACTAACAAAGGGATCTCCTTAAATGAGGTCCAACTATGTGGTTTACAAGGCATAGAATTGCATTTAGTGCAGATATTAAGATGATGTTCCGTCAAGTCAGGATTGCGAGAAATCAATTGGATTTGCAAAGGATATTTTGGCGCGAGAGTAGAGAAGAGCTGTTACAGGAATATTGGCTGAGATTAGTCACTTACGGCATGACATCATCAGCATACAATGCTGTGAGGGCAGTGAAACAATGTGCCAGAGATGCGCCAGATAGCTATCCTGAAGCAGCAGAGGTTATTATTAACGATATGTATATGGATGATTGTGTGAATACTTAACGGTACAGGTTTCAGCCTCTGTAAGCGGAGGTCAAATAGTAAGGAGCTTATCACGGTGCTAGAGTCTAGTAAGCAAGATTTCTTTAAGTTTGAAGATGAAACGAAAGTGCTGGGGCTAGTATGGTTCGTATGGTGATATATATTTATCGTGAAGACGATAGAGCTTCCAAATTGTATAACAAAACGAGTTGTGGTGAGCTGTGAGGGCAGTGAAACAATGTGCCAGAGATGCGCCAGATAGCTATCCTGAAGCAGCAGAGGTTATTATTAACGATATGTATATGGATGATTGTGTGAATACTTAACGGTACAGCTTTCACCCTCTGTAAGCGGAGGTCAAATAGTAAGGAGCTTATCACGGTGCTAGAGTCTAGTAAGCAAGATTTCTTTAAGTTTGAAGATGAAACGAGAGTGCTGGGGCTAGTATGGTTCGTATGGTGATATATTTATCGTGAAGACGATAGAGCTTCCAAATTGTATAACAAAACGAGTTGTGGTGAGCTGTGTGGCGCAATTATTTGACCCAAATGGGTACATTTCACAAATGATTGTAATAGGAAAGGTTATGATACAAGACTCTTGGCGCTTGAAAATAGAATGTGGTGAAGAATTGCCATCTAAATTAGAAGAGAGATTTAGAGGTTATTGGGATGAGAGGAGGGCGTTTGGACGAGGCTGGACTAGAGTACGAAGCAAAGCATCAGGCAATTGTGGCCAATGGTTTCAGGTTAGCGTATTTAATAGCTGATTATGCTCAAAGAGAGACTAAACATGGGGCAGTGCAAGTAATGACTCAATATATCAGGCAAAGTTATTAGATTGCACGTTTAAGCACATATTTGTAGTATGTGTGCGATATAACTATAAGCTGGAACAGCAATTGATGGTAGATTTACCAAATGAGAGGGTGCATGTAGGCAAGCCATTCTTGCATTGTGGGCTAGATTATGCAGGACCAAACTAAATGTTGGGTGGTGGTGTTTGTGTGCTTGAAAACTCGAGCAGTACACCTCGAGATGGTGCTAGATTTAATGACGCAATACTTCATTGCATGTTATGAGAGACTCGATGTACAAAGCTGTTTAGCGATAATGCGACGACATTTGTTGGGGCTAGTAAAATGATGAAGAGAGCAATCGACCACTCGAAGGACAAGAGGGACTAGAATATCTAGCAATAAAAGGAACTGAGAGGGGCTTTTTGATTCCAGCAGCTCCACACCAAGGGGGCATTTACGAAGCAGCAGTGAAATCAATGAAATTTCATTTAAGAAGAATTGTGGGCCAGAAATCGCTGGCACAAGACTAGCTTGTAGCGTTGATTCTGCCACCTGCGTTCGTTTTAGACGATCAGCCAGGAAATGTGGTCACGAGACTGTGGGCGGAAATACAAGTGATGATACAACATTTTTGGAATCGATGGCAAGTTGACTATTTGAATAGTTTGCAAGAACGAAAGAAATAGCGAAGGGAGCGAGATAATCTTAAGGTGGGACAAATGGTTATAATCAAATCAGAAAACTTTCCACCAGCACAATGGACATTGGGGCGAGTTATTGAACTACAAACTGGTTCGATGCACAGATGAGCACGGAGCAGTCGGGGTAAGAATTTATGTAAACTAGAAAACCGTAGGCACCGTTTCGTACAGGAGCATTTTTCCACTGAAGAATGCGCCTGCCCGAAGAGTTTTACCGTTTTCTGAAATATATGTTATTGAGTGTAACAGGTCATGGCCTGTCATTACCAATTATTGCGCTTTTGAGTAAAAAGGAGCTCGGTTGAGCAAGAGCTATTTTGAGTCAGTCATCTTTTGAACACGGTGCCAGTTGGATGAATAGTGTGGGCAATAAACTGTTCGTTAAGAAAACAATTTTTTCGCCAGGCGGAATATGATGCGTTATGCTGTAAAAATAAGCTGTGCGAAATTTCACTCGAATTGGATAACTCTTATGCACTCAGGGTGCAATAGAACATAAAAAAAAACTTAATAGCCGTAAACTTGGTTCACATTTATTACGAGAAAAAACTTGCAGATTACGATTCTAAAGACAAAACTTTAAAAAAAGCTATAGGTTTTGAGATTTCGCGAAGTTATCGTTTCTTACAAAGTGAGAAAACGCCATTTTCGTATTATTCAAAAAATCTCCAGTTCTACATATCCGATGAAAAAACTCTTTTCATCTTATTAAAGATCTTTCATTGCCCTAACAACCTACCATATAAATTTTTCCAATTAGATTATGAGTTTAAGAGTTATGGTTCAATTATGCTTACATAGCATAGCAATACATTGCATGGGATCTGTCATTTTCGATATCTGTTGAATTGGTTTTACATGTATTCGATTATACAACGCATGGCAACCCAGAGCATAGCATAGAAGTCTGTTGAATTTTGATCTCTATGTAACTTAACATACCTACTGTCAAAGCTTTTGCTTTTGAAGTGAAAACTAATTATTATTCTTATAACTTTTAGTAAAAAAAACAATAAAAGCCTTGTAATTGAAGAAGAAAAGCTGAAGGAATGCGAGCTCTTGAAATTCTGTACGCGAATATCTGATTTTGAAGGGCTGTGTGTTGTGCGAAGTGCAATCAACATTTTCTTGTACGTGCTGTGTATTGCTATGCTATGCCCAGCTATGCAAGCATAACTATGCTATGCCCAGCTATGCAAGCATAACGGAACCATTATTTGCAAATGCCTTTCAGAAAATAGGCAATTCATGCGGTATATCGATACTGTATTCCAGCTATGCAAGCATAACGGAACCATTATTTGCAAATGCCTTTCAGAAAATAGGCAATTCATGCGGTATATCGATACTGTATTTTCAAATCCAATCGAAAAAGTTCTTTGAATTTTTTACATATAGTATGATTTATTATAGCTGTGCATATAACTTTACCCTTAGAAAAAAGCAAATTCCTAAAAAAAAATGCATAAAACTATGTAGGTATTTATGTTATATATTGTGTTATAGTATAGAATAGGGGTTTGGTGGGGAACGAAGGCAAAACGAAGTACATGCTGTCATCAAGCAAAGAGTCAGCGCATTCGCGCCTTGGCACCCACGCCACTGCTGGCACTAAAAAGTTCGAAATAGTGAAGGACTTCGTTTACCTTGGATCCAGCATAAACTCCAACAATAATGCCAGCCTAGAAATCCAACGAAGAATTGCTCTTGCAAATAAATGCTACTTTGGACTGAGTAGGCAATTGAAAAGTAAAGTCCTCTCTCGACGCACGAAAATCACACTCTACAAGTCACTCATCGCTCCCGTCCTGCTATATGGTGCAGAGGCGTGGACACTAACAACATCTGCCGAGGCTGCATTGGGAGTATTCGAGAGAAAAGTTCTGCGAAAGATTTATGATCCTCTACGCGTTGGCGAAGGCGAGTACCGAAGAAGATTTAATGATGAGTTGTATGAGCTCTACGCAGACGTCGACATAGTACAGCGCATTAAAACGCAGCGGCTTCGCTGGCTAGGCCACGTCGTGCGAATAAATGAAGACGCTCCAGCCCAGAAGGTATACTTATCGGCACCCGCCGATGGAAGCAGAGGAAGAGGAAGACCACCACTCCGATGGAAGGACCAAGTGGAGACCGATTTGCGATCTCGTGGGGTCTCCAACTGGCGCCAGTTGGCGAAAAGAAGAAATGACTGGCGAGCTATGTTGGACGGTCAAAGTCGCTCAGGCGGTTAGATAGCCATTTAAAGAAGAAGAGGAAATTTTTTAGGAAGAAAATGGTTAATGTCTTTAGGAAAATTAACGCGAAATTGAAGAAGCTTCAAACTGTGTTTTCACTGACGTTAATTCCACTGACTTTAGTTCGCGCCACCAAATCAAGTGTTCTGAATTTTGCACCAAAGAATTAATTAGTTTTGTCCGCTTTGACGTAAAGTTCAAAAAACATGGTACAAATATTTTTTTCATGATTTTTTATCAAGATTGACCATTTGTGAAGAACACAAAATGGAGGGATAAATATGATATATTTCTTAAAAAATACAAATTGATAAATTGGAATAATTTTTTAGCTGTTTTTCAAAATATTTAATTTTTTCACTCCAAGATAGAGGTCATAAACGGAAAAATATTGAAATCTTGTGTTATAAATATAATAAATATTATGACAAAAAATTTTGATATGTTTGAAACCAAATTTAGTTTAGGAAAAAATAGAAAAACTAAACCTGCCCTGAAACCTTGCTTGAAACCGTGCTTGAACCTTCGAACGCACGCATCACAGCTGTACAATAAAACAGTCCGATACTGTAGTTAACAGCTTTGGCTTATGGTGAAAACTTTAATGAACTAACACAAACTAAAGTAGCATTTTTTGTTAAATATAATATGCCTATGCAAAGCTCCTGGCCCATGAAAAGATATCCAAATATATAATAAATGTATACATGTTTTTATGAGATACACTCTTTCAATAGATTGTTTGGAAAAAAATTTAGCCTATTAATATATATGTAGATGCTCATTTGGACATATGCAGATTTGGACATATGGGTTGCCAAAAAACGATGCAGTCTTTAGGGAAGCACTCGAAAAGAAGGTTCAAAAAACGATTGATAATTGTTTTGAATGTATTATGCATAACCACAAGCTGGGTAAGGAATAAGAATATCTGCCACCCTTAACGCCGACCATTTGGGTACTCTGGATAAAACATCAAAGAGCTTTAAGTACATTTTCGCAATTGTCGATTGGTTGTCCAAGTATACTTGGATATACCCTACAAAGACCACGGATGCACAAGAAGTGGTAAGGCGCCTGGAATCGTTGTCGACGTATTTAGCGATAAAGGTACACTATACACTTCACAACCTTTTAAAGACTTATGTGCAAAGAATAAAATCGATCCTGTAAAAACTGGCGTTCCAAGTGGCAATGGCCAGAATTTAAAGTGTACCATTACTTCTGTCAAGTGGTACAAGTGGTACAAGAATACGTCGAAAGTACAACGTGCTACTAATTCGCAAGTACCATCGTCCATAAAGTTTACACCGTTTGATATAATTTTCGGTGTTAAGATGCGAAGCGAGGCTGATGTAGAGCTAACAAGAGTTATGCAGGTAGCTGCATAAGATTAAAGAAATACAATCCGCCAAGATGACATGAAACTGTGGCGTTATGTTAAACATAACCAAGACAATCAGGACGAAGAGTCTTCTGAGGCAGATGACAAGCAGCATTACCGAGTGTAAGGCGGCAGCCCTGCAGCTTGGTAGTAACATCCCTATACATAATATCATGAATGACAAGAAGCAGCGATGAACAGAATATAACAGGAAGTAAAAGGCAGTAATTAAAGAGAGTTCAGCCGCAGCAATCTTATTACTATCTCTATATATCTCCTTATATAGAAAAATGAAATGTCTTTCGTATTACCGCGATGCCTACTCAAATAGCTAAGCCAATCTCAATTCTGTAAAAAGAAGTTTCTTTGACCTTCTTTGAGTCCGAAAAATTCGGAAAGCTGCGACCACACAATTTCGAAAATTTCTTTCGTTTTCAGTTCATTGTATACCACAAAACTACCAATTCGGTGTTGGTTTGTGTTTGGAACAGCGCTTTGATGGGATACATTCCTAAAATAAATTTACTTACTCGGAGTCCCGATTCCAGCTTTTGGAGATATAGGTCATAACGTGGATCCGGGTTTTCCTAACATAAATTTTTACAATATGGGTATCAAATGAAAGGTACTGATGAGAGTTTTAACAAGGGGTCGAGTTCGGATTCATATCAAGACCTGCTTCCTGGAAAATGTGGACCAGAAGCGCCCCTAGGAGGCATTTATACGTTATGGGTATTAAATTAAAGGTATTAATAAGGGTTTTAACGATAAGAGGTTTTCAAGTTCACATGTGAACCTTTTTAAAAAGATATCGACCAAAATGTGGACCAGACCTGACCCTAGTAGGCGTTAGTACGATACGGTTATCGCTTATACGCTTATGGCTATGCAAATACGTACATATATAGCTTAGACCTTATGATCGTTGGGCTGATTTGGCTTGCGTTTGGAACATCCGTCAGCGCTTTGAAGGGAAACGTTCCTAATGATAGATCCTCACCTCACCCAACTGCAACTCACCATTCGCCGGGTTTGTGTTTTTTCTTGTTTCAGTGCAATTAATTCACGCGTTTATTAAAAAATTAATATTACTATGTATAGGCGCACCCGTGGAAATTTAAAAAGAAAATATGATGAATGGGATATGTTGAAAATATAGTAAATATTGGAAAATTTCGAAAATATAATTTGTGATTGGCAAATATTTAAAAAAAAATCGTAAACATCGGATTCAGTGATTGAGAGCATTTGAAAATTTTTATAAATAAAAAGTGAGCTGTGTTTTTGTGCTGACATGAACACATTTTTAGTTCTTTTTCTTTAAGCTTAAAAGTAAATTTTTCGTGATCAGTAATTATGCCCCTGATACGACGCAATATTGGTCGCCGTACCCGTAATGCTAGACGTGTGGCTAATCGCTCGGAAGAACAACGCGAACGATATAATGTAGTCGCATGTGCCCGAGGTCAAGTTCGGCTCAAACTGAAGACGAAAGGGAAGAACGTAATAGAAGTGATAGATTAAGGATGCAGCGTAGTGAGGTTTTTCGTAATCGATCTAATGATAGCGAACGTTACAATTTGAAATTTCTTGTTCGTAGACAAATCCGTGTATGTAACGATTTAGAACGGTGCGAAAAGATTCAAAAATGAAGCGCTGGGATTGTGTTGTGCAAACGGCAAAGTTAAAATACAAGCCCCGTCTGAGCCTCTGATTTCATTAGTTTCCGGAGCAACAGAACAATCGAAGCATTTTTTAAAGAAATATATAAAAGTATTATTCGTGCTGCCAAATGATGTCGTTTGGCGCAATAAATATAATAAATATTGAGTGTAAGGTAATTTAGTCGCAACATTTTTTCGCTGAATGTGTGAAAAAATAGCAGCAAGTTTTAGATTTTTTTCCTCGATAAATATGATATTGATAATTATAGAGTAAATATTCAATGGATAGATACTTTAAGAAGCTTATGTAAAATGATGTCAAACATTTTAAAATAAACTAGCAGACCCGGCAGACGTTGTTCTGCCTGACCAGTGACTTCCCTAGAAATACATTTTCAAATATTTTTCTTTAACTTTTAACATTCCATTTATTACAGTGCTTTAGGATATACAATGTTTGTGGCTTTAAAGTTTTTTGTATAATCAAATAAATTTTTTGGATGTCCAACTCAAAAAACGGATCTTTTGAACTCAATGGGTATGACAAAAACCATTATGCACTGCTGAGCAGATGTATAGTTAGTACTTATTTAATTATATCCAATATCTACCTATAATACTCTGGATATGTATGAACGGCAATAACAAACAAAAAAATTAAGTGCTTTGATTAAGATTTAAGAACGTTAAAATGTCACTAAAGCAAATACATTCAGGGATATAACGAATTGAAATATTACTTAGCTTGTGGTCTTGGAACTGCCAACTTTTCCAAAGAATTTACAAATGTAGCCTATGTACATATGTCATACCCAACGAAGATTTTAACGTATTGGAAAAGTTTAAAACAGATCAACAGGTGCCACGCCCACATTTCCCAAATTATATAATTCTTGACCAAGGGACACACATATCCAAAAATCATTAGTTTAGACCAAAAATATTCAAAGTTATAATGATTTAAATTTTATATAGCCTGGGGGCGTGGCACAACAATCTTCTGAACCAATCTGGAAATTTAGAGAAGATCGACCATAAACTTTGAACTTATTGAAGTACAAACAAAACACAAAACATGTGGGCGTGGCACCGCCCACTTTTCCAAAATTATATACATCTTGACTAAAGGATACACATATCCAAAAATCTTTAATTTAGACCCAATATGTTCAGAGTTATGAAGAATTTAAATTTTATATAGCCTGGGAGCACCGCCTACTTTTCCAAAAATTGATATAGCCTGAATCGTACACAACAATCTTCTGAACCAATCTTGAAAGTTTAAAAGAGATCGACCATAAACTTTGGACATTATTGAAGTACAAACAAAACACAAAAAATGTGGGCGTGGCACCGCCCACTTTTCCATAACTATATACATCTTAACTACAGGACACACATATCCAAAACTCTTTAATTTAGACCAAATATATTCAGAGTTATGAAGAATTTAAATTTTATATAGCCTGGGGGCGTGGCACCGCCTACTTTTCCAAAAATTGATATAGCCTGAATCGTACACAACAATCTTCTGAACCAATCTTGAAAGTTTAAAAGAGATCGACCATAAACTTTGGACATTATTGAAGTACAGACAAAACACAAAAAATGTGGGCGTGTCACCGCCCACTTTTCCAAAATTACACAAATCTTGACTAAAGGACACACATATCCAGAAATCATTAATTTAGACTAAATATGTTCAGAGCTATGAAGAATTTAAATTTTATATAGCCTGGGGGCGTGGCACCGCCTACTTTTCCAAAAATTGATATAGCCTAAATCGTACACAACAATCTTCTGAACCAATCTTGAAAGTTTAAAAGAGATCGACCATAAACTTTGGACATTATTGAAGTACAAACAAAACACAAAAAATGTGGGCGTGTCAACGCCCACTTTTCCAAAATTACATAAATCTTGACCAAAGGACACACATATCCAGAAATCATTAATTTAGACCAAATATGTTCAGAGCTATGAAGAATTTAAATTTTATATAGCCTGGGGGCGTGGCACCGCCTACTTTTCCAAAAATTGATATAGCCTAAATCGTACACAACAATTTTCTTAACCAATCTTGAAAGTTTAAAAGAGATCGACAATAAACTTTGGACAATATTGAAGTACAAACAAAACACAACAAATGTGGGCGTGGCACCGCCCACTTTTCCATAATTACATAAATCTTGACTAAAGGACACACATATCCAGAAATCATTAATTTAGACCAAATATGTTCAGAGCTATGAAGAATTTAAATTTTATATAGCCGGGGGGCGTGGCACCGCCTACTTTTCCAAAAATTGATATAGCCTAAATCGTACACAACAATCTTCTGAACCAATCTTGAAAGTTTAAAAGAGATCGACCATAAACTTTGGACATTATTGAAGTACAAACAAAACACAAAAAATGTGGGCGCGTCACCGCCCACTTTTCCAAAATTACACAAATCTTGACTAAAGGACACACATACCCAGAAATCATTAATTTAGACCAAATATGTTCAGAGCTATGAAGAATTTAAATTTTATATAGCCTGGGGGCGTGGCACCGCCTACTTTTCCAAAAATTGATATAGCCTAAATCGTACACAACAATCTTCTGAACCAATCTTGAAAGTTTAAAAGAGATCGACCATAAACTTTGGACATTATTGAAGTACAAACAAAACACAAAAAATGTGGGCGTGGCACCGCCCACTTTTCCAAAATTACAAAAATCTTGACCAAAGGACACACATATCCAAAAATCATTAATTTAGACCAAATATGTTCAGAGTTATGAAGAGTTGTAGTTTTATATAGCCTGGGGGCGTGGCACCGCCCACTTTTCCAAAAATTAATATAGCCTATGCTTTAACCCATGATCCCAAGAATATACTGTGAAAATTTCATAAAAATCGGTTGAGTACTTTGGACGCCCATAAAGGACACACAGACACACAGACACACAGACACGCAGACACACAGACACGCAGACACACAGACACACAGACACACATTCATTTTTATTTATAAGATTAAGACAACTACATAGATTTAACGAGAAAAACACATGTAAGTAAAATTCTTTTAAATTTTGCTGCTATTGCTGTACACAGCAGGTGTGTACAGATATCAATGTACGAAAGACATTTCAGTTTTATATATATAGAGATACAACAACAATGAACACTTTCAAGTTTCTCAACAGGAATAAACAAGTATTTCAGTTACATATATCTTACTTATTTTCCTCACAACGAAGTGCGCTGGGTCTCTGCTAGTCTTTTAGTAAATAAAAGCTTATTCAAGCTTACATACATATGTAGAGAATGACATCGTTCAGGGTGAAATGCAAACAGCAGGTGAGTCTCGTAGAAACGAAAACGAACCACGTCGCAGTAGAGGTAGGCCAAAAATTATTCACACTGGTCAAGTAGGTCTACCCAAAAAAGAGTATCAAAGGCTAAGTTTTCCACAATATGGTGAAGATATAGAAACACCTCGATCGGTCAAAGACGCATTGTCGAGCGAATACTCCTTTGAGTGGAAGAAATCAATGGAAGAAGAGTTTTCTGCGCTTATTGCAAACAACACTTGGTCGGCAGTAGATCTACCTGAAGGTCAAAAAGCGATTGGAACCAAGTGGGTTTTTCGAATAAAGCGGGATGCAGATGGCAATATTCAAAAGTTTAAATCGCGACTAATAGCAAAAGGCTGCAGTCAACAGCTGGATCTAAATTACTGGGAAACTTTTTCGCCTGTAATACGATATGAAACAATCTTCATGCTACTTGCTATTGCCGTTGAGAAAGAGCTTCACCCACATCAAATTGATATTTCAAATGCATATCTTAATAGCAACCTTACCGATGAAATTTTTCTTATACAACCAGAAGAATTTGTAGACAATGAAAATCCAAATAAAGGTTTAAAGTTAAATAAAGCTATTTATGGCTTAAAGCAGTTTGATGCAGCATTGAAAGATATGGGCTTCAGCCCATGTAAAAGCGAACCCTGTTTGTATGTCAAACAATACAATGGCAGTTATAGTTATATCGCTGTTTACGTCGACGATCTTATCTTAGCATGTCCAAGTGAGAAAGAGATTGCGAGCATTAAAAACTCATTATCGTCCAAATTTGAGCTACACTATAGCGGTGCATTGAGGTTTTTCTTGGCTTCGAAATACTGTAGTGTGTCCAATGCATGCACATGCCTACATACAGACGGTATATTAAAATATATATATGTATCCAAAACGCTTGCATATATAAATGCTTACATATATATGCAAGCGCGAGCAGCGGCTTAATTACCGACCGCCAACGTAAACAAACTCCCAGCCAAAATTATTGCTGATGTTATGTATTTTGGCTATGCGTAGTTTTCCCACGAATTGGGCAAACTCTTTTATATGCTTTGACAAAATATGTATATTTATGTATGTGCATATGTACATACATATGCACATGCATGCATTGGAATGCATTCTCTCTTGATTCTCTTTTACTTTAATATGTAAGAATTAGAGTAAATATGTATCGTAGTAAATAAGTAAAAAGTAAGAAATATTTTGTATAAATAGGTTAACATTTTTATAATAAAACAGAATGATTCTTTGGCACACAGCCAACACACCAATTTCTATTTTATTCTTTGGATGCCCCATTTTTCATGGCGATCCTGCTTACGAATCTGTAAATAAGGACAAACGTAGCAAAGAAATTTGCTGCAGTCCTTTCAATAATATTAGGACAGGGCATACGTAGCAAGGCAACTTGCTGCTGTCCTTTTAATAAAAATAAGACCAGGACAAACGTAGCAACTTGCTGCTGTCCTTTTTAATAAATCAAAAAAAACTAGGACAAACGCGGCAATACAATTAGCTGCTGTCCTCGTAAATTAATTCAAAATACAGATCCGCGAATGTTTTATGGACGATTTCGGTAAAATCTTAAAAAAGTGGGAACACCAACCACGTTGAATTCTTTGAGCTGCTTCAGCTCGTCCTGGAAGTCTAACTGCTGCGTTGTTCGAACGATGACCATAAGCGAGGCTTTTAGTTCAAGCACTGTCAATGAAATGCCCGATTGGTGTGATCGTTTTCGGGTCTAATTGATGAATCTTAACTTGTATCCTGCAACTCTTCGTAATATGTTGAAAGAGCCATTATGTCGGATGTCATGAAGCATGCTTTCCTGAACAATGGTACTTGTTACAGGCACTGACGTCAGCTTCTTGCGTTCCATGTTAGTAGACAGAAAAATGTCTTTACAAGTCGTTATAAGCGGCATAATAAGTGGAATATAGAAACCAAATAAAGCAGATGCAAGATGTTCCCGAAGACCAATAGCCTCCTGGAGTATTTTTCTTATTAGCTTAGATTAATTTGAATATTAAGAATTCCAATATGTACTAACGTTTTTTTTTAAATAAACTAAAAATGCATAGGGATAAAAACCCTAGATAGATGAAGACAATTTTTCTCCATTGTAGTGTTTAAAGAAAATTTTTTTTAATTAACAATAAAATCTTGTTATGGAGAAAGCCTTACCTGATAACCTTGATTACGAGGCTATCAACAGTATCGTTGATAACTTGGAATCAGCAAGCACACAAGAGGCACTTGAAAAATTTAGAAAGATAAAAGCTTATAGGCAGGCGGAAAAAGATCTAGTTTGGCTTAGGAAATGGTGGAGACTAATTGAAATGCCTAGGGAACCCACAATTGAAAACGCATTAGAACCATTATTGACCACTTGTGAGGAAAAATATAGATTCGAGGTCAAATTTATGGGACGAACAGACCCACATTAGGGAAAATTTTGTTTCCATTTAAATATTGTACTTTTTCTTTCTTTTTGTCAATGGGAGGCCACGAATCGAAATTGGAAGAGCCTAATGCGAATGTGATCAATTCCATTCAAGTAATTGACCACACCGAAGCATTGGACTTCATAAAGGTATTGCTCTTGATTGTGACGGTCTGCACATGTCTGAATCTGTTTTTAAAAATATACTCAATCCATAACAAGGTATTGAAGAAGAAATACCTGAGTCGCGCCGACGGACTGGATAAAGTCTAAGAATTTCTCTACCTATTCCAAATGAGTAAATGGGATGAAATTCTTACAAAGCTGATTGAGGAAAAAACCAACGCAGAAAAATCATATAAATGCATATGCAAAAATATAAAAATAAAAGCAGAGACAGTAAAGAAACATCTCAATGTTATACTGCTGTCACTAAATAACACGGGAAAGATAATAAAATCCATAAATAATACCCTCACAACAGCTCACCAGTCAGAATCCTACCAAATATACACATATATTAGGGACAAATTGGTATCATCATTATCAAGATATAATATCGATATTGTGATACCTACATCCTACGGGAAAAACATCGAAATTGATTTCGACACATATTTGATCGAAAGCGAATCAGATATTGAGGAAAAACAAGAAACAGGCCCTGCTGCAACTTCCTCGAAACAGCCAACAGTTGCACTAACGGAAGGAAGTGCACAAACAGACTCCAAAATGGCACAAGCGATCACAACTTTTATTAAAACTGCGTCATCGATCTTACCAGAGTTCGATGGCAAGGCAGAAAACCTACCTAGTTTTCTGGACGCCCTCGATATCCTCGAATTAATCAAAGAGGACCACGAGGCTATCGCAGTATCTCTTATTAAAACAAAACTAAAGGGCACAGCTAGAAATTATATAAGCTATGAAACGACCATAGTAGCAATCAAACAAAAATTAAAAACAGCAATTAAAGGCGAATCAGTTGAAGTTTTGGCAGCAAAACTCCTGAATGTGCAACAGCGGAGCAAAACTGCAAACCAATACACTGCCGAAATTGAAAAATTAACAAAATCATTGGAAGGAGCATACATATCTGACGGATTAACGCCAGAACTAGCATCCAAGTATGCAACACAATCAGCCGTAAAAGCTATGTGTAAAAATTGTTCCAATGACAAGGTAAAAACTATAATGCAAGCCGGAACGTTCAACTCAATGAACGAGGCTATATCAAAATTTACTAACAGTTGCACAGAGGTGACTGGTAACCCAAATTCCCTTTTGCACATTCGCCAGCAAAATTATTTTAGAGGTAACTTCAGCAGAGGTTATCAGAACGGTAATTATAGAGGTAATCAAAGAAGAACATTCAATAACTACAATAACAATAATAATAACAATTATAACCGATCAAATAACCAAAGATCCGGTCGAAGTTTCGGATCGCGAGGAAATACTCGCAATAATACTAGAAATGTCCGAACTGCTACGCAACAGGAAAACCAACAAACTCCACCTCAATAAATAAAAAGTTATATATTTTCAATTTACACCTAAATAGCTACATATCTTCCAAGACAACTCTGAATGATTCCATTTCAACCCTCCTGATCGATACAGGAGCGGATATTTCAATTATAAAAAAGGGTCAAATTGACGATCATGTCACTATTAACAATTCACAAAAAACAGATTTAAAAGGAATTGGCCAAGGCATAACAAGCACTATTGGCACCGTTAAAGCAGATTTAAAGGATGATTATCTATTGATTAAACACAAGTTTCATATAGTAGAAGACAATTTTCCAATTCCATGTGATGGAATACTGGGTTTAGATTTCATTAAAAAATATAACTGCATTTTAGATTATCAGAACGACGGAGACACTCTAATACTAAGACCGTATGATTACCCAGAAAACATAATAATTCAGATGACTAGCAACCCAACAATTGATAGTATTTCAATACCAGCAAGATCAGAAGTAGTAAGACAAATTAAAGTTAAAAATAATAAATATTCAGAATTACTAATTCCACAACAAGAATTGGCTGAAGGTATATTTATTGCAAATACCTTAGCAGATTCACACCAAACATTTATTAGAATTATAAATACAACAGATAAAAATGCAACTTTTCATGAATTTAATATAAAGACAGAAAATTTGAATGATTATACAATAATTAAAAATAATAGAATAGAAAATGAGTCCAACAATATAGAAAAATTAGAAAGACTAAATAAAAACTTTCCACAGTTTGCAAATAAATCACTTAATGAATTATGCACAGAGTTCATTGATATTTTTTCATTAGAATCAGAACCAATTACCACTAACAACTTTTACAAACAAAAACTCCATATGAAAGATAATAATCCAGTTTATGTTAAGAACTATAGAATACCAGAAGCCCACAAGAGCGAAATAAGTAAACAAGTAAATAAATTAATTAAAGACGATATAATAGAACCTTCAATGTCTGAATTTAATAGTCCAATTTTACTAGTACCGAAAAAATCACTCCCTAATAATCAAGAAAAAAGATGGAGAATGGTTGTCGACTACAGACAAGTAAATAAAAAATTAACCGCAGATAAATTCCCTTTACCAAGAATAGATGACATATTAGATCAATTAGGAAGAGCTAAATATTTTTCATGCTTAGACTTAATGTCAGGCTTTCATCAAATAGAACTTAGCCCAGAATCGAGAGATATCACGTCATTTACGGCCGACAATGGCACGTACCGCTTTAAAAGATTACCATATGGTCTTAAGGTAGCACCAAACTCATTTCAGAGAATGATGACATTAGCATTCTCAGGCTTAAAACCTTCACAAGCATTCCTATACATGGACGATTTAGTCGTACTAGGATGCTCCGAAAAGCATATGATCAAAAATTTACGAGACGTTTTCGCAACTTGTAGAAAATATAATTTAAAATTACATCCAGATAAATGCATATTTTTCAACCAGGAAGTAACTTATCTTGGTCATAAATGCACAAGCAAAGGCATTTTGCCAGATCCCAGTAAATTTGAAACTGTTAAAAACTACCCAACTCCTAAAAATGCGGATGAGGCGAAACGATTCGTCGCATTTTGCAATTATTATCGGAGATTTATTCCAAATTTTGCGGAATACTCTAGAATATTGACAAGACTTTGTAAGAAAAATGTAGTTTTTGATTGGACGGAGGATTGTAAAAAATCCTTTGACTATTTAAAAGCTGCGTTAATGAGCCCTAATGTTCTACAGTATCCCGATTTCAGTAAACAATTCTGTATAACAACTGACGCAAGTGGTTATGCTTGCGGGGCTATGCTAAGCCAAGAGTATGAAGGAAAACAATTACCAATTGCATATGCATCTAGATCGTTTACAAAAGGAGAAATTAATAAAGCAACAATTGAGAAGGAATTAGCGGCCATTCATTGGGCCATAACCTATTTTAGACCATATATCTACGGAAGAAAATTCTTGGTCAAAACAGACCACAGACCTTTAACGTTCTTATTTTCGATGAAAAACCCTTCATCAAAATTAACTAGAATCAGATTGGATTTGGAAGAATATGATTTCGAGGTGGAGTATATAGCAGGGAAAGAAAATTATGTAGCAGACGCGTTATCGCGCATTAATATTAAAGATTTAAAAGAAATGTCAGTAGAAGCATGTAAAATATTAAAAGTTACGACTAGATCGGAAACTAAGAAAAACCCCAGTAGTAAAAATGAAGAAATAAAAAGTCACAGAGAGAACCCAATCATATATGAAGCGCTATATAAATGTGAAGTAAAAAGACTAGTCCAGCTCGTTTTCGATCCTCCGAAATTATGTTTCAAAAAAGGAAAGAAAATTTGCAGCGAAATTAATGTAGAAAACCTAATTGTTGAGGCGAAGATTGACTTAGGTCAATTCTTTGCCAGGCTTATGAAAGAAGCCGGCAATTTGGGAATTGAAAAAATACAGTTGTCCTTAGGAGACAAATTGTTTAAGAATAATTATACCCGGGTAGACACATTTAAAGAAATTGGTACCAAAGTTCTCAAAAATTTAATTATAGCATTAACTCCGGAGGTTATGCATGTGACAAATAAGGAAAAAATTAAAGAAATTCTTCATAAATATCATGACGATCCTGTTTTTGGTGGCCACCCAGGAATAAATCGCATGACTAATAAAATAAGACAAAAATACTACTGGAGAAATATGAAAAATGATATTAAAAATTATATCAAAAAGTGCATTCATTGCAGTAAAAATAAAACAAGCGTTAACTTAAAAGAACCCATGACAATAACCGAAACACCAACAAAAGCGTTCGATGTTGTGCAGATTGACACGATCGGACCACTACCAAAATCAATTCACGGAAATGAATACGCAGTTACAATTGTGTGTGATCTAACTAAATATTTAGTTGCGGTCCCTGTTCAAAGTAAACATGCAGTAGTAGTAGCTAAGGCTGTATTCGAACATTTCATTCTAATTTATGGTTGCATGAAAACAATCATAACAGATATGGGAACCGAATACAAGAATAGTTTATTTGAGGAATTATGCAAATTGCTAAAAATCGAACATAAAACATCTACACCGTATCATCACCAAACTTTAGGCACGATTGAGCGTAGTCATAGAACATTCAATGAATATGTACGTTCTTACATATCCATTGACAAAGACGATTGGGATGAGTATCTAAAGTATTTTTCGTATTGTTACAATACAACACCATCTACAGTACATGGTTACTGCCCATTTGAGCTTGTTTTTGCAAAATCCCCCCTGACTTACGAATTTTTAAAAGAAAATGTCATTAGCCCGGTATATAATTATGAGGCTTATGATAAGGAAATTAAATATAGGCTCCAACTAGCACAGGAAAGAGCTAATAGGTTAGTAAAACAGTCTAAGGAAAAACAAAAAGTCGTTTATGACAAAAATATACAACTTAAGGAAATAAACATAGGAGATATAGTTTTAGTTAGAGACGAAGCAGGTCATAAATTAGATAGTAGATATAAAGGGCCCTATAGAGTAGTAAATATCGATAAATATAATAATTTTTCATTAATTCCGTATAGAGTAACAAATATTGATAAACACAACAATTTTACTTCAATTCTTTCTAATGTAGAAAATAAAAAACAACATAAAAATACTTTAAACGATAAGAAAATAGTAATACATAAAAATAGACTTAAACTACTAGAATAAGTTCATTACACTTTAAATAAACACCAAACGAGAATGTGTACAAAAGAAAAACACAAAATTCTCTAAACAAACTCTTTTCAAAATTACGTAAGAAAAATATGACACATGTATAAACAAAACAAACAAAATAAGTCAGCCCATTGTAAACATACAGAATAAAGAGCCACTTGAAATAATAAGCAACAAAAAAAAAATTGTAAAATTTTACTGAAATAGAATGACTCATATAGTAACCAAATGCAAGTCATAAAATTTGATTTACTCCAAAGCAATTAAATGAAATAGAATCGCTGTCGCATTAAGCCCAGCAATGCTACGCGATTCTTCTTTGGTAAGGAGGTGTAGTGTGTCCAATGCATGCACATGCCTATGTACATACAGACGGTATATTAAAATATATATATGTATCCAAAACGCTTGCATATATAAATGCTTACATATATATGCAAGCGCGAGCAGCGGCTTAATTACCGACCGCCAACGTAAACAAACTCCCAGCCAAAATTATTGCTGATGTTATGTATTTTGGCTATGCGTAGTTTTCCCACGAATTGGGCAAACTCTTTTATATGCTTTGACAAAATATGTATATTTATGTATGTGCATATGTACATACATATGCACATGCATGCATTGGAATGCATTCTCTCTTGATTCTCTTTTACTTTAATATGTAAGAATTAGAGTAAATATGTATCGTAGTAAATAAGTAAAAAGTAAGAAATATTTTGTATAAATAGGTTAACATTTTTATAATAAAACAGAATGATTCTTTGGCACACAGCCAACACACCAATTTCTATTTTATTCTTTGGATGCCCCATTTTTCAATACAACGTCAGAGTAAGACAGGTACGATTTCTGTGTGTCAGAAGAACTACATAAACGAGTTGTTGAGTTTGTATGATATGGTATCATGCCGTCCGGTAATCACACCCCTTGACCCTGGTTTCCAAGTAAGCTGCAAAAATGACAAGTGCACTAAAGTAGATGCAACAAGCTATCAATCGTTAATTGCATCTTTAATGTACTTGGCCATTTCAACGCGTTCAGACATTATGCACGCTGTGAGTCTATTAGCACAACGAAACCAAGACCCTCACTCCGAACACGAGGCTGGTGCAAAACATATTCTGCGATACTTATCAAAGACCATCGATTTAAAGTTACACTACTGCAAAAACGGCAATCCGGTAGAAGGTTATGCGGATGCGGATTTGGCGAGTAACGATTTAGATCGAAAATCATACACCGGGTACTCGTTCTTTTTAGCTGGTAGCGCTTTTTCTTGGCAAGCAAAGAAGCAAGATGTAGTCGCATTGAGCAGTACAGAGGCCGAATACATCGCTTTAAGTACGGCAGCAAAAGAGGCAGTATATGTTCGGCAATTACTCTTTTGGCGACACCGCCCCTGTGTCAAGTTAAAACGCGACAACATGAGCGCAATCCAAATTTCAAAGAACCCTGTATTCCACAAGCGAACCAAGCACATAGATCTAAAATTTCACTACATCCGAGAAGTTGTCGAACAGAAGGTATTAGAATTAGAGTATGTTTCCACAAATGAAAATGCTTCTGATATTTTTACAAAAAACCTGCAAAAACAAAAACATGTAAAATTTGCTCAAATGCTTGGTCTTAAAAATTAATTGAAGAAATATTTAACTTAAGAAAGAGTGTTGAAATAATAACTAATTGTTTTGCGGTTAATATTTCCTACTGGGAATATGTTTGTCATAATAAGAATGACTAAACCATGGCGTAATTACTATGGTGATATCGAGCAATCAGCTGATTTGTATTGTTTTCGCCGCAGCGGAACCTGTTTGTCAAATTATTTGTTTTTAAAAATTATTTGTCAACTAAAAATTACATGTCAAAAATATACCCAACAAGCAAAGTAACCTTAAATTATATGTTTGTTGTTGGTTTAAATGTTTTAAAAACTTTCCAAAATATCAAGCTTACAAAATTCCGATTTTTCGTTTATAAAACGTTTGAAATTAAAGGGTTTTTAATTTAAACGGTTCGTTGAAAACAAAACATTATTCAAACCATATTTTTTCGCTTTTGCAACAAAATATGTAAACTGCACATTGCAAAAATTGTTTAAGATGCAGCCAACATATCGCTTATTGTAGCAAGTTTACTTCATGGTACAAATATATAAAGGTAGTTCCACTTCTTCTTCACCGCCATTGTCACAACTTAACATAAACCTATTCTTTAACCAAAAACGAACTAATTTTTGTTAATTCATATTTTTTAGTTTTTATATTTTCGTGAATGTAGCCAAAGTCGTGCTCTATAAGCAGTTTGAATGTTAAGACCACTTTTCCGCTGAAAACTTTAAGCTTCGTAACCGACGTTCCCAATCGGATCGCAACACCGTACCAGGTGACTTGGCAGATTATGTTAATCTATAAAATTTATAATTGATTTGGAAACTTGAAAAGCGTTGCTCCTTTTTTTAATTTTAAGCGAAATACAAATAGTATTGGTCTGATTGTGTAAATATTTAACTTTGTTTCTTATATTCTAAAAATTTTCTTTAATATTATAAAAATAATCAAATCAATTTTTATTTGTAAGATGGAACAAATGACAAATGATGTGAATGACGGCAAACACAGTTTTGAGCATGGCGGGTATAGAGGGGGGGGAGCGTCCTGGGGGTCGGTTATTTAGGCTTGGTCTGCATGTGACAAACTTTTTGTTTCTTTATTGAATAATAATAAATGAAATCAACCTAAATCATTTTCCTTTTATTACTATTTAAGTTCTCACTATTATTGGCATAAAAAACCGTGGTGTCCTTTCAAAAGAAAAGGTTCTGATTTTTGGTATTTTTTCCTAGGTTTTGATACATTTATTTTGCGTCCTTACCGGAGACAAATGAAACTTCAATTTTGTAATTTCTAGTTTATACTCAAAATGGGAAAAATTTGAACCCCCCCCTGAAAATATTTTCTGGATCCACGCCTGGCAAGGCGAATACAGCGAATAATGATTTTGACAGTAAAATATGACAAATAAGTACCAAAAAACACTAACAAAATACATGGGAATAGTTGTTGTTGGCCTAACGAGATGACCAGTATAATTGGGCCATGGAGTAAGCCACATTACATTAATAAGTAAGCTATATATGTACAAGAGCTTTTGAAAACTCCAAATCAAAATGTAAATCAAACGTTACAAATGAATTTTATTTTTTAGTCCTGATTAAATCGTTGAATCAAACAGGTCTTGTTTTACTTATAACTTCGGTCGCTGTCGTAAGTATAACGCGCAATACAATTAATTGCTAACAGTATACTTTATGTTATGCAAGCCACTTTCGAGCGTTTCGCTGTGAGCACAGGGATTTAAGTAGGGTCTGATAATTTATGCTATCTTCCTTTCTTTATAAATACAACATATAAGATTGAAACGTGTGAATTCATATAATTTGTAAAACATTATGCCAAAAATAGTAAAAACAAGTAAGGAAAGGGCTGTCTTCGGCTGTGCCGAAGGCTTTATACCTTTCATGAATGCCAAAGCACACTTATCGGAACAATCGATTGTATGGGAGCTATACGTTATGTTGGTCCGATCTGGCTGATTTTGCATACATATATTACATATATAATATGTAGCAAACGTGCAAAGTTTAAAGTTCCTAGCTCTTTAACTGCAAAATTGATAGCCCAAAACCCACTTATCGAAAGTATCGATTATATGGGAGCTATATGTCATGTTGGTCCGATCTGAGTCATTTTCACTACACACGTTACAAATACAATATGTACTAAACTTGCAAAATTTACGTTCCTAGCTTTTGAAATGCAAGAGTTATAGGCCAAAACCCATTTATCGGAACAATCGATTGTATGGGAGCTATGCCTTGTATCGGTACGATCTTGCTGGTTCCGACAAATGATTAATCCTATGCAAAATGGCGCCTGCTTGCAAAATTTCATCGAGATATCGCTAAAACTGAGGGACTAGTTTGCGTTCAAACAGACGGACGGACGGACGGACGGACAGACGGACATGGCTAAATCAACTCGCCTCATCGCCCTGATCATTTCGGTATACTTAATAGTGGGTCTATCTCTTCTTCTTCTCATACTTACAAACATCGGACCAAAGTTATAATACCATTTCATGTTCATGAAAGGTATAAAAAATGTATGGAAAAATTGTACGTTCGCCACCGGTATTTAAGAGTATATATTAAAATGTACTGAAGATATTTTAACGCGAAACAAACGCAAGGAAAGTCACTTTATGCCACTTCAATATCATATCAACCGCTTTGAAAAAATCCATTCCATTTCGCTAAATTTTGAATTTTTCCAGTTGCAAAAAATTCACTTCCATTTTGCGTACGTTTACGACCACATGTTTATTGCCCCCACAGTCAAAACTAAAAATCGAACAAACCTGCCTCTTGCACCTAAAATTGAATTACCAAAATGCTATCGAAGTAGCAAACAAAAAAAAAAACAAAAACCTATTGTAGCATTACATAAACACATCGCCCTTTTACTTTAATTGTCATGTGCACATAAATTTATAAGCAAATATGAATGTATACAAACAACATTCTGCCCAAATTAGTTACATTGAACTCAGCGGGAGTTTATACAAATAGTGCACATGCCGCACATAACGAGGATCTTGTTACACTTGTGTGGACGGTCAAAGACACCGCCAAAGATAGTCGCAATGACCAACTGAACACAACGTCAGTTTGTCAATGCGACTGACATATTTATATATTTATTGCAACCATATGTTGTCTTAGCATATTTTAGAGTTATGCATTTTAGTTTGTATGTATTAGTAGTATATACATAAGTATATGTATTTTAGTTCGTAAATAACTTGTAAGTATTAGTGTAAGAATTTTGTATAAAAGAAAGAACATTCCAATAAAGAAATCAATTGAATCTATACACTGATCAACGGCTGTGTTATTTAGCCTTAGTTATAGAGTTCAATACCACATGGCGATCCTGCCACATTAAGCAAAAATTTGCTCAAAAAAGCAAAATGCTTAAGGCAAACATATAATTTGAAACGAATAAATCCTGCCACATTAAGCAAAAATTTGCTCAAAAAAGTAAAATGCTTAAGCAAACATATAATTTGAAACGTATAAATAAATGGCAAACGTCAAACTACAGGAATTATTTCCAAACACAAACTGAAATCTTCTGATCCATTACTTGGCAGCAAACTTAACCATTACATACCTACATGGCAAAAGCATAAATAGAGTGGAATACCTTATAGCTTGAAGTGGTGACTGGCAGCAAATTTCAACCCGTCTGGCGGCAAAAAAGCATAAAAAGGGTGGAATACTGATCATCTGGAGAATGGACATTAGCAGACACTATTTTATGTATATATTAGAAATTTGGTAGGCACGCCTTTACGGCCGCTAAGCCAAGAGCAATTTAATTTGCTTAGGAATTTTTTTTTATAAGCACATGTTGCTTAAAGGTTAACTTTAAAAATAACATGCAAGAAATAACAACTAAAGAAGAATTTGATAGAATTTTTAACAAGTGTCACGATACTATCAGAGAGCTAATTGCCATTTCTGAAAAAATTTTAGAAGATCGTGACACCGAAAAGCAAGGTCCTACACCGATCACCATAGAGGAGTATCGGCGCAGGAATAAGCTTGTTAAATAGGAGGAAACTCCTAAAATTCCTACACCCGTAATCTTATAAATAAAAATGAATATGTGTCTGTGTGTCTGCGTGTCTGTGTGTCTGTGTGTCCTTTATGGGCGTCCAAAGTACTCAACCGATTTTTATGAAATTTTCACAGTATATTCTTGGGATCATGGGTTAAAGCATAGGCTATATTAATTTTTGGAAAAGTGGGCGGTGCCACGCCCCCAGGCTATATAAAACTACAACTCTTCATAACTCTGAACATATTTGGTCTAAATTAATGATTTTTGGATATGTGTGTCCTTTGGTCAAGATGTATGTAATTTTGGAAAAGTGGGCGGTGCCATGCCCACATTTTTTGTGTTTTGTTTGCACTTCAATAATGTCCAAAGTTTATGGTCGATCTCTTTTAAACTTTCAAGATTGGTTCAGAAGATTGTTGTGTACGATTTAGCCTATATCAATTTTTGGAAAAGTAGGCGGTGCCACGTGTCTGTGTGTCTGCGTGTCTGTGTGTCTGTGTGTCCTTTATGGGCGTCCAAAGTACTCAACCGATTTTTATGAAATTTTCACAGTATATTCTTGGGATCATGGGTTAAAGCATAGGCTATATTAATTTTTGGAAAAGTGGGCGGTGCCACGCCCCCAGGCTATATAAAACTACAACTCTTCATAACTCTGAACATATTTGGTCTAAATTAATGATTTTTGGATATGTGTGTCCTTTGGTCAAGATTTATGTAATTTTGGAAAAGTGGGCGGTGCCACGCCCACATTTTTTGTGTTTTGTTTGCACTTCAATAATGTCCAAAGTTTATGGTCGATCTCTTTTAAACTTTCAAGATTGGTTCAGAAGATTGTTGTGTACGATTTAGCCTATATCAATTTTTGGAAAAGTAGGCGGTGCCACGCCCCCCGGCTATATAAAATTTAAATTCTTCATAGCTCTGAACATATTTGGTCTAAATTAATGATTTCTGGATATGTGTGTCCTTTAGTCAAGATTTATGTAATTATGGAAAAGTGGGCGGTGCCACGCCCACATTTTTTGTGTTTTGTTTGTACTTCAATATTGTCCAAAGTTTATCTTCGATCTCTTTTAAACTTTCAAGATTGGTTAAGAAAATTGTTGTGTACGATTTAGGCTATATCAATTTTTGGAAAAGTAGGCGGTGCCACGCCCCCAGGCTATATAAAATTTAAATTCTTCATAGCTCTGAACATATTTGGTCTAAATTAATGATTTCTGGATATGTGTGTCCTTTGGTCAAGATTTATGTAATTTTGGAAAAGTGGGCGGTGCCACGCCCACATTTTTTGTGTTTTGTTTGTACTTCAATAATGTCCAAAGTTTATGGTCGATCTCTTTTAAACTTTCAAGATTGGTTCAGAAGATTGTTGTGTACGATTTAGGCTATATCAATTTTTGGAAAAGTAGGCGGTGCCACGCCCCCAGGCTATATAAAATTTAAATTCTTCATAGCTCTGAACATATTTGGTCTAAATTAATGATTTCTGGATATGTGTGTCCTTTAGTCAAGATTTGTGTAATTTTGGAAAAGTGGGCGGTGACACGCCCACATTTTCTGTGTTTTGTCTGTACTTCAATAATGTCCAAAGTTTATGGTCGATCTCTTTTAAACTTTCAAGATTGGTTCAGAAGATTGTTGTGTACGATTCAGGCTATATCAATTTTTGGAAAAGTAGGCGGTGCCACGCCCCCAGGCTATATAAAATTTAAATTCTTCATAACTCTGAATATATTTGGTCTAAATTAAAGATTTTTGGATATGTGTGTCCTTTAGTTAAGATGTATATAGTTATGGAAAAGTGGGCGGTGCCACGCCCACATTTTTTGTGTTTTGTTTGTACTTCAATAATGTCCAAAGTTTATGGTCGATCTCTTTTAAACTTTCAAGATTGGTTCAGAAGATTGTTGTGTACGATTCAGGCTATATCAATTTTTGGAAAAGTAGGCGGTGCTCCCAGGCTATATAAAATTTAAATTCTTCATAACTCTGAACATATTGGGTCTAAATTAAAGATTTTTGGATATGTGTATCCTTTAGTCAAGATGTATATAATTTTGGAAAAGTGGGCGGTGCCACGCCCACATGTTTTGTGTTTTGTTTGTACTTCAATAAGTTCAAAGTTTATGGTCGATCTTCTCTAAATTTCCAGATTGGTTCAGAAGATTGTTGTGCCACGCCCCCAGGCTATATAAAATTTAAATCATTATAACTTTGAATATTTTTGGTCTAAACTAATGATTTTTGGATATGTGTGTCCCTTGGTCAAGAATTATATAATTTGGGAAATGTGGGCGGGGCACCTGTTGATCTGGTTTAAACTTTTCCAATACGTTAAAATCTTCGTTGGGTATGACATATGTACATAGGCTACATTTGTAAATTCTTTGGAAAAGTAAGCAGTTCCAAGACCACAAGCTAAGTAATATTTCAATTCGTTATATCCCTGAATGTATTTGCTTTAGTGACATTTTAACGTTCTTAAATCTTAATCAAAGCACTTAATTTTTTTTGTTTGTTATTGCCGTTCATACATATCCAGAGTATTATAGGTAGATATTGGATATAATTAAATAAGTACTAACTATACATCTGCTCAGCAGCGCATAATGGTTTTTGTCATACCCATTGAGTTCAAAAGATCCGTTTTTTGAGTTGGACATCCAAAAAATTTATTTGTTTATACCAAAGACTTTAGAGCCACAAACATTGTATATCCTAAAGCACTGCAATAAATGGAATGTTAAAAGTTAAAGAAAAATATTTGAAAATGTATTTCTAGGGAAGTCACTGGTCAGGCAAAACAACGTCTGCCGGGTCTGCTAGTAATCCATAAAAGGAAACGAGGTGGTAGACATGTTAGGAAGCGAAAGGAAATCGCTGAAGCTTTTAGGCTACTTAATTTAACCGTAGACTTAATGATAGGCAGAAATTAAATGATAAAATAAAAATGTTAAGAAATAACGTGTAAATCAAATATTTTTCTTTAAAAAAAAAAATAAACAAGCTGAGTAAATTGGAGTGGTAAAGTAAAGTAAAATATTATTAAATTTTAAATTTTTATTATGGACTAGCAGACCCGGCAGACGTTGTTCTGCCTGACCAGTGACTTCCCTAGAAATACATTTTCAAATATTTTTCTTTAACTTTTAACATTCCATTTATTGCAGTGCTTTAGGATATACAATGTTTGTGGCTCTAAAGTCTTTGGTATAAACAAATAAATTTTTTGGATGTCCAACTCAAAAAACGGATCTTTTGAACTCAATGGGTATGACAAAAACCATTATGCGCTGCTGAGCAGATGTATAGTTAGTACTTATTTAATTATATCCAATATCAACCTATAATACTCTGGATATGTATGAACGGCAATAACAAACAAAAAAAATTAAGTGCTTTGATTAAGATTTAAGAACGTTAAAATGTCACTAAAGCAAATAAGGTAAGTGGCTATAATTCCGTGGTAGTACCTTATTCCGTGGTATTTCGATTTTTTATGCCAAATAAGTAATTAGAAGAAATTTCTATCTTTAAGAGATACAAATCGATATACTTTTTTGTTTTCTAGGTTATATTTATTTTATACTAGCAGACCCGGCAGACGTTGTTCTGCCTGACCAGTGACTTCCCTAGAAATACATTTTCAAATATTTTTCTTTAACTTTTAACATTCCATTTATTGCAGTGCTTTAGGATATACAATGTTTGTGGCTCTAAAGTCTTTGGTATAAACAAATAAATTTTTTGGATGTCCAACTCAAAAAACGGATCTTTTGAACTCAATGGGTATGACAAAAACCATTATGCGCTGCTGAGCAGATGTATAGTTAGTACTTATTTAATTATATCCAATATCTACCTATAATACTCTGGATATGTATGAACGGCAATAACAAACAAAAAAAATTAAGTGCTTTGATTAAGATTTAAGAACGTTAAAATGTCACTAAAGCAAATAAGGTAAGTGGCTATAATTCCGTGGTAGTACCTTATTCCGTGGTATTTCGATTTTTTATGCCAAATAAGTAATTAGAAGAAATTTCTATCTTTAAGAGATACAAATCGATATACTTTTTTGTTTTCTAGGTTATATTTATTTTATATGACACGATCAAAAGTTGTTAGTCTAGAGAAAAAGTGTTTTGTATGACGGTGTCTTAAGCAAAATGTTAAGGAGTCCAATGAAAATTCTTAAGGCTGTAAAATTTTAACCGTATACTTTTGTTTCATAATTATTACATTTAGGTGCTCAATGAACATTTATTAACTATTTTTTATAACCACCATATACATTGAAATAGTATTTTTTACTTTTAATTCATTATTTCTGATCCACGGAATTAGGTACACATTTCGTTTTTCAATGTACGTAATTCCGTGGGTACCACGGAATTAGGGTAATTTAACACTTTTTTTTCTTTATTATAGTAAACTTTTTATAAGAAACCCTACTCCAAAAAGTCGTTTAATCATTAAATAAAGCCCCAAAGAAGATCTTGACGTAATTCCGTGGTATAATTTTATTCACCTGTTCGTGAATATATGACCTGGAAAAATCTGTGGCACACAATATTTTAACGAAATGTTGACATTATTGAATTTTTATTAATTCGATATTTTCTAATAAAGACTAAAAATGTGATGAAGCTTTTAAGTTCCCTACCGTTATTTTGAATGCATATTTGTAATAAAAAATAGAAATAATAATAAAATTATTGATTTGCCCTTTAAATCGCTACCACGGATTTATGTACCACTAAATTGTACAATGTCCCTTATTCCGTGGTATGCTACGCATTTACGTTGCAGTAGCTAGACGAAAAGAGCTGTTTTTCGGTGGCGCGCTAAAAACGCATTTTTTTTATTAAACCAAACATAAAAAACAAAAAAAAAAAAATAAAAAACAAAAATAAAATTAAAAAATACAAAAAATACAAAAAAAAAAATTAAAAAAATAACTAAAATTAAAAAAAAAAACAAAAAAATAAAATAAAAGAATAATAAAGAAAACAAAGCAAGAAAACATTGAATGCAATTTTTTTACTTTATTATTGAATACAGTTTTATTTATTTTTTTATACATGTTTTGTTACAGAAACAAAAAACACACAGAAAAAAAATTAAAAAAAAAACACGAAGGAAACAAAAATGAAACAAAACAAACAAAATACATATATAAAAACAAAGAAAAAAAATACTGAATGAAATTTTTAAACTTCAATTTTTTTTTAATTTTCATTTATATTTCTATTTTCTGTATAGGTTCTTAAAGTTCTTAAGAATTTATTTTAGTAAAAAACACTAAAAAAACAAAAAAAAAAAAATAAAAATTATAAAAAAAAGTATAAAACTAAAAACTATAAAATGAAAGTTTTTGGCTTTATTTTTACTGAAAGCAATTTTATTTATAAATTGTTAAAGTTCTCAAGAGCTTCCCCTAATAAAAAAAAAAAAAAAATGATATTGAATTAAAATTTTTAATTTATATGTTATTTATTTATACAAACAAAAAAGTATAACTGAATTAAATTTTTAGTTTGTTTTAGAGCTCAAAGCATATGCATTTTAAAAAAACAAAAAAAAAACCTTTTAAAAGAAGCGAAAAAGTATAAATTTTAATAAATAAATATAAAAACCTTAAAACGTATTTTGTTGCTTGACAACAAATTGTTTTTGAATGCAGTAATTAAGTTTATCTTACATTTCTAGCAATGAAATATGTGGCTTGCTTCATACCACGGAATTAGGGACAATTTCCCACGGAGTTATGTACATCATGAAATTTTTTGCCATGGAATTAGGGACATCTGAGTTAGTCATTAATTTTAATTATTATAAAAATATTATTAGTTATTTTCGAATTTTGGCAACTGGAAATTAAACAAAATTAATCAATTAAATAGGAACAATTCGATTTTTCAGGTTTAACTTTTTTGTTTCAACGTGGGAGGAGTACAAAGTCAGAAAAATCCTTAGTACCACGGAATTATAGCCACTTACCTTACATTCAGGGATATAACGAATTGAAATATTACTTAGCTTGTGGTCTTGGAACTGCTTACTTTTCCAAAGAATTTACAAATGTAGCCTATGTACATATGTCATACCCAACGAAGATTTTAACGTATTGGAAAAGTTTAAAACAGATCAACAGGTGCCCCGACCACATTTCCCAAATTATATAATTCTTGACCAAGGGACACACATATCCAAAAATCATTAGTTTAGACCAAAAATATTCAAAGTTATAATGATTTAAATTTTATATAGCCTGGGGGCGTGGCACAACAATCTTCTGAACCAATCTGGAAATTTAGAGAAGATCGACCATAAACTTTGAACTTATTGAAGTACAAACAAAACATGTGGGCGTGGCACCGCCCACTTTTCCAAAATTATATACATCTTGACTAAAGGATACACATATCCAAAAATCTTTAATTTAGACCCAATATGTTCAGAGTTATGAAGAATTTAAATTTTATATAGCCTGGGAGCACCGCCTACTTTTCCAAAAATTGATATAGCCTGAATCGTACACAACAATCTTCTGAACCAATCTTGAAAGTTTAAAAGAGATCGACCATAAACTTTGGACATTATTGAAGTGCAAACAAAACACAAAAAATGTGGGCGTGGCACCGCCCACTTTTCCATAACTATATACATCTTAACTAAAGGACACACATATCCAAAAATCTTTAATTTAGACCAAATATATTCAGAGTTATGAAGAATTTAAATTTTATATAGCCTGGGGGCGTGGCACCGCCTACTTTTCCAAAAATTGATATAGCCTGAATCGTACACAACAATCTTCTGAACCAATCTTGAAAGTTTAAAAGAGATCGACCATAAACTTTGGACATTATTGAAGTACATACAGACAAAACACAAAAAATGTGGGCGTGTCACCGCCCACTTTTCCAAAATTACACAAATCTTGACTAAAGGACACACATATCCAGAAATCATTAATTTAGACCAAATATGTTCAGAGCTATGAAGAATTTAAATTTTATATAGCCTGGGGGCGTGGCACCGCCTACTTTTCCAAAAATTGATATAGCCTAAATCGTACACAACAATCTTCTGAACCAATCTTGAAAGTTTAAAAGAGATCGACCATAAACTTTGGACATTATTGAAGTACAAACAAAACACAAAAAATGTGGGCGTGGCACCGCCCACTTTTCCAAAATTACATAAATCTTGACCAAAGGACACACATATCCAGAAATCATTAATTTAGACCAAATATGTTCAGAGCTATGAAGAATTTAAATTTTATATAGCCTGGGGGCGTGGCACCGCCTACTTTTCCAAAAATTGATATAGCCTAAATCGTACACAACAATTTTCTTAACCAATCTTGAAAGTTTAAAAGAGATCGACCATAAACTTTGGACAATATTGAAGTACAAACAAAACACAAAAAATGTGGGCGTGACACCGCCCACTTTTCCATAATTACATATATCTTGACTAAAGGACACACATATCCAGAAATCATTAATTTAGACCAAATATGTTCAGAGCTATGAAGAATTTAAATTTTATATAGCCGGGGGGCGTGGCACCGCCTACTTTTCCAAAAATTGATATAGGCTAAATCGTACACAACAATCTTCTGAACCAATCTTGAAAGTTTAAAAGAGATCGACCATAAACTTTGGACATTATTGAAGTGCAAACAAAACACAAAAAATGTGGGCGTGGCACCGCCCACTTTTCCAAAATTACATAAATCTTGACCAAAGGACACACATATCCAAAAATCATTAATTTAGACCAAATATGTTCAGAGTTATGAAGAGTTGTAGTTTTATATAGCCTGGGGGCGTGGCACCGCCCACTTTTCCAAAAATTTATATAGCCTATGCTTTAACCCATGATCCCAAGAATATACTGTGAAAATTTCATAAAAATCGGTTGAGTACTTTGGACGCCCATAAAGGACACACAGACACACAGACACAAAGACACGCAGACACACAGACACACAGACACACATTCATTTTTATTTATAAGATGACACGATCAAAAGTTGTTAGTCTAGAGAAAAAGTGTTTTGTATGACGGTGTCTTAAGCAAAATGTTAAGGAGTCCAATGAAAATTCTTAAGGCTGTAAAATTTTAACCGTATACTTTTGTTTCATAATTATTACATTTAGGTGCTCAATGAACATTTATTAACTATTTTTTATAACCACCATATACATTGAAATAGTTTTTTTTACTTTTAATTCATTATTTCTGATCCACGGAATTAGGTACACATTTCGTTTTTCAATGTACGTAATTCCGTGGGTACCACGGAATTAGGGTAATTTAACACTTTTTTTTCTTTATTATAGTAAACTTTTTATAAGAAACCCTACTCCAAAAAGTCGTTTAATCATTAAATAAAGCCCCAAAGAAGATCTTGACGTAATTCCGTGGTATAATTTTATTCACCTGTTCGTGAATATATGACCTGGAAAAATCTGTGGCACACAATATTTTAACGAAATGTTGACATTATTGAATTTTTATTAATTCGATATTTTCTAATAAAGACTAAAAATGTGATGAAGCTTTTAAGTTCCCTACCGTTATTTTGAATGCATATTTGTAATAAAAAATAGAAATAATAATAAAATTATTGATTTGCCCTTTAAATCGCTACCACGGATTTATGTACCACTAAATTGTACAATGTCCCTTATTCCGTGGTATGCTACGCATTTACGTTGCAGTAGCTAGACGAAAAGAGCTGTTTTTCGGTGGCGCTAAAAACGCATTTTTTTTATTAAACCAAACATAAAAAACAAAAAAAAAAAATAAAAAACAAAAATAAAATTAAAAAATACAAAAAAAAAAAATTAAAAAAATAACTAAAATTAAAAAAAAAAACAAAAAAATAAAATAAAAGAATAATAAAGAAAACAAAGCAAGAAAACATTGAATGCAATTTTTTTACTTTATTATTGAATACAGTTTTATTTATTTTTTTATACATGTTTTGTTACAGAAACAAAAAACACACAGAAAAAAAATTAAAAAAAAAACACGAAGGAAACAAAAATGAAACAAAACAAACAAAATACATATATAAAAACAAAGAAAAAAAATACTGAATGAAATTTTTAAACTTCAATTTTTTTTTAATTTTCATTTATATTTCTATTTTCTGTATAGGTTCTTAAAGTTCTTAAGAATTTATTTTAGTAAAAAACACTAAAAAAACAAAAATTATGAAAAAAAGTATAAAACTAAAAACTATAAAATGAAAGTTTTTGGCTTTATTTTTACTGAAAGCAATTTTATTTATAAATTGTTAAAGTTCTCAAGAACTTCCCCTAATAAAAAAAAAAAAAATGATATTGAATTAAAATTTTTAATTTATATGTTATTTATTTATACAAACAAAAAAGTATAACTGAATTAAATTTTTAGTTTGTTTTAGAGCTCAAAGCATATGCATTTTAAAAAAACAAAAAAAAAACCTTTTAAAAGAAGCGAAAAAGTATAAATTTTAATAAATAAATATAAAAACCTTAAAACGTATTTTGTTGCTTGATAACAAATTGTTTTTGAATGCAGTAATTAAGTTTATCTTACATTTCTAGCAAAAATATGTGGCTTGCTTCATACCACGGAATTAGGGACAATTTGACACGGAGTTATGTACATCATGAAATTTTTTGCCACGGAATTAGGGACATCTGAGTTAGTCATTAATTTTAATTATTATAAAAATATTATTAGTTATTTTCGAATTTTGGCAATTGGAAATTAAACAAAATTAATCAATTAAATAGGAACAATTCGATTTTTCAGGTTTAACTTTTTTGTTTCAACGTGGGAGGAGTACAAAGTCAGAAAAATCCTTAGTACCACGGAATTATAGCCACTTACCTTACATTCAGGGATATAACGAATTGAAATATTACTTAGCTTGTGGTCTTGGAACTGCTTACTTTTCCAAAGAATTTACAAATGTAGCCTATGTACATATGTCATACCCAACGAAGATTTTAAAGTATTGGAAAAGTTTAAAACAGATCAACAGGTGCCCCGCCCACATTTCCCAAATTATATAATTCTTGACCAAGGGACACACATATCCAAAAATCATTAGTTTAGACCAAAAATATTCAAAGTTATAATGATTTAAATTTTATATAGCCTGGGGGCGTGGCACAACAATCTTCTGAACCAATCTGGAAATTTAGAGAAGATCGACCATAAACTTTGAACTTATTGAAGTACAAACAAAACATGTGGGCGTGGCACCGCCCACTTTTCCAAAATTATATACATCTTGACTAAAGGATACACATATCCAAAAATCTTTAATTTAGACCCAATATGTTCAGAGTTATGAAGAATTTAAATTTTATATAGCCTGGGGGCGTGGCACCGCCTACTTTTCCAAAAATTGATATAGCCTGAATCGTACACAACAATCTTCTGAACCAATCTTGAAAGTTTAAAAGAGATCGACCATAAACTTTGGACATTATTGAAGTACAAACAAAACACAAAAAATGTGGGCGTGTCACCGCCCACTTTTCCAAAATTACACAAATCTTGACTAAAGGACACACATATCCAGAAATCATTAATTTAGACCCAATATGTTCAGAGTTATGAAGAATTTAAATTTTATATAGCCTGGGGGCGTGGCACCGCCTACTTTTCCAAAAATTGATATAGCCTGAATCGTACACAACAATCTTCTGAACCAATCTTGAAAGTTTAAAAGAGATCGACCATAAACTTTGGACATTATTGAAGTACAAACAAAACACAAAAAATGTGGGCGTGGCACCGCCCACTTTTCCAAAATTACATAAATCTTGACCAAATTACACACATATCCAGAAATCATTAATTTAGACCAAATATGTTCAGAGCTATGAAGAATTTAAATTTTATATAGCCTGGGGGCGTGGCACCGCCTACTTTTCCAAAAATTGATATAGCCTAAATCGTACACAACAATTTTCTTAACCAATCTTGAAAGTTTAAAAGAGATCGACCATAAACTTTGGACAATATTGAAGTACAAACAAAACACAAAAAATGTGGGCGTGACACCGCCCACTTTTCCATAATTACATAAATCTTGACTAAAGGACACACATATCCAGAAATCATTAATTTAGACCAAATATGTTCAGAGCTATGAAGAATTTAAATTTTATATAGCCGGGGGGCGTGGCACCGCCTACTTTTCCAAAAATTGATATAGGCTAAATCGTACACAACAATCTTCTGAACCAATCTTGAAAGTTTAAAAGAGATCGACCATAAACTTTGGACATTATTGAAGTGCAAACAAAACACAAAAAATGTGGGCGTGGCACCGCCCACTTTTCCAAAATTACATAAATCTTGACCAAAGGACACACATATCCAAAAATCATTAATTTAGACCAAATATGTTCAGAGTTATGAAGAGTTGTAGTTTTATATAGCCTGGGGGCGTGGCACCGCCCACTTTTCCAAAAATTAATATAGCCTATGCTTTAACCCATGATCCCAAGAATATACTGTGAAAATTTCATAAAAATCGGTTGAGTACTTTGGACGCCCATAAAGGACACACAGACACACAGACACACATTCATTTTTATTTATAAGATAGTGCTTTGCCCGACTATCTCGACTACGACAAAATAAACTATATCGTAGATAATTTAGAACGCAAAGACGCATACGAAGTACGTAGGTCAAGATCTCGTAGCAAGGGAAGTAATAGAAATCATCTAAACTGGTTAAAACAATTTTGGCTTCAAATAGGAATGGGTAGAAAACCCACAATGAAAGATGCATTATACCCTTCTACATTAGCAGAAGAACAAATAAGAATTCTCAATCTAACAGAGCGAAATTAAGATTATAGACTAAGATATCGAAAATATTCCTCATGGATTAAATACACGTTAAAAAGAAAAATTTTAATCCAATTTTTTTTAAAAATGGCATGGTGGAAAGTTGCACTTAACGGTATACTGATAGGAATAGCAGGGTATGAGGTAGGTAAAGAAAGTTCAGCAGATCAAAAATCTGAAAATAGATTAGTCAAATATGAACCACATCCTATTATTGGAGAGAAAGAAGAGATCTTTGATAAATGGTTAACAATTTTTGCTTGTTTAACTACATGTTTAATTGTCGCAATTGCAATTTTAATCAAAAATTATATAAAAAATAAATTGAGACGATTGAACAATGTACAACAACGCGTTTAAGCCCAAAAATTGTAAACTAAGATATGAATAAATGGCAAGAAATATATGATACCCTATATGAAGAAAAACTAAAAGCTGATAAATCTTACAAATGCATAAATAAAAATATTAATATAAAAACAGAAACTATCGTAAAGAATTTTAAGATAATTTTAGAAGCTCTTAATAGCATAGGACAGGTGATCAAAGCAGTAAATAACATACTAACCAAGGAACACCAAGTAGAGTCTTACCAATTTTTCTCTGCCGTAAGGGACAAACTAGTATCTTCTTTAGCAAGATACAATATAGAAGTCAATGTACCAACCACAGTAGAGGAAGACCTATAAATAGATTTCAGTTCGCTTTTGGCAGAACGCGCTCAAAGCCCATTGTTAGAAGAAAATATACCAAACCTGCAACCAACAGATATACCAGGTATAAACGTCACAATGGTGCAGACGGTAGTTGAGTTCATTAAAACTGCTTCGGCAGTATTACCAGAGTTTGATGGCAAACCAGAAAACCTACACAGTTTCCTAGATGCACTCGATATACTTGAACAAATCAAGGATACACACGAGGCATTGGCCATTACTATGATAAAAACAAAGCTTAAGGGTACAGCAAGGAATTTTATTAGTAATGAAACCAAAATTGAACAAATAAAAACCAAATTAAAGACCGCAATCAAGGGTGAATCAGTAGAAATTTTAACCGCTAAACTCCTGAACATCCAGCAGCGTAGCAAAACTGCAAATCAGTACACGGCGGAAGTAGAAAAAATAACAAGGTCATTGGAAGGAGCGTATATCTCATATGGATTAAATCCAGACTTAGCCACGAGATATGCAACACAGGCAGCAGTCAAAGCCATGTGCAAAAACTGCTCCAACACCCAAGTTAAAATGATAATGCAAGCGGGAACGTTCACAACAATGAACGACGCAGTTTCCAAATTTACAAACAGCTATACCGAAATTACAGGCAGCTCTAACACAATTTTAAATGTACGAGGCAAGGTCAATACCGGAGTAATTTCCGTGGAGGTTACCGAAGTAACAGTTATGGCAATTACCCAAATAGGAGATTTAGACCGCAACAAAGATACAACAATAACTCAGGACAAGGAAGCAATAACAGCAATAATCGAAGAAGTTCACAAACCCAAAATGGCAATAGGCCCTACAACCAGACCGGTAACGTGCGCAGCTACAATCAAACGGAAAACCAGGATGCTCCACTTCAAGAGTAAAAGAAAGAAAAATATGCGTACTAAACTTACATCTAAACAGCTACATAGCAACAAAGATATCCCTAAATAATGTAATTTAAAATTTTTTAATCGATACAGGAGCGGACATCTCCATTATAAAAAAGAATCAAATTAATCAAAGTCATAAGATAAATACCGAGCAAATTACAGATTTAAAAGGCATTGGTCAGGGAATAACCAGCACTCTAAGAACGATTAAAGCAGATTTAAAAGGCGATGACCTTCTCATTTACCATAAATTTCATGTAGTAGATGACAATTTCCCAATTCCATGCGATGGAATAATAGGCCTAGATTTCATAAAAAAGTACAATTGCATTTTAGACTATGGAAAAACAGAGGATAAACTAATCCTAAGACCATACGATTTCCCCCAAACAATAGCTATGCACCTTACAAATTGTCTGTCCGTCAATACAATTACGATCCCTGCTAGATCTGAATTAAGGTAAACACCGATAACAAAAACATTTTTATCCCACACCAAGAATTATCTGAAGGCATTTTTATAGCAAATACAATCACAAACAAGGATCAAACCTTTGTTAGAATCATTAATACTACACATAAAAACACAACTATCCAAACACAGAAAAAAGATGGAGACTAGTAGTCGACTACAGGCAGGTAAATAAAAAGCTAGCAGCAGACAAATTCCCACTTCCAAGAATTGATAATATTTTAGACCAACTTGGAAGAGCAAAATATTTTTCATGCCTAGACTTTATGTCAGGTTTTCATCAAATTGAACTACACCCAGATTCAAGGGATATAACTTCATTTACAGCCGAAAATGGCACATATAGATTCAAAAGACTACCTTATGGATCAAAAGACTACCTTATGGATTAAAAATTCATTCCAAAGAATGATGACCCTAGCATTCGCAGGTCTCAAACCATCCCAACCATTTATCTACATGGATGACTTAGTTGTATTAGGTTGTTCCGAAAATCATATGCTAAAAAATTTAAGAGACGTATTCTCCAATTTTTTGAAAATACAACCTAAAACTACATCCAGATTAATGCTTATTTTTTCAGTCAAGAAGTAACTTATTTAGGACATAAATGTACAAACAAGGGAATATTACCCGATCCAAGCAAATTTGAAACCGTTCAAAACTATCCGAAGCCAAAAACAGCAGATGAAGTTAAAAGATTCGTAGCCTTCTGCAATTATTACAGAAGATTTATTCCGAATTTTGCAGAACATTCTAGAAAATTAACTAGGCTTTGCAAAAAGAATGTTACCTTCGAATGGACAGAAGAATGTCAAAAAGCTTTTACCTACTTAAAGGAAGCATTAATTAGTCCAAAACTTTTGCAATACCCGGATTTCGAAAAAGAATTCTGCATAACCACAGACGCTAGTGGATACGCTTGTGGTGCAGTCCTTAGCCAAGAACATGATGACAAACAGTTACCAATTGCTTACGCTTCAAGGTCCTTTACAAAAGGCGAAACTAACAAAGCTACAATAGAAAAAGAATTGGCCGCGATTCATTGGGCCATAACCTTCTTCAGACCATACGTATATGGCAGAAAATTCCTAGTTAAAACCGACCATGGCCCATTAACATACTTATTTTCAATGAAAAGTCCTTCCTCAAAGCTGACACGAGTAAGACTAGATTTAGAAGAGTACGATTTTGAAGTGGAGTACATAGCTGGTAAAGAAAACCATATAGCGGACGCATTATCCCGCCTAACTATAACAAATCTGAAAGACTTGTCAGTGGAAGCAAGGAGAATATTAAAAACAACTACAAGATCAGCAGCTAAAAATATCAGTAATAAAACTGAAATTAAAGAAAGTCACAAAGAGAACCCCAAAATTTGCGAAGCGCTAAATAAATTTGAAGTAAAAAGACATGTCGAGCTCGTTTTCAATCCTCCGAAATTTTATTTCAAAAAAGGGAAGAAAATTTGTAGCAATTTTGATACAAGCAACCTAATTGTTGAGGATAAGATTGACTTAGGACAATTCTTTACCAGGCTCGAAAGAGAAGCCGGCAATTTAGGACTTGTACAGGTACAGTTGTCCATAGGGGACAAATTGTTTAAAGTGAATTATACTGCAGTAGGAAAATTTATTGAAATGGGTAATAAAGTTCTCAAAAAGTTAACAATAGCTCTAACCCCAGAGGTTATATGCGTGACAAATCCCGGGAAAATTAAAGAAATCCCGCAAAAATACGACGATCCTATTAGTGGTGGCCACCCAGGAATAAATCGCATGACAGATAAAATCAAGAAGAAATATAGCTGGCTGAATATGAAAAATGATATACGAAAATACATAAAGAACTGAATCCACTGCAAAAAAAATAAAACAAATAAACACATAAAAGAGCCAATGACAATAACGGAGACACCTCCGAAGGCATTTGACATTGACAAATCGATACAGTCGGACCATTACCGAAATCGATAAATGGAAACGAATATGCAGTTACCATTATATGCGAGCTAACAAAATACTTGGTAGCGATTCCAGTCCCAAGCAAACACGCAACAACAGTTGCTAAGGCCGTGTTTGAAGAATTCATTTTGATTTATGGACGCATGAAATCAATTATGACAGACATGGGCACCGAATACAAAAACAGCTTATTCAAAGAACTTTGTTAACTACTAAAAATTGAGCATAAAACCTCAACACCCTACCATCATCAAACCTTGGGTACAGCAGAACGCAGTCACCGAACATTCAATGAATATGTACCCTCGTACATATCCAGTGACAAAGACGATTGGGATGAATACCTTAAGTATTTCGCGTATTGTTACAATACAGCACCATCTACCATACATAAATATTGCCCGTTTGAGCTCGTATTTGGGAAAAATCCACCAAATTACGAATTTTTAGAAGAAAATAAAATCAGTCCACTGTATAATCACGAGGCTTATGACAAAGAAATAAAATATAGACTCCAGATAGCACAGCAGGGAGCTAGAAAATTAGTCCAAGAGGCTAAAGAAAAACAAAAGTTTAATTATGACAAAAGTAGTTATAGTAAGGAAATGAATATAGGAGATTTAGTATTAGTTAGAGAAGAGGCCTCCCATAAGTTAGAAAATAGATATACAGGACACTATAAAGTAAAAAAAACAAATACACTTTAATTCCACATAGCATAGGAGACAGTAACAAAAACAAAAAAGAAATCGTAATTCACAAGTAATAACAAAAAAAAAAAATCCATAAGCATTCCAATTTACTCAATCCTATACACGGCACAAGCCAAAAGAAAACAATATCAAGTATCAAATAAAGTATACAAACAAATAGAAATAAAATAAAAACATGTGACAAAACAATGGTAACAAGATCCTAAAACAATTAAAATTTTCAAACAAACATCAAGCGGTTCAAATAGATATACAGTCGAACTTCCATAACTCGAATCGCCTAAATCCCACGAGTTACGGAGACTTCGAATATAGAATTTTTTAATTTTAAGTAAAAAAAAATTCAATTTCATGCATGTTTGTATTTTTAAACTACATTTGAATGGCAATTTTTATTTTAAAACATTGTTTTACAAAAAACTATTAAAGAAACTTACAATGCAGGGAAATATTCTGAAATTAATGACTGAAAGATCACTTTTTTTTGGTTGTTTTCGGCAAAAAAGGACTCCAATGTGCTTAAGGCCTTCTAGTGTTCATCAGTAGTAGTGTCATTGGTTGTCAAATATAAACTCAATGTTCGAAAAGAGTTTTCTACATCAATTCTGGAAGGCTAATTAATAGTTTCTTCCTCCGAAGACTCTTGTTGTTGTTGTTGTTAGCAGTGCTTCGCCCTTCCCAAAGGGCCAGAACACTCCTAGTTGTCATCGGGCTCTTCTAACGGAAGTCCAAGGAAACGCGCTGTTTCAACAGGGTTGGACCAAAGTGATAAGGGAGTTAGAAGAGTATGTTCCGAAGAACACGAAAAGAGATGCAGGGCATGTGTTTGGTATGGTAGGGTTCAGTCTGGACAAATAGGAGTTCAGCCTATTGCAATATCCAGACCGAAGTTGAGCCAGCATGACTCTAGTCTCCCTCGGAAGGACACGTTCTTCCTCAGCAAGAACGGGTGGTTGGGCACCAATAACGGGGTTCACAGGCCGGGATCTGAGGGATCTGTCCACCGACTCAGTGTGGAGGTCCTTTAGGGCCCGCCTATGGTCCCGCAGATCAAACGGCAACGAGATGTGATGCCGGATCTCATCATAATGCTTCCGGAGATGCTTCCTTATGTCTCTAGGGGGCGGAGTTTCATCCAATAGCTGTCGATTTGGATGACTGGGATGGTGGCAGTCAGAAGGAACTGCCTACTTAAAAGTTCCGCATGCTCGCGACCGTTGAGCAATTGAGCCTCCTGGTGGAGATGAGACTCAGGAGACATAAGCAAACAACCCGTTGCAGTTCTGATGGCGGTGTTTTGGCAGACCTGCAATTTCCTCCAGTTGGTGTCGTGAAGGTTAGGCGACCATATGGGCGCAGCATAATCAATAACCGGTCGGCCAATAGCCTTATAGGTGACCAGCAACGTTTCTTTGTCTTTGCCCCAAGTACTGCCGGCCAGTGACTTGAAGATCTTGTTGCGGCTTTGTACCTTTGAAGCTATTGCGGTGGCATGATTAGCGAAGGTGAGGCTATTGTCGAATGTAACCTCTAGAATTTTGGGGTGGTTGACAGTAGGTAGTGGAACACCATCTACGTGGACATTCAACTCCTGCCCCATCTGCGCAGTCCACGTGGTGAACAACGTCGCCGTAGATTTAGTCGGCGAAAGAGTCAGGTTCCGCTCTGTGAAGAAGCAGGAAAGGTCGCGCAGGTAGTCATTCAGTCTAGTACAAAGTTCGTCTGTCGAAGGTCCTTTGCCCGTGGCCATCACAGTGCAGTCGTCAGCGTACGAAACGATGGAGACCCCCTCTGGTGGGGGAGGGAGGCTCGAGATGTAGAAGTTAAACAGAAGGGGTGAAAGAACACCACCCTGCGGAACCCCTTGTCTAATTCTTCTAGGTCTACATCTCTCGTTTCGAAACTGCACTGACGCCAGCCGACCGTTCAAGTAGTTGGCGGTCCACCTTTTTAGGCCGGCAGGGAGCGGTGTCTCCTCCAGGTCTTCAAGGAGTGTGGCGTGGTTGACTGTGTCGAAGGCTTTCGACAGGTCAAGTGCCACGAGAACCGTCCTGTGGTTTGGTTGGTGTTGGTTCAAACCGAAGTTAATCTGCGTCGTGATGGCGTTCAAAGCTGATGTTGTGCTATGGTTTTTACGGAAGCCATGTTGATGATTGGCCAGCTGCAGGTTTGCGGTATAATATGGGAGCAGAATAGCTCTAACAACTTCACTACCGGCGAAAGGAGAGATAGCGGACGATAAGAGCCTCCTTGATTTGCCGGCTTCCCAGGTTTTAGGAGGGGGACCACAGTCGCATGTTTCCAGATATCTGGTATAACGAAGGTGGACAGTGAGAGGTTGAATAGAGCCGCCAAGTACTTGTGCCCCTCGTGGCCTAGGTGTTTCAGCATCTTCATGGCAATTCCGTCAGGTCCGAGTGATCTTGAAGGTTTGGCCTTCCTTATAGCTTCCTTAACCTCTGCAGCGGAGACGACAATGGGCGCGGCTGTGTGTTTGTGTTTGTGCGCGCGCCGGATGGCTTTTCTCTTAGCCCTATCCGCAGGAGAATGCAGTATAAATTGCCGGCAGAATGCGCTCACGCACTTCCTGGGGTCCGACTTGACGTTATCGCCGAAAGCAATGGCGACCTTGTCATTGTATTTGGTCGGGTTGGATAGGGCCTTGACTGTCGACCACAATTTGCCGACCCCGCCGGATAGGTTGCATGACTCTAGGTGTTCTTTCCACTTCTTCAATTTATGATCATTGACAGTCCGACGGCTTTCTGCGTTGAGATCCTTTATTCTTGGATCTGCGGGGTTCAAGAGTCTCACTTGGTCACGTTCTCTTGCCATTGCCGCTGCTTCCGCAGGGAAATTCGGCCGAATTTCCGGGATTCTGCCAGCAGGGATGAAGCGGCCAGAGGCTGAGTCGATGACTTTGCGAAACTCTTTCTCACCTTTGCATACGTCCGTCGGTGTGGGTAGGTCAGCGAAGGAGTGCTCTGTAAAGTCCGTGAAGCGGTCCCAGTCCGCTTTACTAAAGTTGATGTACGTTCGTTTTTCTGTCGTTATGAAGTCGGACGGTCGTTCGATGTCTAGTAGGATGGGTAGGTGGTCAGATGCCAGTGTAAGCATAGGTTGCCAGTTAACGTGGTTGATAAGGCCCGCACTTGAGATGGAGATGTCTGGCGAACTGTGGCAGTTACCTGCCACCCTAGTGGAGGCATCTCCATTCAATGTACAGAATGCCGAATTATCTATTTGCTCTGCGAGTGCGTGCCCTCTGCTATCTGCTGGCAAGTTGGAGTGCCAGAGATCGTGATGTGCGTTGAAATCACCTAAGATGAGGCAGTTATCGCCCCTTAGCAACGCACTAATATCAGGGCGATAATCACGGGGACAGCACGTAACAGGGGGAATGTAAATATTTAACACTCACAGGTCGACGTCGCCTGTCCGGACTGCTATGCCCTGGCATTCAAGGGTAGAGTTCCTGGGGTCAACGTCAGGAGCAAACAGATTATATTGTACAGTATGGTGTGTAATGAATGCGAGGCCGCCCCCATGACCGCTGGGACGGTCTTTCCTATGTACATTGTACCCATCACGATTACGTAAGTCCGAGTTAGCATTCAGTTTGGTCTCCTGAATGGCGGCCAGTTTAATGTTGTTCGACTTCATAAAGTCTGTTATCTCCGCGATCTTACCAGCTAACCCGTTGCAGTTCAGCTGTAGGATTTTGAAGTGTGTCGGGAGGGAGGGTGGAGGCATGCTGGGGGTAAGGGACGGATACGGTTGCCTAGGTGGAGGTGGGCATAGTCCCAAGCTGTGACGCAGTCTAGGGTTCAGCGCGTCTTGTCCGATGTTGTGTGGCGTGGAGGGCGGCTGAGTACTGCAGCAAGGGGCAATAAATGCATCCGTCCAAAGGTTCCTGTTTGCGAGCCCAGAGCACATATGGATGTGGCACAGGCCAAGGCAGTTATTGCACTTAACCGATGCCGCAGGCGTATATAGTCTTTGCCGACAAACAGTGCACGTGGTGAAAGGTACGAGGAGGTTATGTTCCTGACCCACGTGCATGCTGGAAGTAGGGGGGGACGAGAGTGGGGACTGAGGTGAGGCGGGAGCAGCAAGGCTGCAGGTCGTGAAGACCGGGCCACTGTCGTGGCCATTTGATGATGGTAGGTGCGGTGTGTGTGCGCCGGAGCGACGAGAACCGCGGGACGCGCTTGTGCGCGAACAACATGGTGCCTCAAAAGTACTGAAAAAAGTACGGGTTCTGGGAATGGCAGGGTTAAGCCCTGAGCATCCAGATCTATGCAACCATCTCTTGCATTTACTGCATTGAACGGAATGTGAACGTTTAACATATATTTTCTTCCAGCAGACGCAGCAGATCCAGTCTCTCGGTCCGGGGTTGGATTCGATACCAGCCCGTAGCAAGAGACATTGGAGCAACCCTGCTGCAAGGGATTGCTCCGAGGATGACAATTTAGGAGTGGGAATGGACAAATTGGACAGGGTTACACTGAAATAACAGCCCTTGGCCGGATAAAACCCGAGTCATTCCGGTACGTAGAACCGGCTGTTGTGGGAACGTCCGAAGACTCTTCATCACTCTCGATTCCTGCTACGTCTACGTTTGCATTCTCCAATTCAGGGCAGTATTGCTCCACAATGTCATTTTCTGTAGGGAAGCCACTTGTGCACAGCTCGCTATCTACTTCAAAATAATCTTGAGGACTGGCATTGGTTGTTATATCGTTTGCTTTTAGCCACGATTCGTACATTCGATGTACAAAAAGGAATTCCCCGAACTACAAAGCAAACTTCCAAAGAAAGCATTTCATGTACAAAAAGGGATTTCCCCGAATTGTGAAGCGAAATTCAAGTCAAATATGCATTACTTCGAGTTATAGAAATGCTTTATATGGAATGTGTATGGATTTTCTTTCGAGTTATGGAGAACTTCGAGTTATGGAAGTTCGAGTTATGGAACAAAATTTGTATGTAAATTCTTTCTTAACGCTACTTGCCAACCATTTTCGTTCGAGTTATAGAAAATTCGAGTTATAGAAGTTCGAGTTATGGGAGTTCGACTGTATATAGTTGACTACAAATATATATATCTATTTTTTTTAAGAGGGAAGGTGTAGCATTACATAAACACATCGCCCTTTTACTTTAATTGTCATGTGCACATAAATGTATAAGCAAATATGAATGTATACAAACAACATTCTGCCCAAATTAGTTACATTGAACTCAGCGGGAGTTTATACAAATAGTGCACATGCCGCACATAACGAGGATCTTGTTACACTTGCGTGGACGGTCAAAGACACCGCCAAAGACAGTCGCAATGACCAACTGAACACAACGTCAGTTTGTCAATGCGACTGACATTTTTATATATTTCTTGCAACCATATGTTTACTTAGCATATTTTAGAGTTATGCATTTTAGTTTGTATGTATTAGTAGTATATACATAAGTATATGTATTTTAGTTCGTAAATAACTTGTAAGTATTAGTGTAAGAATTTTGTATAAAAGAAAGAACATTCCAATAAAGAAATCAATTGAATCTATACACTGATCAACGGCTGTTTTATTTAGCCTTAGTTATAGAGTTCAATACCACACTATATTTGCTTTGTCTTTTGGTCCATAAAAGCGTACGAACGTACGAAACACCCATATAGTTTCCGCTTAAATTTTTTTCATTCAATGCAGATTTCCGTCGAGCAAACGCGCATGTAGTTTATATATTTTAAACTGTCCTCCAATATCGTGAAGCTTCTGATTTTTTTCATTCAAAATATAAAAGAATAATCACCATCGAGGGTCCCTGGAAAAAATTAACAGAATTTATTTAAAATGATAAACGGGATAGTATATCGAAAAAAGGAAAACGGTAATGTTTGATTTTACGTCCCTAGTGATATGGATAGCCATGTCATATTAAATATCATGCTAAAACAGCAGATCTTATTTAAAAAAAGTTATTGGTTTCCACAAAAGAAGCACAAAATAGCGACTACCATGGAGGGGTGCAATAGCGCCTTGTGAAATAAGCCCTTCAAGGCCTTATTACACTATTGAAAGTGAAATAAGGCCTTTATTTCAAAAAAGGCGAATTGGTTATCTCACCCGGGTCAATTTTCGGTTTTTCACTAATAACTTTTCACAGAAACAAAATATTGCTTTTCCCCCTTCGGATTATTGTTACGGAGGCCGATTTTTAAGTGCAGAACACCTTTCCGCGTAGGTGGCCTTCGGCTGCGCTTCAACAATAACCCTGGGCTACGCCATTCCAACTCCGGGTGTGTGCCATAGCCGTGGCTACTGCCACGTGTCCCACTTTGGTTAACGTGAAATTTGTGTGTAACTATTCAATAAAATACAAAAAGAATTAGAATATTATTGTTTCATTAAAAAAAATGAAAGAGCAATAAGGCCTTTAAGACTTTATTTCTCTTTCGAAGTGTAATAAAGCCTTTTTTGAAATAAAGGCCTTATTACACTTTCAATAGTGTAATAAGGCCTTAAAGGGCTTATTTCACAAGGCGCTATTGCACCCCTCCGACTACCACACAAAACTTTTTAAGGTGCACAACCTTTTCTCAAAACTCGGAGGTGAAAAAAAATTTTTCAAAGCATTCTAAAAGACTGAAGGCCCTTTGGAATAATACATATTGTCCATTTTGATAATTCCCTAGAAAAAAACACATATTAGTTGTGATTGATGTCGGTATGAAGTTTGTTAGGTTATACCCGACTAAAACAACAAACCCGAAAGAGGTACATAGTCACAGTCAACCTTATAGCCGACCGAAATGTATAGTATCGGATAGAGGTAGCTGTTTCACATCAAACGAGTTTCTTAGCACTAGAAAATGTGAGGTGGTTTTGTACTCTAAAGCGTATTATGTTAAATTACAACAGTTAAGTCATCAACCTCCTAAGCGTTTTTTGCGACGAGCTTCTGTTCCAATTTGTGGTGTGCCACTTTGAAACTTTTCCTACAAATTGGCAGGACCTACGGGGTTTCGCCGACCTCTAGAAAACTAAAGGGAGGATCTAGGAAATGAATTAAAAATTGAAAAAGCATATTTATGCTATTCTTTCAAACCACTTTCCATTCTGGGATTTATTAGGAGATATTCTAAAGAATTAGAAGACCCTTGCACTCTTAAATCTCTTTAAAATAATTTAGTAAGGAGCCACCGTGATCACTGTTCTCTTATTTGGAACCCCTATTATTCAACTAATATTAGCAAAATTGAAAGAGTTCAAGGAACTTTTTGAAAGATTTCGCTAAGTAGTTAAACTGGCGGTCTTCCAGCCGACGGAGACTTCTTGGCTATAAATTTTTAGAAGACCGAAGAACTTACTTTGGGCTAGTGATAGTCTTTAACTTAGTTAGGCACAGGATCGATTGTGAAAAATTTCATGGTTTAATTGTTTTCAACACTCTGTCACGAGAACCCTCCACATCTATACTATAACAAATCTCTAGAAAAGTCGTGTCTGTACATTGAAATTTTCTTTGAAAAAATTACTGGGGTGACTTGGGGAATACTTGGAGTTCATCCTATCCATTTTTAGAATTATTGTCTGTCTGTTTGTCCGTTTGAACTTAAGGATCTCGGAAACTAAGAAATGGATATTGTGAGACTTTCACAAATATACTGCCTGAAGCTTGGAAAGGGATCTGCACTTTGTTTTACCAAAATCGGACCACAAACAAAAAGATATACTAATTTTTAGGTAGGAACCTATGAAATTTTTTTTTAAATTAATTTATATGAAGAAAAATTCACTTAGTTTGTCAAAAAAAAACTAAGCGTGCCTCGTTAAAATTTTTGTTTACGTTTTTTTGTATGTTCTTTTTTTTCGAGAATTTGTTATTTGCAATGAAAACAACAAAAATTGGTAGCCTACTAATCTTATAAATAAAAATGAATGTGTGTCTGTGTGTCTGTGTGTCTGTGTGTCCTCTATGGGCGTCCAAAGTACTCAACCGATTTTTATGAAATTTTCACAGTATATTCTTGGGATCATGGGTTAAAGCATAGGCTATATTAATTTTTGGAAAAGTGGGCGGTGCCACGCCCCCAGGCTATATAAAACTACAACTCTTCATAACTCTGAACATATTTGGTCTAAATTAATGATTTTTGGATATGTGTGTCCTTTGGTCAAGATTTATGTAATTTTGGAAAAGTGGGCGGTGCCACGCCCACATTTTTTGTGTTTTGTTTGTACTTCAATAATGTCCAAAGTTTATGGTCGATCTCTTTTAAACTTTCAAGATTGGTTCAGAAGATTGTTGTGTACGATTTAGGCTATATCAATTTTTGGAAAAGTAGGCGGTGCCACGCCCCCCGGCTATATAAAATTTAAATTCTTCATAGCTCTGAACATATTTGGTCTAAATTAATGATTTCTGGATATGTGTGTCCTTTAGTCAAGATTTATGTAATTATGGAAAAGTGGGCGGTGCCACGCCCACATTTTTTGTGTTTTGTTTGTACTTCAATATTGTCCAAAGTTTATGGTCGATCTCTTTTAAACTTTCAAGATTGGTTAAGAAAATTGTTGTGTACGATTTAGGCTATATCAATTTTTGGAAAAGTAGGCTATATAAAATTTAAATTCTTCATAGCTCTGAACATATTTGGTCTAAATTAATGATTTCTGGATATGTGTGTCCTTTGGTCAAGATTTATGTAATTTTGGAAAAGTGGGCGGTGACACGCCCACATTTTTTGTGTTTTGTCTGTACTTCAATAATGTCCAAAGTTTATGGTCGATCTCTTTTAAACTTTCAAGATTGGTTCAAGTAGGCGGTGCCACGCCCCCCGGCTATATAAAATTTAAATTCTTCATAACTCTGAATATATTTGGTCTAAATTAAAGATTTTTGGATATGTGTGTCCTTTAGTTAAGATGTACATATATAGTTATGGAAAAGTGGGCGGTGCCACGCCCACATTTTTTGTGTTTTGTTTGTACTTCAATAATGTCCAAAGTTTATGGTCGATCTCTTTTAAACTTTCAAGATTGGTTCAGAAGATTGTTGTGTACGATTCAGGCTATATCAATTTTTGGAAAAGTAGGCGGTGCTCCCAGGCTATATAAAATTTAAATTCTTCATAACTCTGAACATATTGGGTCTAAATTAAAGATTTTTGGATATGTGTATCCTTTAGTCAAGATGTATATAATTTTGGAAAAGTGGGCGGTGCCACGACCACATGTTTTGTGTTTTGTTTGTACTTCAATAAGTTCAAAGTTTATGGTCGATCTTCTCTAAATTTCCAGATTGGTTCAGAAGATTGTTGTGCCACGCCCCCAGGCTATATAAAATTTAAATCATTATAACTTTGAATATTTTTGGTCTAAACTAATGATTTTTCGATATGTGTGTCCCTTGGTCAAGAATTATATAATTTGGGAAATGTGGGCGTGGCACCTGTTGATCTGTTTTAAACTTTTCCAATACGTTAAAATCTTCGCTGGGTACGACATATGTACATAGGCTACATTTGTAAATTCTTTGGAAAAGTGGGCAGTTCCAAGACCACAAGCTAAGTAATATTTCAATTCGTTATATCCCTGAATGTATTTGCTTTAGTGACATTTTAACGTTCTTAATCTTAATCAAAGCACTTAATTTTTTTTGTTTGTTATTGCCGTTCATACATATCCAGAGTATTATAGGTAGATATTGGATATAATTAAATAAGTACTAACTATACATCTGCTCAGCAGCGCATAATGGTTTTGTCATACCCATTGAGTTCAAAAGATCCGTTTTTTGAGTTGGACATCCAAAAAATTTATTTGTTTATACCAAAGACTTTAAGCCACAAACATTGTATATCCTAAAGCACTGCAATAAATGGAATGTTAAAAGTTAAAGAAAAATATTTGAAAATGTATATCTAGGGAAGTCACTGGTCAGGCAGAACAACGTCTGCCGGGTCTGCTAGTAATCCATAAAGGAAACGAGGTGGTAGACATGTTAGGAAGCGAAAGGAAATCGCTGAAGCTTTTAGGCTACTTAAT